>CACSLI010000278.1:0-57500 GCA_902706615.1 Meloidogyne luci | reverse complement strand
ATTACTACAAATGTTACTACTAACTACCGTAAATTCTCTATTAGAATGGCCGTCTCAATTTGAATGGCCGTCTCTAATAGAATGGCCCCTTTGATGATCGAAAAATAGAATGGCCTATTTGAATGGCCCTCTCTAATAGAATGGCCCCCCTTTTTATGATTGAATTTTTTCAAATATGAAAGGATAGTTAATTTTAAGCGTTTCTTATAACTTTATCGTACTATTCTGTCAATTTTATTAGGGTTGATGTTTTCGAATAATCTAAAATACCGTATTTACTTGATTAATTCCACTGAGGAATTATTTCTTTACCCATCCGTGGCATGGGGAATTATAGGGTGGGGAATTATTCGAGTTTTAAAATTTGAACGTGTATTAGGGTATTCGAGGGTGGGGAATTATTATTTCAAATTATCCCTGGCATGTGGAATTAATTGAAAGTTGGGAATTATTCGAGGGTGGGGAATTAATCGATAAAATAGGTAATTCCAATTTACTAAGTTGTTATTTATTTTTGGGAATATCGAAATTCAAGGGAAAAACGTTTTCATAGAAGAGATGAACGTGTGCTTAAAAGGATCAATGTGTTTATTTACATTTATTTATGGTTTAACATTTAACATTAAATTTTTTGGATTTTCAGAATGATACAAGGGTTGAACTGTTTATTTGTTTACAGATAGAAGAGTAAAAGAATTTGAGAATTTGAATAAAATCCGACTGTTGGAGCATAATGAAATAGAAAAAAATTAGGGTGTCTTATATAATAATTTCCATTTTTAAACTTCACTTTCTATTTTTTATTGAAAACATTGAAACTCTCTATTACACATTTTTATTATTTATTTGTTAAAAAATTTAAAAATTTTTTGAAATTTTTTTAAATTCTATTTTGCTTTGATTTTCTTCTTTTTTTAAATTTCTTTGTTAATTCAAATTATCATTTTGTTAGACTTTTAATATCTGCCCAAATATTATTAAGGAGGAGGACAACACCAAGAGGAGCCTCTCCCACTCACAATAATACAGTGTGTTAAGAAATTATAACCCCCCTTGAATTTTTTGAGTTTCTATATCTTCCCGTTGTCGGATTGTTCTGAAATTTTTGTAGTAATGTTGTGATGTAAATTAAATAATATTTGCAAAATATCTTTAAAAATTTCTGATCTCAGAATTTTTTTTCGACGTTTTTCCAAAAAATTAGTGTTAATAAATTATAACCCCCCTTTAAAAAATTTTTTGTTTAACGGTCAAAAAATCCACAAAAATTTTTCTGAACATATCTATCAATATAGATAAGAAATAAAAAAGAAATGAAGTTCTGATGTATTCCCATCATCGAGATCTCGAAATCCAAAAATCAACTTAAAACGGGGGTAAAGGTCTTTAAAAAATATTTTCGACCCCTTACGGGTGAAATAAAAATTTTATTTTGAGCTTATCTGAAAGCCCTTAAAATTTGCTACAAGATATTTTTTATCTTATTAAACAGAAAAAAATTCACTGTCGAGAGACAAAGTGATAAATTTTCAAGTCATAAACTTATAAAACTAAACTCATTATTTCTTATAGGTGAATTTTTTCCGGAAAATAAAATTAATGCTATCTTGTAGCAAATTTTAAGGGCTTTCAGATAAGCTCAAAATAAAATTTTTATTTCACCCGTAAGGGGTCGAAAATATTTTTTTAAGACCTTTACCCCCGTTTTAAGTTGATTTTTGGATTTCGAGATCTCGATGATGGGAATACATCAGAACTTCATTTCTTTTTTATTTCTTATCTATATTGATAGATATGTTCAGAAAAATTTTTGTGGATTTTTTGACCGTTAAACAAAAAATTTTTTAAAGGGGGGTTATAATTTATTAACACTAATTTTTTGGAAAAACGTCGAAAAAAAATTCTGAGATCAGAAATTTTTAAAGATATTTTGCAAATATTATTTAATTTACATCACAACATTACTACAAAAATTTCAGAACAATCCGACAACGGGAAGATATAGAAACTCAAAAAATTCAAGGGGGGTTATAATTTCTTAACACACTGTATGTTTACATCTTGTGTATTTTACAAATCTCCCACCAACTCTGTCAGGGCCAATATAGTCTCTACACTCTGGCGGATTGTTACCACCAAGTCCTCTACAGGCTGAAATCAAAAATTGATCAAAATTTTTTAGAATTAAAATTTTTCCTTTTTTAGTGCATCTGGAGAAAAGTTTAAAAAGCCAAATAGGATATTTTTGACAGAAAAATTTCGTCAAAATCGGGTTTTAGATAAAGACAAGGTTTCGGTTAACCCGACCCATCCCTGTTACATGTCCAGGGGAAAAACCGGAAACGGTATTTTAAAAAGCCAAAAATTTAGAAAAACACCTTAAAACAACTCGAAAGCATTAAAACCGAGTATAGTCTCAAACAACAGTTGGTTAATTAGAAAGATACACAAACACAAAGAAAATAATCCACGCATTATTTTATTTTAATTAATATTGGGTAGGATTAGTTAAACTTGAGGAAATAAAAATGTTTTAAAATCTTAAATATCAAGCTTGTTTAAATACTTAAAATTTTGTTTTGTTGGAATGAATTTTTGATTTTTTAAGCTTCAAAAAAATTTTTTTTTATGACGAACGTGGATAAATAACATCGAGAAAAGTTTAAAAAATAATTAAAATTTTATTAAAACAATTTTTTATGTTAATTTATTGTTCAAAAAGAGTGATTATTCAAATTATTTCATTTTTTATAAACTTGGTTTTTAAAATTTATCGTTATATTTCCTTCTATCATACACAAACAGATATATTTAAGCGTAAATAACTTACTAATCAAATAAATAAGCATTAAAAACATTAGTAAGAATAAATAAATATTATTTAATATTTACTACATAAATTATAAATTTTAGTGTTAGAAAATAATAAATAATAATTTTTTTATCTTAGGAATTAAAATTAAATTACTTAATTAAAATTATTAATTAAAAATAAATTACTGATAATGTAATTTTTAATTTTTTTTAAATTAGAAAATCTTCTTATTTTCTATTCTTATTTTACCCCGTCTATTCTTATTTTATCTTTTGTGGTTCATATACTTTGGTAGGTCCATTCAGGTCTATTTTCCATGAAGAAGTCCAAGCTCTTCGAGTCATACATCCTATTAACTGGCATTTTTTCGGTTGACAATTGGGACTACTCTCTCCCTTCGCCCCTGTAGGTACAAGAAAAATCTAAATCTGGTCTCTGAAAATTGCTAAAAACACTGAAAAATATTTTCAAAAATTAATTTTTATTCTCTGACATAAACGCATAGCTGTGTCCAGTTTGCAAATTTTATCGATTTAATTATCAAACTTAAATAAAATTAAAAAAAAATTTTTTGAAAATATATGAAAATAAAAGTCTCTTTTTTTCCTCTTTGGTCTATAAAAAAGTCAATAAGAAATAATTTTTTCTTTCTTCTAAGTAGAAACAAAATTAGTAAAAGTACCAATAGGATGTCTAAATTTGTTGGTAAAAATTCATTTGAAAAGGGCTTAATTTATACATATAGAGGCTTTCCAATATTTTTTCGACAATTTCACGTCTAATACCATTGCGTAAACAAGAATTTATTTCCATCATCTAGAATAAGAAAAAAATTTTTTTGAAAAGTGAAACATGTAATAAAAGAGAAAAGTAAATTTAACCCCTAAGCAGGCATTAATTCTCCAATAACTTAGAAATTAATTTCTAGGCTCATTCGGTTACAAAGTGTACAGACTGATGTGTGCTCTACCGACTAAGCTACTAGGTCGCTGATTTCACTTTCTAATATTTAGGACTCTAAGAAACTTTCTTGCAAAATCAGAAGCAAGTTTAAACTATTTTGAAGCATGTTTTAGGTTAATTGAGTCATCCAACCTGCATCTTTTGCATTTTAAGAAATCAAACTATATCTCTAATAAAATGACATTTTCATATTATAAGGATGATAAAGATCCAGCTGGCTAGCATTTAAAACGCTCACCGGGCGGGGTTTTAAGATCTATTAAAAAAGAAGGTGAAAGCAGAGTTCCGGTAGCTCATTTGGTAGAGCACATGTACGTACGTAGTGAGCGAAAGCGCCTAGCACTATCATTTATCTACCTGTTGATTAGAAATTCCACGTGTTCCCTTTAAAATCCTCTCCTCCTCTAAAATCAAAGCCACTCCTGTCCTTTCCACTTTGATAGGATAATTTACAAACAAAAGACAAAATTCGATAAATTTGGATTACAAGCTTAAATATTGTCAAATTCTTTTCTGAAGCATATATTGAAACCTTGAATAATAGAAAAAATTATTTCAATTAAAATCTGAAAGGCTTTAAAAATTCGAAATACTTCAAAAAATCTGAAGCATCTGGATATCTGAAACTTGCTTCAAAAAATTCTAAAGCGTCTGACAAATTATGAAACTTGCTTCAAATTATGAAACTTGTTTCAAGCTAATTGAAACTTGCTCCAAGAAACTTGAAACATGCTTTATAAACCAGCATCATGTTTAATAATCTGAAGCATATTTGATAAGCATGTTTTATGTTTAAAATAGCTGAAATATGCATCAGATAACATTGAAACATTTTCGAAAAAAAATTTGAAGCAGTTTCTAATCTTTAAAGCTTCTTTCTACATGAAATTCTCCCTTAACTCTTACCATTTCTTTAAGATGACCAATAAATAGAAATATAGGCAATCCCGGAGAATAGGGGTTTCTTCGAAAAAAAAGTTTAAAAATAAGAAAAAGGATTTTTCTAGGATAAAAAAATGTGCTGATTACGAATATGAGCTCGGATTTTGAAAAAGTCGTACCCGGACCCGAATATAGGTCCTACAAAATCGAAAAACCATAGGGGGGACCAAGCTGATTCTGGGGTGAAAAATTCGAATATGCAAATAATAGCTCATTCGAAAGAGCTCGACGAGCTGAGTCGAATAACACCAAAATCACCATGACTGAAAAAGATATGGCGAAGTTATTAACAAAAAACAAACAACGTAACCTATGTTTTTGTGTTGTAACTTTGTCTGTTCTTGTTCATTCACGGTGATTTTGGTGTCATTCGTGTTTCTTCGACCCTGTATTTGGAAAAAATATTATTTTAATATAATAAATTTTCTGAGGCAATAACATGAATCAACATATAGGATACCGTTTTTGTTAAACATTCTTAGTTAACAATAAATGGATCGTAAATTTAATATAAGAAATTTAATAAAAAAACAATTTTTATATATAGCAATTATTTTCAAGGTTAATTTAATTATGCAGCATTCACATAGATTTATGTATATAATTTTAATGCAATGTTCATATAAGAATTGAAATTAAATTACCGCTTATTTATTAATACAAGTTTATTTCCATCATCATTTTGACCAGAATAATAACTTCCTCTAACACAACTCGATTGTTTACAAGACACAACATCATGAAATTGAGCTATAATTTCACAATATGCTAATTCATTTAATTCTATATTTATAGTGGAGCAAAGATTATTATCAACAAAATTTTTATAAAATAGTGATTCTGAACTGTAGCAGATATAATCTATTAATATATTTGTAGCTAACTTCTTGTAGATATCATTGCATATATGTGTAATCCATGAAATTCAACAAATCCTTAAATTTAATTTAAATAATACACTAAAATTTTTGTTAAGCATAGAATCATTCGATATAGAATAATGATAATAACCTTGTCAAAAATATCTTATTATTCTTTTTAAAATGTTAATTATTAATATTATGAAAAATTATTAATTATATGAAAAAATTATTATTAATTATTATGAAAAAATTACTCATTATTTTGAAAAAATTACCGAATTATTAAGGTGATAATTTATTCTATGATATTTAATTATACAATCTAGCGAGCACTCATTTCTGAGACTTGCTACTCTTCCTCCTTTATCAATTGCATATCCTGATTTGCGGTTGCTACAAGATGCATAAATTAATTCGCGCTTCTTTCTATCCACTATTAGTTCGCCGACCATTTTTTCGCATACATCTCACTATATACAACTCCTCCATCAATTCCATCTCCGTTTACATGAAATATTTCAGTCGCAAAATTTGATGGCTAAAATATGTTAATTAAAATATATTCAAATAGATCCCAAATATGCCCCAAATATATTATACTCTGAAAAATATTAAATGTTGGAAAAGCTAACTCATTGGAAAAAGCCTACTCACGATAACTCCTTGGTAATTAAATATTTCAAAAGACTATCAATTTTTAGAATATTTTCGAAATATATAATATACTTAAAAAAGCCAACTAGTCAAAAGAAAAAAAAACTACAAAAAAGCCAACTACCAACTAAAAATTACAAATGCTTAATTACTGTAAGTATCGGAGAAAATATTGCGTCCATAAATTCCGGTAAGATCTTCAAAAATCTTTCAGGCCCGCAACTTTCCAATTTAAATAATGTGTAATCCTGGCCGGTTTCAGCATTAATTTCTGTCATTGCTTTAAACAATTAAAATCATAGAAATGGAAATTTAGATAGCAATAAAAATTTTAATAGCATAAAAATTTCAATTATAAAACAGCCGTCATACCTAAGTTTGAAGCAATATCAAGAGCTCCGCAAAAAACAAGATGTTCCAAACAATGAGGCACTCCGTCATTGCTATTAGCTTCAGTTGCTAAAATTTTCGAACTAAAATCATTAAAAATGGCATAAAATAATCACATTATTGTGATTATTTGTTATTATTATACTAATCAATACTTTAAAATATAGTAAAATATATAATTATTATAATTGCTATGTTCAAGATTCTTTAATTTAAATCAAATAAATATAGTAAAATATATAATTATTATGATTGATATATTCAAGATTCGTTAACTCATTTTTTAAAAAATTTAACAAACTAACCTCAAAGTTGATGTCGTCAGCGTTTATTGAATACTTCAATGAATAATTGATGCCAAAAATTTTTGATTTCTCCCTTCAGTCTATTTAACATACGTATCTGAACAAAGAAATTAATTTCATTTTTTTTATATTTAAATAATTTTAAAAGTACATTTTTTAATAAATAGATGTTTGGAATATTAAAATTTTGACACCCATAAGTACAATAATTTATAAAAAGAACGACTTAAAATTTGTTAATATACATAATATATTTAATATTAAAATATCCCGATTCATTATTTTTTTACCGGAGTTAATTTTACATAAATCAAACAACAATATTACTACTTATAAATTGTATTAAACAATAACTCTATTACTAACCTTTTGGATTCGATTTTTAAATTCAATTCCTTGTGAATTTAATTCAAAACTTCCTTATAAATGATGCAGAATCATTACATCAGTCATAATTTATGTAGATTTTCCTCAATATGTTGCCGGAATTCACATCTATGATTTTCAATAATGGATTTAATTTTTTACAGATCAAAATTTTCAACTGAATTATATTCCGCCAGTGCTTCTTCAACCCTGTATTGATTTAAAGATAAGGAGTGCGATGCCGGCCTTTTTGTTTTGATCATACCTAGCTTCAACTTAATAATCACTAATTCCGTTTTTATTTTATTCAAAACTCTCTGAGAAAATTTTTAATACAAAACTGTTTTATATCTTATAATTTACTCAAATTAATCTTCTCTTAAATAAAAAAGATTTAGCGACTTTTGTTGCGTTTGAAGCCAGATATGGCCAAAATGGGTAATGAAAATTGCTTTTTCGTTTAAATTAAATACCTTTTATTGATTAATCTAAGTTTATCATCTTCATTAATTTTTCCATAATAAGATGAACTTCCGCTAACATAACTTGATACCTTACAAGATGAAACATCATAGAACTTAGCAATAACTTCACAATGATATTGCTCAATAAATTCCATGGAAATTGAAGAACAAATATTGGTTTCCACAAAATATTTATATAATGGCGATCCATAAATATTGCATAGATAATCCATCAGTACTGGGAAAGCAATATTCTTATATAAATCATTGTTCCTTCCTCCAACCCAACTAATTTCGACAAATCCTTTAATTTATTTTAAATAATATATTAAACTTAATATAAAAAATATAAACTTATAATCATATTAAATAAAAAAAGTTTAAAAACTTAAATTAAATTATATCATTAAAACTTAAAATTTGTATTGATCAATTATTATCAATCAATATCTTAATCTATTAATCTTTTATAAATGAATATAATTACCAATGGAATTATCATCTGCTGGAACAGATTCCTCATGAACACGCTTTACAATGTTAGGAACAGCATAATTTGAAAATGGTCGTAAAAATTTTTGCGGGGTTCTTTTAATATATTTTTGCTCAATTTTTGTAAACACATCTAACACTTCAGCATGTTGAATATTTCCAGTTATAATGATAACCTATACAATAAACACAATCATTATAAATTATTGTCAATTGAATGACATGATACAAATCAATAAAAATTAATATTTTATAGTATAAGTAATTATAAATTATATTAGTATTTTGATTATTATTTTCCAGATAATTACTTATAAATATAGATGACAAAGTATAAAATTATTTGATTATTATTTTCCAAAAATTATTTAAAATAATGACTGTAAAAGTATAACATAGATTATTATTAAAATTATTACTTTTTAGTATAATTAATCAAATATAATGAATATTAATTTATAAAATTTTATTAGTATTTTGATTATTATTTTCCAGATAATTACTTATGAATAATAAATGACATAGTATAAAATCTTTTGTTTATTATTTTCTAAAAATGTCTAAAATCGTTTTAAACTATATATTATTTAGATTTATTTTCTTCTCATTATAAAATTTTCTGCAAAATTTTAATAAAATTACCAGGTTATTTAGGTGATAGTTGTATCGATGAAAATCAATTATTGAATTAATATTGGCTTCATTTCTGAATTACTATCACAGTGCATCAATTCACGTCTTTTTCTATCCACTATTGATTCGGCGTTGAATTCTTGCCCATACATTTCGCTATATACAACTCCTTCATCAGTTCCATCTCCGTTTATGTTGTATATTTCTGTGGCAAACAATGATCGCTAAAATATTCCAGTTTAATTATGGTTCTTGCATATCCTCAATGAGTTAATATTAATCCAAAAATTTAATAATTTACTTCAACATCACGCTCGATGCGGCAATTTGTTAGAGTGGAAATTATTTGAGAATGGTAATTATTTGAGCATATAAGTTAGTTATAATCAATATTTTTAACGAAAAAATCAATTACAAAACAGTCTGCTCACATATACTAGATGAAATATCCAGTGATCCGCAAAAAATAAGATGCTCTACAGAATGTGCAACACCATCATTGCTAGTTGCTTCAGTTGCTATTAATTTTTTAATAAAATAAATATAGAATAGTAGTGATCAACATTTACGGTCGATGGCTAATTTCAATGGACGGTGGTATAAATGATTCATTCTGATCAAAAATTAAGATGTAGATTGGAGTGATTAAGCCGGAATTTCTGGGATATCGATAGATGTGAGGAATAAGAGTGATAAACAATTAAGTACAAGAAAAAGTTAAAGAGAGATTATTTAAAAAGGGAGATTATTTTAAAGGTGAAGGCGATAACGAGGAACGGATTAAGAAGAAATGGATCCATGAGGAGATGGATTATAATATTTTAAAAGCAAGAGCCAGTTCAAATCATGGATGGGCGAAATGAAAATTTTTTATTTCGAATAAAAGCGAAATAAAAATTCTATTTCGTTCCGGAGTGAAATGAAACGAAATAAACTTGTTTCGGGCGAAATAAACAAATTAATGAAACGAAATAAAACTTTTGGGCTTTTTTATTTCGTGATTTTGTTCAGAATCATCTAATCAAGCTGGTTTATAGAAATTTGGAGAGATAATGGGAGTTTAGGAGAGATCAATTTGTAGAAATCAAATCTTTTATTTTTCAGCGCCGCAAGCGAAAATGTTGCAAAAAACCATATATCCCAAATCAATATAACATAGATACGACTTTAATCACTTAAACCGTTTAATCATTTTAATCCACCTATATTTACATATATCCCTTTTAATCCTTTGATACCCTCTATATCATCGATAATGCACATTAAACTTCACTTAATCTTGAGCATATTTTGACATTTTTTGAGAATTTTAGTAAAAATCGTGGAACATTCTCAAAATTTTGTAATTTTTCAGGCAAAAATTTTTTGACAAAAATTTGTTGAAAAAATTTTTTCGAAAAATTTGTCGCGAAAAATTTTTTTCAAAAAATTTTTTTGGTTGAATTTTAATTTCATTAAATCTTCAGGAAATGCTCTTAAATTGTAATTTTACTTAAAATAGTGATTTTTTGAGCACATTTTAATTTTTTTTTCTGCATATCTAGTGCATATTTAGAAAATTTTGCTTATTTTAGTGCATATTTCTGGCTTTTTCGGTGCATATATAAGCGCATATTTTTGGATTTTTCGTACATATTTTGCCGGCCCTATTATGTATTTATTTATTAAAGTTATTTAGTCTTTTTAAATGAATAGTTTTTAAAATTAAAAAAATATTCGTTTACTTTTTAATTTAAATGGGACCTCCTAAGAGCCCGTAAAATAAATTCAAGGGTAAGGTTACCCGGGCCGCTTGACCCTAGGCAAAGTAGCGTGGCTACCCGCTTCTCATCCTCCCTATTTTGGGAAAAACTCTTTTTTAAAAAATGATAAAAATTTTATAAATTGGAATGCTAACCAGAGCTGCGTCGAAATTTCGATTTTCGACTTTCGATTTTCGAATTTCGACGTTTTTTTCTACCGATTTTCGATTTCCGAATTTCGAATTTTTTCATAAAATTTCGATTTTCGATTTCGATAATTTTAGTTTTTTCGATTTTCGTTCGATTTTCGATTTTTTTTTTGCAAAATTGCATTATCTTTTCTCTTAAGATTTTATTCCTGCGGCGCTGAAAAATGAAGAAATCTGTCTTCTAGTCTTCCAAAATTTTCAAAATTTTCGCCTGCGGCGCAGAAAAAGGAAGAAATTTGGCTTAGGGATCTTTCAAAATTCTCTAAATTTTCGCCTGCGGCGCAAAAAAAGGTTAAGAAAGATGGAGGGATAAAAATAAGGGATAAGAAGATCGCGAGATTCCCTTTAATCCACCCAAATCCCACGATAATCCGCCCAAATCCCGCGTAACCCTTGATATCCCTCATATTCGCATGATATCATATAATATCCCCCTTAATCTACCCAAATCCACCTAAATAATATTATCATTGACTTTCCACCCGAGCCTTCAATTAATCCATTTGCCTTACAATAATAAGAGGGATATAGGAGGATGGGATATCAAGGGTATCAAGGGGTAAGTAGAATATCGGAGGAATAAAGGATTTAAAGTGATCTAGGGTGCGGATTTAATTGGTCTCTAGTCAACCCCCTAATCCTGTATATCCCTACGATCACTGATATCTCTTAAGACTACCATTAATCCATTGAATCCCCTTATATCTCAAGATTAACACTTATATCTCCATATTGCGGAATGTTTACTACTCTTTTAGTTATTTTAAAAAATTTCGATTTTCGATTACCGATTTTCGATTTTCGACGTTTTTTTCTGCCGATTTTCGATTTCCGATTTTCGAATTTTTTTATAAAATTTCGATTTTCGATTTCGATATTTTTGGATTTCTTTCGATTTTCGATTTCCGAATTTCGAAGATTTTTTTATTTCGACGCAGCTCTGGTTTGGAGTAGACATTTTCTTTAAAAAAATCCTTAAAATTTGAAATCTGAAGGAAAAATTAGATAGTTTGGATTGTGTTTTAGATAGTTTAGAGTGTGCTTTATTTGTAGTTTTATATTTAGAAGTAAGTTTTTGACAATTTTTAACAAAAACACCTCATTTAGTAATGGGTTGTTAGATAAATAATGAGCCCTTTTCGCACTTTTAGTCTTTTTTTATGTATAGGTATTCGAATTCCAGTTAAAATTATTTTACATTTACTAGAGTCGATAGTTCAGGCTTTTTTCTACTATTCTAAACCATTTAAAAAATTAATTTTGATTTTTGAAGTTTTTTAAAATTTTTTTAAAATTATGGCCTCAAAATCTGAAATTCGGACTGTTATTTTGTATTGCTTCAAACGCGGTCTAGGTACAACTCAAGCCAAAAAAGAAAATGCCGCCTTGTAGGGCACACGTTGAGCATCTTTTATAATAATCAAGCTATGTTACAAAAAATTCCGTGATGGAGATATGGGCCTAGATGCCAAAAACCCCAAATTTGGGCTAAATTTGTGATTATGCACTGGGAATTAACTCATAAGGGCAATGGATTGACGGACGAAGTCTACAAAACTATATTGGACAGAGTTCAGATTGACTTTAATGGTTTCACTGCTTGTGCGGTTCGTTATGGACAAGTTGTCTTTCAACAGGAAATTGCACACCCGCATCGCGCGAACGGAACTCAATCCCACATCACAGAAAAACTCGAATGGGAACTTTTATTTAATCCGCCTTATTCTCCGGATATTGCGCCGTATGATTACCACTTATTCCGTTCGATAAAAAATCATTTGAGAGATGTGAGGTTCCAAAAGTGTGATCAACTCTAAAATTGGGTTGCCAACTTTCTTGATACCAAAAGTGCCACTAAATTTTATCAAATGGAAATTCAAAAACTGCTCAACAATTGTCAAGAAGTGCTAGAAAATAATGGGCATTATACTGTTTCTTGATTTCATTTCATTAATTAGTTATAGTAGATTGTTTTATTTATGCGCAAAGGGCTCATTATTTATCTAACAACCCATTACTTTGCTGGAAAATTCATATTTTTTAGATAAGTCGGTCAATATTTTTGATTTTTTAGTAAACCGTAGTTAGCATCAGAGCTGCGTCGAAATAAAAAAATCTTCGAAATTCGGAAATCGAAAATCGAAAGAAATCCAAAAATATCGAAATCGAAAATCGAAATTTTATAAAAAAATTCGAAAATCGGAAATCGAAAATCGGCAGAAAAAAACGTCGAAAATCGAAAATCGGTAATCGAAAATCGAAATTTTTTAAAATAACTAAAAGAGTAGTAAACATTCCGCAATATGGAGATATAAGTGTTAATCTTGAGATATAAGGGGATTCAATGGATTAATGGTAGTCTTAAGAGATATCAGTGATCGTAGGGATATACAGGATTAGGGGGTTGACTAGAGACCAATTAAATCCGCACCCTAGATCACTTTAAATCCTTTATTCCTCCGATATTCTACTTACCCCTTGATACCCTTGATATCCCATCCTCCTATATCCCTCTTATTATTGTAAGGCAAATGGATTAATTGAAGGCTCGGGTGGAAAGTCAATGATAATATTATTTAGGTGGATTTGGGTAGATTAAGGGGGATATTATATGATATCATGCGAATATGAGGGATATCAAGGGTTACGCGGGATTTGGGCGGATTATCGTGGGATTTGGGTGGATTAAAGGGAATCTCGCGATCTTCTTATCCCTTATTTTTATCCCTCCATCTTTCTTAACCTTTTTTTGCGCCGCAGGCGAAAATTTAGAGAATTTTGAAAGATCCCTAAGCCAAATTTCTTCCTTTTTCTGCGCCGCAGGCGAAAATTTTGAAAATTTTGGAAGACTAGAAGACAGATTTCTTCATTTTTCAGCGCCGCAGGAATAAAATCTTAAGAGAAAAGATAATGCAATTTTGCAAAAAAAAATCGAAAATCGAACGAAAATCGAAAAAACTAAAATTATCGACGAAAATCGAAATTTTATGAAAAAATTCGAAATTCGGAAATCGAAAATCGGTAGAAAAAAACGTCGAAATTCGAAAATCGAAAGTCGAAAATCGAAATTTCGACGCAGCTCTGCTCCAAACTCCAAACTATCTTGAACGAAAATGAGGTAACAAATAAGTCTATAACCTAAATTATTAGTAAACTTATAGTTTGAAAAAAGGCTCCTACGAAGTTGAAATAAATTACTAAAAATGATTAAAAGAAGAATACTTAAATAAAGTTATTTAGATAAAAAACAAAAATTTACATACTTAAAATTTAAGCTTTAGAAATTAAAAAAAAAATAAATTAAATTGAAAGAAAAACATTAAAAATTTATAGCAAAATTTTTATATAAAAATTATTTTATTCCTTATGATGGGCGAAAGAGGGAGGAAAAAAGGCAGAAGTTGAACAAGTAGAAAGTTGGTAAGTGAGTCCCATTTTAGAAGAAGAAAAAATTGAATGTTTTGAATTAAAGCCAAGCCTTGTGGGCGTTATTAGCGCTAAAAAGGAAAAGGTTATCTGCCACAGGGAGAGAAAATTAGAAAAGAGCCTAGTGAAACATGACCTAGTGAAATCTAAGAGAGGACGTCGATGTCGCATCTAAGAGAGGACGTCGATGTCGCATCTAAGAGAGGACGTCGATGTCGCATTCCGCGAAACATTTAAATTTTGTGCTATTTTTTATATTTTCTTTTAAATTTTTAAAATTGATGTGTACTACTACATATTTTTCTATTTTTTATACTGGTTGAAAATTTATTAATATCCCAAAAAAGATTGGAAAATATAAGCCCATGGCTTATATTAGAGCATTTACGGTTTCTTACAATTGACATAAATAATTAGATAAAATTATCAAAATTCCTTTTTATTTTGCCATATTACCAAATCAAAGAGAAGGATGATCATATCCTTGCAATACCAGCTTCAGCAATTGGCCTATACCATTGTTGGACGTGTGTACCAGGAATAAAATTCCCGGTTTCAGAAATTTTCTGGAATTTAGAGATTTTTGTTTGTTTATGTCGGTGAGTCAATTTTAGAAACTGAAGCAAGGAAGGATACTATTATCCAAAATTTCTAGTAGAGGCGATATAAACAAAAGCATAAAATTAGGAGAGATTAGAATGATTAAGAAGGTATTTAGGGACTTAATAAGATATAACGGAGATTTCGGAGGCGAATGCCTTACTCACACTTAGGTATTGACCATTTGTTCCAAAACACAGAACCGGGTACTTACGTTCTTAACTAATAAAATAGATTATGTACTAGTGTTATTCACGGTACGATTTACCGCGGTATTGTTTCCGGTATTACCGATATCGTACCGGTCGATTTTGTAAAAAATCGGTACTCTCAAGTGAAATTGTTCTCAAAAGCATTTTTAGATAGTCAAAATTCCAAAACTGGGGGGGGGGCAACCTTCACTTGAAACCAGAATAAAATACCAGAGTAAATTTCCTAAGAGCAAGTATCCAGAGAGCAAAATTCTGGGAGCCGTATTCAGTATATTAATTTAAATTTTATATTTTACGAAAAATAACATTTTGGCCCTATATGAAATTAGGTTGGGAATCGTTTTTTTTCACTACTTTTTTCTTTACTTTTTTCCTCCCTTGACATGACATAATGGTCAGCATTTTCTTCCTTGTTCAGCTCCATTAAATTTGCCTGTGGCATAATCAAATGAGTGATGATAGAGGAACGGATTAATTTTTAAATATTTTTTCCTCTTCGTCCGAGTTTTGTCCGTCCTTCGTCCGTGTTTGTCCTTCGTCCGTCTTTTTTGTTTGTCCATCTTCTGTCCGTTATCTGTCGGTCTTCGTCCATCTTTTTTGTCTGTCCATCTTCGTCCGTGTTTTGTCTGTCCGTGTGTGTGGTGTGTGTGTGTTTTTCTGTCCTCTCATTTGATTATGCCACAGGCAAATTTAATGGAGCTGAACAAGGAAGAAAATGCTGACCATTATGTCATGTCAAGGGAGGAAAAAAGTAATGAAAAAAGTGATGAAAAAAACGATTCCCAACCTAATTTCATATAGGGCCAACATTTTTATATAAAAAGAAATAATTTTATCATTATATTGTTCCAAGGAAATCTTTGTTCATAATATTGTATAATAGAATAAGTCGTTTCAGTTAAAGCAGGTTGGGCATATATTCCATAATACACGTCACATACAAAACCAAACCATTTCATATTTCGGGCAACAAAAAAACTGTGATAACCATCTCGAGTAGATAAACCTCCTACCTTTCCGTTTATATAACCTACAATCAAATTCAGGCTGGGTTTGTTGCCATGCTCTCTATAAAATGAATAATTTCACAATTATATTTTTTGAATTCATCGGCTATATCCTCTAGTGCTTCGCCGAAAGTTCCGGTTCCGGTAGGCCGGAAGTTCCGGAATTTTTTGGTTGTAAAGTTCCGGTTCCGTTTCAGGCCCGGAATCAAAAATTAGATCCGGTCCAGACCGGTCAAAATTTCAGTTCCGGTTTCGGTTACGGTCAAATTTGCGATTCCGGCGAAGCACTAATTCTTGAGCAGTAATGTATTTTTTATTTTTTAGTACTGTTATAATGTTTAGTAACCTAAAATGTTCGCTTTATATTTTTGATATTTCAAAATATTTTTATCGTTTTGTAATCATGAACCATATCTTATCCTAAAATTTAACCAATTTGAACTTTTTCAGAAAAATTACTCCATTTTTCTATTGCGCATATACATACTGTGTTTTGACGTTTTGCAACAGAATAGATGACTAATAGTATTTAAACTAGAGATCGGCACGAGACGGGATCCCGCACGGTATTTTACAAGATCCCGTCACGGGATCCTGGGGTTTGCGTTGAAAACGGGATTACCGGAATCTGCGGGATTGATCCCGTGGAATACCCTCCCGTACAAAATTTTGGGACCTCTTAAAGTGATTGGAATTAAAATTTAATTTTAAGCAAAATCATACTCTAAAACGCTTAATATTGTAGCTTCTGTTTTGTTACACCAATCTTTTGCTGAGATCGCCAATTCGATAGAATAGATTTTCTGCCGAAATGTTATGATATTGACTCCGTTGGTGTTAGTTAAATTGCAATTATCCGCGGAACAAGAAGGTCCATAGATCCATTTATCACCTTGCCAATTTTCAATAACTAGTACATGATAATGATAGCTTAATGATTTAAAAAATTAGCAAAACATGGGTATACATCAGGGATGGGACCTGTTGAGAAAAAAGTCGGGTCGGGCTTCGGGCCGGGTTTTCAATATTGTCTTCGAATTGGATTTCGGATCGAAAAAGTCCGGATTTCGGGTCGGGCCAGTTAAAAATATGACCAAATAGCCAGATTTTTCTGAGCGGTTGGGGGATATTAGAGATTTGCGGTACTAATAAGAGAATATATTAGAGTGATATAATAAGAGACAGAGATTAAATGGATTCGATGGAAGTAATTTCAGGGGATTTGGGGATTAAAAGGCATATCAACAAAATTCTTAAAAATCTGGGAGGATTCTGAAATACTCATCTGAGAAATAAAAATTGCATCCGATTAAATAAAGAATACAATCCTACCCAGGGAGTCCACGTATAATTAGCGCTTTGGCTACTTTTTCTGCAGTAATATTGTATAATGTAAAATCAACGATCTTTTCCTTTATTGTATTAATAGCATATCTCATCTGAGTTCCAGGCCATTGATTTATCTATAAATATATATAATAATATAATTAACAATTAATGTTGCCGTTTTCCAAATGTTGCCGTTTTCCGAGTTAGGCTGACGACATATTATTTTAAAATTATTTGTGAATTTAAAGGGATATCGGAGAAATAAAAGGGATAGATCCAAAAGAAATCCATGGATGTTTGTACAATATGTCCGAAAATACAGGATATCCGGATCGATATCAGAATTTAATTCACAGTATACCGTATTTATTCTAATTGAATGGCACCTCCATTTGAATGTCACCTCCAATTGAATGACACATTTTTGAATAAATAAAAAATAGAATGGCAGCCTCTATTTAAATGGCACCCCTAATTGAATGGCCCTTTTAACTACCACTACCTAAATCGCATTTCTTTATTTGCTTTATTATAATATCTTTAGTATGCATAATCCTGATAGTTTTAGCGAGTTTGAATCAAAAAATTGTGTATTAAGAGAAAATAGAATGGCTGCCATTCAATTAGAATAAATACGGTATATTGTTTAATAGAACTCCTCGGATATCTGGATCGAAATTGAGCGCGCAAATCGCCACAATAAATTTTTATTTACGGTTAATAAATATTTATATTATTTACTAATTTTGTTTGTAACCATCCTTGAACAAATTTTAGAATGTCCAGTGCTAGATTTGTAAGGTCCTCTATATTAATATCAATCGCAATTTGATCATCTTCATAAGCTGTATATGAACAGACGCCACCAAAATGCAACTAAGAAAAGAAAAAACATATGTATCTCAAAGTATAAAATAAAACCGCTTTCATTATATCATGATTGATTATCGATGTAACAAAATGGGCAGATTCCGCAAGATCCGCATTTGCGAGAAAAGCGGAGAGAAGTATACAACTTAACATATTTAAAATTTAATATATACAACTTAACATATTTAAAATAACTTATATAACTAATCTAATTTTAACAAACTCTTTTGGTTGATTCCATGATATAGTTAAATCCTTCATCAAAGTGACAAACACGTTTAGATTATTAGAATCTTCAATCTGCTCTTTTACTTCTTAAAAATAAATTTGTAGTCTAACTAACTAGGTAAAAATACTACGTAACTAGGTATACTATACTACATTTTCGTAGCATATTCTTATAAATTTTTGGAGTTATATTATTAATAAATTATTTTCGAGGCGCATGGGATATATGCCATTTACTATTTACACTGCTTTTAGAATTCGAATCTATCGAAATATATTAATTTAGCTGAAGCCTTGTTCTACATAACAGAAACGTATCTCTAGAGTTATTATTATGGCTAGGATTTTAGGCAAAATGCCTGTTTTTTTCCTAGATAGGCCTGATGCTAAAACGTTCAAATCTGGTGTTATTTTTTTGAAATCTTCCTTCTAACTAGTTTTATCGTTGCCTAAAATTGCCTATTTTAACTTTTTCAGGAAAAATGCCCTATTTTGCTTTTTTTCATCCTATTTTGCATATTTTTACTAAAATTTGCGAATTTTTGGGCAGTTTTAAGAAATTTGTCGGCTAAAAAAATTTTTTTTGGTAAAATATAAAATTTTTCTAAAAAATTTTTGTCAAAAAATTTTTTTAGGAAAAATTTTCTTCCGAAAAATTTATCAAATTATTTTTGGAAATAAAATAATTAATATAAAGTAATTTATATGTAATTCTGATCGTCAAAATTAATTTATTTAACTTTTTATTGCTTAGATTTATCGTTTTTGATAAAATTTAGTCAATTTAAATCAGAAAATCTCGTAAAAATCCTGCCTATTTTGTCTTTTTTTCGGATTTTAGTGCCTATTTTGGCAGTTTTTTAGTGCCTATATAGGCGCCTATTTTTAACTTTTTAGTGCCTAAAAATCCTAGCCCTAGTTATTATATTTATGACATAACTTATTATAATCAAGATTAGACTCAGCTCGAAGGCTCTTTCGAATGATATACATATAATTTGCTATAAAATGAGAAACTTGTAAAACATAGATAGGAAAAAGGGGGGCGACTTCCAATCTATTTCCCCCTTTACAAACAACAGATAGTAAAGTAATCAGGGTTCGAAAATAATTGGCGATAAGGGCCAGCAAACTATTTCAGTATATTACTATTTTTTAAATCTCACTATTTCTTAGTATATTCAATTCACGTTCTGCAGTACTGTAAGGTACAAAAAATTGGTTGTAAAGTATATCTGTTAAAGTAAAACTATTATTTTGTATTACCTTATTTTTATAAAAATTAAACAGACGTGCACATGAATACGGATAATACACAGATATATCCGGATACGGAGGGATATGGATACTGTTTATTTAAAGTCAGATAGTACGGATATGATGCTCCAAATCCGCGAATATCCATCCATAAATTTTTCTCCCACAACACAGAAAAGCTGAATTTTGTTCTACTACGGCTTTCCAAAATTAAAAAAATTTTCGCCTGCGCGCTAAAAAAGCAAGAATTTGGCGCTTGGCCTCCAAAGGTTTCAAAAATTTTCGTCTGCAGTCATAAAATTTTTTTCGTCTGCGTTCATGTTAAACCTATATTTATTTACACAATATTTTCTGGTTTCTAATCTACCAAATTTAGTTGATTGGTAGTCATGATAGCCTTTCAGATGTTCATCAAAATTTCCACTAAATTTATTTTCAATATCGAAAAAAATTTGTAAATATGAATTATAGATGTTTTCCGAAGTATAATTAGGTGTTGGGCATGCATTTGTTACGTGTTCCTCGATTCCCTTAATTTGTTTTAATTTTTTACTAGAGGGCGGATTCTTATTGAAATATATTTTTTGTTGTAGTTACATTTCGACGAGAGAAGACCAAATATGATATTAGTTTTTCAATATTAGAATTTTTAGAAAATATTGTAAGGTATATCCGCTTATCGCCTAAGCAATGGTGATCTTTTGGGCGAGCATTGTGTTAATGGATTTTCCCAACCATTCCATTATCTTTAATATTAATCGAAATTTCCTGTGACACATCCCATTCACATGCTTATGTTTATATAATCTATATTATTTCACCAATAAATCAGTTCCCAGTAAATCAGTCTTTAAGTGCCTCATAAAGAACCTAGCTTATACCTTTGGAAAAGGTATATAGCTTATACCTTTGGAAAAGGTATAAGCTAGGGTCTTGCCAACCTAATAGCTTTCCTTAAGGAATATAACAATTTATTTGCCTGGGTTGGCTTTAGAATGTACCCAGCATGATTCAACTTAAGAACTATAACTTTACATATTTTTCCTTAACAATAACTTTACATATTTTGCCCATTTTCCCGTTATTTCATATTTGGCACATTTTGCAAATTATCTCAATATTTTTGCATATTTCTGCCAAAATATTGGGATTTTTAACAAATTTTGTTAAAATTTAATTCAAATTATAGTAAATCATTAAAAAATTTCTTACGCGTAGTATTCTGTCAGGGCCCAAAGTTCTGCATTCTAAAACGAATTGTGGTCCTACACCTTTACGTATAGTTGGATAGGGATGAGTTGCCTTCAAATACAATGTTTTGAGGTCCAGCATTCTACTCGTTACATCCTTTAATGTTTATATTTTTAGATTACTCAAAAGTTTTTCATTATGTAAAGCTGCTGGACTATAGCTATTTCTCTCCTTCAGCTAGTGCAAAAGGTTATCTGGCGACTGGGTGTGAACCAGCATCTTCAGTAGACCGGACTGATGTGTTATCCATTACACCTAGATCTCAAAATATATAGTTTAACTAAAGTTTGGGGTTTCATTTAACATATGCGATAGTCAAAAATATTAAAAATGATGAAGAATCTTTTCTAGAGGGTCCGCAATCTCACATTTTCCATTTATATTAATTTGTTTGTTTGTAATTTGCATTTTATCACTGGATTTTAGTGATATCGAGTGTATATATTTAACTTCGGATTTAAATAATATAAGTCTGATACAACTTACTTGGCTGTAAGAATCGAGGTTTATATTATTTAAAAGAGTTCCTTCCATAGATTGTAAATTTATATATAGAGCCTTAAATTGATCCATTATATCTTTATGCAACTGTGTTATTGCCTTTTGCTCAGGTGAATCACTCTTAATTATAAATTTTAAATAGATTTCAATGAATCTTTTAATAAATTAAAATTTTTCTCATTGGCTTATAAGTAGGAACAGCCAAAATATGCACAGAATTCGACAAATATGCGTATATATGCACCGAAATATTCCAAAAATATGCACTGAGATATGCAATATAAAAAAGCCAATCATAAAAAAATGAGAAAATATGGACTAAAATATACAAAATTTGCCCAAATATGCACGAGATTGTCGAAATATGCAAAAATATTCATTAAGAACCTTGTACTAAAGTGCTCAGGTCTATGTAAAAACACCATTCTTAGATTTCCCACTTCAAGGCATATCCGCATACAAAACGTGCATGTGCAAATGCATGCTTTCGCTGTACCTGCTTATAAGTATGGATCGGATTTTTAAAAGACATTTTTAACTAAATATTTTTGGCGTGAGAATTTTTAAATATTAAAAAATTTGAAATTATAGTAATAACAGAACATAAAAGATTGCCTAACGTAGTTCACTATAATCAGCAATATTTTAATTTTCACGAAAATGTAATTATTTAAAATATAAAATTTTACGGAAAATGCTAAATCGAATCCTAAGGCTACAAGTGTGCCCGCAGGTCCACATAGTTGCATAAATTGCTCTACGTGGTTAGTAATTCTATTAATATCTTCAAGCCAAGTGCTAGATGCTGTAGTGAGCGTAGAAAATTCTGTTGCCAATCTGTGTATATCTCCAAGATCTGAAACAGATAGTTAAATTAAATTTTAATTTAATTTTTTTATATATCCAAGTCTATAAGGCTTTAGATTGTCTTTTAATAAATATAAACTTTATAATATATACTATATATCTCATCTTTATTGGTAAAATTAATATAAATTTTATCGCATTTTAAAAACTTGCCAATTGTTTCTCTTGGAATAGCTGAATTAATTATAAATACTAGTGACATAATGATCAGCATAATTAGCAATAATGAATATTTAAAATTTTTTGAAAATTCAAAAAACTTTTAGTGTTTAGATTTGTAAATTTAAAAAGGCTTCAATATTTTCAATAAATCTAATAATTTCAAATTACACGGAATTTTGGTTTCTCGAATTTTAGATTATATTATAAGAATGCTTGTCACAAAATTTTAAAATTCTCGAAATAGATTAGCTTTGAAACGGTACTTGATTAGAATCTATGACTACTTCAATGGAGGAGAAATTGATGAAAGAGATTTTGGTCGAAAGCGTTTGGATGTGTGTATTTCAGTCAGGGGCGGTAATTTTGGGTAAATACTTTAATTAAGTGATTATTATATTCTATTGATTATATTTTATCATCTGTTTGTTAAATAAATTTTTTACAATAAAGTTTATCAAAAACACGACTTTCGCCCCACCCTATATATAAAAGCAATTTATTCTCAATATGTTTTTTAATAAAAAAAATAAAAATTAAAAAAACAAAAAAATTAAGGAATGTGATGGATATGTTTTTAATTTTTGTGAGAATAAATAAACTTGTTTCTTAATTTTTTGCTTATTAATCAAGTTGTCATGGCAACTTAATTTCTATTTCTTCCTTCTTTTTATAGATAGATACGTGGAATTAAAAATAAAATAAATTATTATAAAGTTATCATATGGGTGTGCGGACATATCGGGATTGGGGTGGCAAAAATAATTTTTTGCGTGTTTACGTTTGTTCTAAAACATAAAAACTCTATTCCAATAGGACAATATACTATCCAGACCCAGTGGCCGTAGGTCCCGAAATCAGTAGAGTAAACATTCGTACATTGAAATATCCCGATATGTCCGTCCCCATATGTCTGTGTGCCATCATATGATTTCTTTTAGAAGAATTTACTATGTGATTAATTAATATATCACAATAACATTCATTACATAGGTGAACTTTATTGCTTTCATTAAATTGCTGTCATTTTTAATTAATATTTTATTAATATATCACAATAACATTCATTACATAGGTGAACTTTATTGCTTTCATTAAATTGCTGCCGAATAGGTTATAAGAGCAATTTACAAATTATATAAAATTGCTAAACATTTATTTATTTTTTGTAATATAATTGTGCCGAATAGGTTATAAGAGCAATTTACAAATTATATAAAATTGCTAAACATTTATTTATTTTTTGTAATATAATTGTGCCGAATAGGTTATAAGAGCAATTTACAAATTATATAAAATTGCTAAACATTTATTTATTTTTTGTGATATAATTCTGCCGAATAGGTTATAAGAGCAATTTACAAATTATATAAAATTGCTAAACATTTATTTATTTTTTGTGATATAATTGTGCCGAATAGGTTATAAGAGCAATTTACAAATTATATAAAATTGCTAAACATTTATTTATTTTTTGTAATATGATTGTGCCGAATAGGTTATAAGAACAATTTACAAATTATATAAAATTGCTAAACATTTATTTATTTTTTGTAATATGATTGTGCCGAATAGGTTATAAGAACAATTTACAAATTATATAAAATTGCTAAACATTTATTTATTTTTTGTAATATGATTGTGCCGAATAGGTTATAAGAACAATTTACAAATTATATAAAATTGCTAAACATTTATTTATTTTTTGTAATATGATTGTGCCGAATAGGTTATAAGAACAATTTACAAATTATATAAAATTGCTAAACATTTATTTATTTTTTGTAATATGATTGTGCCGAATAGGTTATAAGAACAATTTACAAATTATATAAAATTGCTAAACATTTATTTATTTTTTGTAATGATTGTGCCGAATAGGTTATAAGAACAATTTACAAATTATATAAAATTGCTAAACATTTATTTATTTTTTGTAATATGATTGTGCCGAATAGGTTATAAGAACAATTTACAAATTATATAAAATTGCTAAACATTTATTTATTTTTTGTAATATGATTGTGCCGAATAGGTTATAAGAACAATTTACAAATTATATAAAATTGCTAAACATTTATTTATTTTTTGTAATATGATTGTGCCGAATAGGTTATAAGAACAATTTACAAATTATATAAAATTGCTAAACATTTATTTATTTTTTGTAATGATTGTGCCGAATAGGTTATAAGAACAATTTACAAATTATATAAAATTGCTAAACATTTATTTATTTTTTGTAATATGATTGTGCCGAATAGGTTATAAGAACAATTTACAAATTATATAAAATTGCTAAACATTTATTTATTTTTTGTAATATGATTGTGCCGAATAGGTTATAAGAACAATTTACAAATTATATAAAATTGCTAAACATTTATTTATTTTTTGTAATATGATTGTGCCGAATAGGTTATAAGAACAATTTACAAATTATATAAAATTGCTAAACATTTATTTATTTTTTGTAATATGATTGTGCCGAATAGGTTATAAGAACAATTTACAAATTATATAAAATTGCTAAACATTTATTTATTTTTTGTAATATGATTGTGCCGAATAGGTTATAAGAACAATTTACAAATTATATAAAATTGCTAAACATTTATTTATTTTTTGTAATGATTGTGCCGAATAGGTTATAAGAACAATTTACAAATTATATAAAATTGCTAAACATTTATTTATTTTTTGTAATATGATTGTGCCGAATAGGTTATAAGAACAATTTACAAATTATATAAAATTGCTAAACATTTATTTATTTTTTGTAATATGATTGTGCCGAATAGGTTATAAGAACAATTTACAAATTATATAAAATTGCTAAACATTTATTTATTTTTTGTAATATGATTGTGCCGAATAGGTTATAAGAACAATTTACAAATTATATAAAATTGCTAAACATTTATTTATTTTTTGTAATGATTGTGCCGAATAGGTTATAAGAACAATTTACAAATTATATAAAATTGCTAAACATTTATTTATTTTTTGTAATATGATTGTGCCGAATAGGTTATAAGAACAATTTACAAATTATATAAAATTGCTAAACATTTATTTATTTTTTGTAATATGATTGTGCCGAATAGGTTATAAGAACAATTTACAAATTATATAAAATTGCTAAACATTTATTTATTTTTTGTAATGATTGTGCCGAATAGGTTATAAGAACAATTTACAAATTATATAAAATTGCTAAACATTTATTTATTTTTTGTAATATGATTGTGCCGAATAGGTTATAAGAACAATTTACAAATTATATAAAATTGCTAAACATTTATTTATTTTTTGTAATATGATTGTGCCGAATAGGTTATAAGAACAATTTACAAATTATATAAAATTGCTAAACATTTATTTATTTTTTGTAATGATTGTGCCGAATAGGTTATAAGAACAATTTACAAATTATATAAAATTGCTAAACATTTATTTATTTTTTGTAATATGATTGTGCCGAATAGGTTATAAGAACAATTTACAAATTATATAAAATTGCTAAACATTTATTTATTTTTTGTAATATGATTGTGCCGAATAGGTTATAAGAACAATTTACAAATTATATAAAATTGCTAAACATTTATTTATTTTTTGTAATATGATTGTGCCGAATAGGTTATAAGAACAATTTACAAATTATATAAAATTGCTAAACATTTATTTATTTTTTGTAATATGATTGTGCCGAATAGGTTATAAGAACAATTTACAAATTATATAAAATTGCTAAACATTTATTTATTTTTTGTAATATGATTGTGCCGAATAGGTTATAAGAACAATTTACAAATTATATAAAATTGCTAAACATTTATTTATTTTTTGTAATGATTGTGCCGAATAGGTTATAAGAACAATTTACAAATTATATAAAATTGCTAAACATTTATTTATTTTTTGTAATATGATTGTGCCGAATAGGTTATAAGAACAATTTACAAATTATATAAAATTGCTAAACATTTATTTATTTTTTGTGATATAATTGTGCCGAATAGGTTATAAGAGCAATTTACAAATTATATAAAATTGCTAAACATTTATTTATTTTTTGTAATATGATTGTGCCGAATAGGTTATAAGAACAATTTACAAATTATATAAAATTGCTAAACATTTATTTATTTTTTGTAATATGATTGTGCCGAATAGGTTATAAGAACAATTTACAAATTATATAAAATTGCTAAACATTTATTTATTTTTTGTAATATGATTGTGCCGAATAGGTTATAAGAACAATTTACAAATTATATAAAATTGCTAAACATTTATTTATTTTTTGTAATATGATTGTGCCGAATAGGTTATAAGAACAATTTACAAATTATATAAAATTGCTAAACATTTATTTATTTTTTGTAATATGATTGTGCCGAATAGGTTATAAGAACAATTTACAAATTATATAAAATTGCTAAACATTTATTTATTTTTTGTAATGATTGTGCCGAATAGGTTATAAGAACAATTTACAAATTATATAAAATTGCTAAACATTTATTTATTTTTTGTAATATGATTGTGCCGAATAGGTTATAAGAACAATTTACAAATTATATAAAATTGCTAAACATTTATTTATTTTTTGTAATATGATTGTGCCGAATAGGTTATAAGAACAATTTACAAATTATATAAAATTGCTAAACATTTATTTATTTTTTGTAATATGATTGTGCCGAATAGGTTATAAGAACAATTTACAAATTATATAAAATTGCTAAACATTTATTTATTTTTTGTAATGATTGTGCCGAATAGGTTATAAGAACAATTTACAAATTATATAAAATTGCTAAACATTTATTTATTTTTTGTAATATGATTGTGCCGAATAGGTTATAAGAACAATTTACAAATTATATAAAATTGCTAAACATTTATTTATTTTTTGTAATATGATTGTGCCGAATAGGTTATAAGAACAATTTACAAATTATATAAAATTGCTAAACATTTATTTATTTTTTGTAATATAATTGTGCCGAATAGGTTATAAGATATATATATAATAAAAGCAAATAAAATAAAAGCAAATAATAGATATAAAAGCAAATAAAATAAAAGCAAATAATAGAAAAATGTGAAAAAGAAAAATATTGTCGAAAACTTCTTATTCCTAAATCTAAATTTTAATTTTCTTCGATAAGGTTATTTTCTAAAATAAAAGCAAATAATAGAAAAATGTGAAAAAGAAAAATATTGTCGAAAACTTCTTATTCCTAAATCTAAAATTTAATTTTCTTCGGTAAAGTTATTCTGCTAAAATAAAAGCAAATAATAGAAAAATGTGAAAAAGAAAAATATTGTCGAAAACTTCTTATTCCTAAATCTAAACTTTAATTTTCTTCGGTAAAGTTATTCTGCTAAAATAAAAGCAAATAATAGAAAAATGTGAAAAAGAAAAATATTGTCGAAAACTTCTTATTCCTAAATCTAAACTTTAATTTTCTTCGGTAAAGTTATTCTACCAAAATAAAAGCAAATAATAGAAAAATGTGAAAAAGAAAAATATTGTCGAAAACTTCTTATTCCTAAATCTAAACTTTAATTTTCTTCGGTAAAGTTATTCTACCAAAATAAAAGCAAATAATAGAAAAATGTGAAAAAGAAAAATATTGTCGAAAACTTCTTATTCCTAAATCTAAACTTTAATTTTCTTCGGTAAAGTTATTCTGCTAAAATAAAAGCAAATAATAGAAAAATGTGAAAAAGAAAAATATTGTCGAAAACTTCTTATTCCTAAATCTAAACTTTAATTTTCTTCGGTAAAGTTATTCTACCAAAATAAAAGCAAATAATAGAAAAATGTGAAAAAGAAAAATATTGTCGAAAACTTCTTATTCCTAAATCTAAAATTTAATTTTCTTCGGTAAAGTTATTCTGCTAAAATAAAAGCAAATAATAGAAAAATGTGAAAAAGAAAAATATTGTCGAAAACTTCTTATTCCTAAATCTAAACTTTAATTTTCTTCGGTAAAGTTATTCTGCTAAAATAAAAGCAAATAATAGAAAAATGTGAAAAAGAAAAATATTGTCGAAAACTTCTTATTCCTAAATCTAAACTTTAATTTTCTTCGGTAAAGTTATTCTACCAAAATAAAAGCAAATAATAGAAAAATGTGAAAAAGAAAAATATTGTCGAAAACTTCTTATTCCTAAATCTAAAATTTAATTTTCTTCGGTAAAGTTATTCTGCTAAAATAAAAGCAAATAATAGAAAAATGTGAAAAAGAAAAATATTGTCGAAAACTTCTTATTCCTAAATCTAAACTTTAATTTTCTTCGGTAAAGTTATTCTACCAAAATAAAAGCAAATAATAGAAAAATGTGAAAAAGAAAAATATTGTCGAAAACTTCTTATTCCTAAATCTAAAATTTAATTTTCTTCGGTAAAGTTATTCTGCTAAAATAAAAGCAAATAATAGAAAAATGTGAAAAAGAAAAATATTGTCGAAAACTTCTTATTCCTAAATCTAAACTTTAATTTTCTTCGGTAAAGTTATTCTACCAAAATAAAAGCAAATAATAGAAAAATGTGAAAAAGAAAAATATTGTCGAAAACTTCTTATTCCTAAATCTAAACTTTAATTTTCTTCGGTAAAGTTATTCTACCAAAATAAAAGCAAATAATAGAAAAATGTGAAAAAGAAAAATATTGTCGAAAACTTCTTATTCCTAAATCTAAAATTTAATTTTCTTCGGTAAAGTTATTCTGCTAAAATAAAAGCAAATAATAGAAAAATGTGAAAAAGAAAAATATTGTCGAAAACTTCTTATTCCTAAATCTAAACTTTAATTTTCTTCGGTAAAGTTATTCTACCAAAATAAAAGCAAATAATAGAAAAATGTGAAAAAGAAAAATATTGTCGAAAACTTCTTATTCCTAAATCTAAAATTTAATTTTCTTCGGTAAAGTTATTCTGCTAAAATAAAAGCAAATAATAGAAAAATGTGAAAAAGAAAAATATTGTCGAAAACTTCTTATTCCTAAATCTAAACTTTAATTTTCTTCGGTAAAGTTATTCTACCAAAATAAAAGCAAATAATAGAAAAATGTGAAAAAGAAAAATATTGTCGAAAACTTCTTATTCCTAAATCTAAAATTTAATTTTCTTCGGTAAAGTTATTCTGCTAAAATAAAAGCAAATAATAGAAAAATGTGAAAAAGAAAAATATTGTCGAAAACTTCTTATTCCTAAATCTAAACTTTAATTTTCTTCGGTAAAGTTATTCTACCAAAATAAAAGCAAATAATAGAAAAATGTGAAAAAGAAAAATATTGTCGAAAACTTCTTATTCCTAAATCTAAACTTTAATTTTCTTCGGTAAAGTTATTCTACCAAAATAAAAGCAAATAATAGAAAAATGTGAAAAAGAAAAATATTGTCGAAAACTTCTTATTCCTAAATCTAAATTTTAATTTTCTTCGTTAAAGTTGGAGCTATTTTATTGTAGTTATTTTATGATTTATTTTACAATTATTAAGTTGTAGTTATTTTATTGTAAAAAAGTTGTAGTTATTTTATTTTAGTTGAATATAACTTTCATTACATAGGAATGTGGGCGCAAAATAAAATTTTTTGCTGTCATTAAATTGCTATGATTTTTTTGCTGTTACTCTCTTGTTCATACAAGATTGAATATTTTACAAGTTGAATAGTTTTTGCTAATTTATAATTAATTATTAAATGAGAGTATAGTATCGCACATTATTTTATGCCACCTTAGTTTGTAAGCATTTATATTGCAAATTGAGGTATCAAATTCTAGGAATTTTATTATGAAACCAAATTTTAAACGTTTCAACCTTATTTGGTACGCCAACCCTACCTTATTATTATACGCCAACCTTATTTGTCTTATATTGTCCTTGTCGGAGGACTATATTTTCTTTCCATTTCGGAGGCATTGCAAATTTTTTATCCCATACAAAACATCCATTTGCATGTTTTTCCCATCCCTAATTATGACTGGCTGAGTATAATCTTAGAACGCTCAATAAAAAACGAGTTTGCTTTTGGAAATATTTTATACAAAAGATTGAATTTACAAAAAAGAAAAATTATAATTTAAATAGACAGATTTTGAAAGAATTGCGTTTTTGAAGTTTTTTGGAGTTTTTTTGGATTTATTGTTGTTTTTTTAGTTGTATTTTTTGTTTTTTTTGTTTTTTGGATCTTTTTTGGATTTTTTGTTGTTTTTTTAGTTGTATTTTTTGTTTTTTTTTTTGTTTTTTGGATCTTTTTTGGATTTTTTGTTGTTTTTTTAGTTGTATTTTTTGTTTTTTTTTTGTTTTTTGGATCTTTTTTGGATTTTTTGTTGTTTTTTTCTTTATTGTTTTTTTGTTTTTTTTTGTTTTTAAATATAAGGCAAAAATGGGATTGAGAAATATAACTTTCCCAGCCCCGCCTATCCATAACCAATATAGTCCAGAGAATAAGTGAAGGAAAGGATCAGTCAGTTAGTCGGCCTATTGATCAGTTAAGTGAATAAGCTCTAATATATTTATTGTCTGATCGGAGGAATTAGTCGTCGCCCGTTTATATTCTATTATCCTCGACTCTGACTGGGTATGGATTCAGCAAACTTGTTAAATTTACATAAATACATAAATGGTTCTTCCCCGTTTTAGCGGCAAAAGTCACGCATTTTAATATGCCACAGGGAACGGAGTGAAATTGAGGAATAGAAATTCTGACCATTATGTACATATTAATAAAAATAGAAGGCGAAAAAATTATAATGAGGGCTGATAACAGGAAGTACCCAATTGTCTCTTTCGCCCGCCCTAGTCGGCGAGACGCTTGTGTGGTTTTGTAACGGTTCAACGCAAATCAGTTTCTTCGAAAATTCAGTTGATTGTAACTTTGTTCAGAATCAGTAATCAATCTGATTTTGTTTAAGTTATAAGATTTTATAATCGATACTCCTAAAAGTCGGATCGTCAAGGTTCGGATTCTAAGACGTCAGATCATCAAAAAGTCGGTCCTCAAAAGTCAAATTCTCAATTTTCGCGCCACGCTACAACGTCTATCAATTATAAAGCTGAAGATTTTTCTATATATTTTACTTTTTTCTATAGAAAAACTTTCTAACGTTACATGTCCTCATGCCCTTCCGATACTAATAATTATGAGCTTTTATAATTAAATATTTTTGATAGGTACTTTTCTGTTATCCTTACCCCTTTTTTCCGGACTTTTTTACGGACTGATTTTTGTGCAGAATGGTCAAATCTTCCTTCTTCAATTTCTCTATATTTCCCTGTAGCATATCAATTATAACATTAATTTCTAGGCATCGGGAAGTCAGATTCCCTTTTACAAATTATACTGTTTTTAATTCAACAATACTTGAATTTTTATAATTTATTCGAAAGGGAAATAAAAGAGAAAAATCAGCAGGAAAGCTATCCTAGACTATAATATTAAATTTGCAGACTTTTGTCACAATAATCGGAAAGAACTTAGTTTACTTTAATTTAAACATTTCTTCAATACCGACCTTAACCAAGCCACTATTTTTCATTTTCTTATTTAATTTTTCAACTTCTTTAGGCCAAAATGTTTTCAGTTCCCTAAGACACAATGGACACAAATTCTTTTTTTTTCGCCATTCCTTAATAAAATCCCAATGGAAGTAATGTCCACATTCGGTAATATGAATATTTTCTTCATCTTCTATAAATGTTTCCTTACATATTATACATTCTGTTTGCCCTTTATTTATAGCTTCGTTATATACGATCTCTTCCATTTTGTCCTTGAATGAGATTAGAAGTTAAATGAATAATTTAACAATTATTAGTTTAGAAATTTTAAACTGCCTGGTTCGGTTGAAAGAAAAAAATCTGGTTTGATTTCTTTAAACTGTACAGTGCAGGATTTAAGGGTTAAAACCCGAAACCCTGAACCACCCCCCCCACCAACTACGATGGAATAAGAACAATACCAAAAAGTCCAGGTGTCGAAACAGCAGACTCAAGACAGCAGTTACATATGTAATTGGTCATGAAAACAAATAGGTATTTATTATAGGTTTTTCAAAAATTTTGATATTTTTTGCCAAAGTTAAACGTTTTTACAAAATTTCAAAAACCGAAAACTTCTAAAAATGAGTGATTTTATTAAAAATCCCCCTAAAATAAAACCGGTATTTTCTAAAACTAAAAACCGAAAACCGGATACCCTAAAACCGGGGATACCGGTTTTGTTACTGGTAGTGAACCCTCATTTTAAGTAGTGCCAAAAACCCTAGTATTTACTTAATAAATTTAAAATAGCTAAAGAAAAGAAAAGTTCCGTTTTCAAGAATTTCAATTTAATATCATAATTTTGGCAAAAAAATTATTGAACTAACAAAGCAATCTAATCTGACTTTACGTTCAATTCTATTAATTTCATGTTGACTAAATTTTCCGATTTCAACAATAGGTTCTTTTGCATAAACGATTTTATTTAGTTCCTTTTTTAGATGATTTTCTTGCAAATGTTTTACCGTTTTTAGGATCATATGATACTAAAATAAGCATTTAAATGAATACGTTATTTTCGTCTTAATTAAAAATTAATATTTTAATATACAGTGGTGGAAAAAAGTATGGAAGCACTAGAAATTTTTTTTTAATTCTTAATTTTTCATTCAAAAAATACGTTCTATATATCAATCGAAAGCTCTATCTGTATCTCAGTTGACATATTTCTGCGTTTTTCATGAAAATAAAAATTGGCCGAGAAATTTTTTTCCAAAAAATTTTTCCGAAATTATGGGATTTGGTATATCCGATAGATCCGGATTATCTCGACTAATTTTCATTTTCATGAAAAATGCTGAGATACAGATATTAGAGCCCCATGGGCTATTAGAGCCCCATCTATATTAGAGACCCATGGGGCTCTATTTTTCAACCATCCTCCAAGGTGTGGGTCTATTTCAGGTTGGGCTCTAACAGACAGAGGGTGAAGCTCTAATATATGAAATACAGTACTTTTAGTCTTGTAACGCCTATGTATACTATAAAATGACAAATCAACTAAACCTTTCTAAGAATGTTAGAAAAATGTTCTGGAGTACTAGCATTATTCACCATATTTAAACACTCCTCGTACTCAACGTACTCCTTAGCAAGTTTTTCCGAACTACATTCTTTAATCACTTCTAAAAGAAGCTTTCGTCGTTTAGGCACATTTCCAGAACTTGAAGATGCACCCCCGCTTGAAAATGAAGGGAAAATTTGAATAAATGTTAAAATGAGAAAAAGGTTAAATGAATTTGACATTTTGAATGATTAAGGTTTTTAACTAGAAAATTACAAAAAAATTATTTTATTTATCAAAAGATGTTTAATATGTAAATTGTTGGCTCTACTTTAGGAAATGCGTCCCATAACTTTTATGCGTCCCATGAACTTTTATGCGTCCCATGAACTTTTATGCGTCCCATGAACTTTTTTTAAGATAGAATATGCGTCCCATGAGAGAATATAAGTTCCGAATCCTCTATAAGCTTCCCAAATTTTCTCATATGCTCAAATGCTCTCTACTTGTATTTAATCAAAATTTTTAAATTGTTATTATTTCTGATATGTAAAAACAACAAAATCCGCACGGCACGCGATTTTACTCAACTTTTAAAAATTGTAGCATAGCGAGTTTTTAGGGTTTTAAAACCCGCTAATTTTCCATCACTGACCTCTGCTCGTCCCTCATTTATTAGATACGCAGAATTTATGAAATAATCAAAGAATATTGGCGGGAAACTTCTTAAAAACTGAGGATAAAGGGGGAGTTTATCGCCTAGTTTTACCGCCTACTTTGCAACACCAAGAAAAATCCAATTATTTTTTGATTGGACTCATAAAGTTTGAATAAACTCATAAAGTTTGATTGGACTCATAAAGTCAAGTAGAACCAATAATTTATTAGGGGTCACTTTAGTACGTGGGTGCAGGCTTTAAATTACAAATGTCATATCATTTGAAAGAGCTAGTCGAGCTGAGTCGAATGCCACCAAAATTAGCTCTAGGAAAAATTTTTGAACCGAGATACAGGCGATTGAAAATCGAAAAACCATAGGGGGGACCAAGCACTTTTTTGGGGTGAAAAATTCGAAAATGCAAATTATACCTCATTCGAAAGAGCTCGTCGAGCTGAGTCGAATGACACCAAAATCAACGAAATCCGACTTGAATGAACCGAGATATAGACCCCTAAAAATCGAAGATCCAAAAGGGCGATTTTTGGAATAAAAAATTTTTTATACAAATAATACCTCATTCGAAAGAGCTCGACGAGCTGAGTCAAATGACACCAAAATCACCGTGATTGAACAAGATTAGACAAAGTTATGACACAAAAAACAAACAACCTAAACCTATGGAGCGTCGGCGAGGCGCTTGTGCAAAACCCCGCGCTTCGCGCGGGGTTTTGCGGCACGCGCCTCGCGGGGAGTCTACGGGCGATGGGTCTGGGCTCGTAACATAAACCTATTCCTAAATCTCTTGCTCTGGACGTATTTGGGGCCTCCGTGGCAGCAAAAATCTCAACATTTGCCATAGGTAAGGAGCTAAAATAAAAGATCATAACTTTGTCCAATCGAGTCGGATTTCGTTGATTTTGGTGTCATTCGACTCAGCTCGACGAGCTCTTTCGAATGAGGTATAATTTGCATTTTCGAATTTTTCACCCAAAAAAGTGCTTGGTCCCCCCTATGGTTTTTCGATTTTCAATCGCCTGTATCTCGGTTCAAAAATTTTTCCTAGAGCTAATTTTGGTGGCGTTCGACTCAGCTCGACTAGCTCTTTCAAATGATATAACATTTGTAATTTAAAGCCTGCACCCACGTACTAAAGTACAGCCATTTATTAGCTAATTAATGAATAAAAATATAAAATTAATCGACTTAAATAAAACCTTAATTCATAAATGTATAAAAAATGCCCCTATCGAGTGCGCGCCAGGGTTGCGTCATGATTACGAATACGACGTTACGAATTAATTACGATTACGAAAATATCGGAAAAAATTACGAAAATTAAAAATAAAAATTACGAAAAATTAGTATTGCAAAAAACCCTATTGTACTTTGCCATTAAATTTTTAAAGGAAAAATGAAATAAATATTTATATTTTCTTCGAGATTTCCGTTTGGTAATCGGTGGTTGAGTGGTTTAGTAGTCAGGCTTAATATTTTGTGGGGCTTGGTTCGAATCCATGATTGTGTAATGAAATTTAGACTTCTTTTTTTTAAATATAAATGTTTTTAAACTTTGATTTTAATTTAAATTTGTAAATTTTTTTTTAATATTTTAAAATTGAAAAAACTTTAAAATTTTTAATTTAGTCATGATTTTTTAAAATTTTCTCCGGCTCTAACAATTGAATTTTTGTTCTTTCCAAAATTCTAAAAATTTTGCCTGAGGCGCAGAAATGTGATTTTAGATTAAGAGTGATATCAAAAGATTGATTTTACAAAATATAATTTATTCAAATAGAAAATAGTAAATATAATTTATATCTACAAATTTTCGGTAAAAAATTCTAGAGCAAAAGAATGTGTAATAATACAATATAAGTCCATCCTCTAAAAAAATAAATGCATATAAACTTTTATTTCTCTCGAGCAAATGAATGTGGAATAATTCAATATAAATCCTATAATCTTCTAAATAAATAAATCTGCAGAATTCTTATTTCTTTTATTATTATTAATAAATATTTGATTTTATTATTAATAAATATTTGATTTTTTAAATTAAATTAAATATTTTTTAAAAATTACAAATTACGAATTACGGCATATTTTGAGTTACGAAATACAATTACGAAAAAAATTTTCGATTACGACGCAAATTTGTTGCGCGCTAGCATATGCTACAGACACAGTCGTTAATTTTTTAAAATATTTCGAAATCATGCCTTTTAGCCTATAGCTTTAATGGATAATTCGAAATTTATAAAAAATTCGAAAATCGGAAATCTAAAAATAAAAACGTCAAAAATCGGAAATCAAGATTTCGGCGCAACTCTGTTCCGTTCTACTGAAGAGGATAAGGACAAGAAAGGATAAGGACAAGAAATCGTTATTTCACAATTTAACTTGCATTTGTTTACCTGTAATCTTTAATGGGTGCTCAGACACAATCCATCCAGTTGTGAAAAAGAGAGCTTATCATCTGAATAAATAAATCTAAAATATTCTTATTTCTTTTATAAAATTTTATTATTTTACAAAATATAATTTATCCAAATAGAAAATAGTAAATATAATTTTTAATTAATCTACAAAATTTCTCGAGTAAAAGAATTCTCGAGTAAATGATATGTGGAATAATACAATTAAATTCATCCTTTAAATAAATAAATCTACAAAAAAATAATCCACCAATCACATCATCTCATCCACCAATCATCTATATCTTATTTTTTTAAACTTATAACATAATCCATTTTCTTATTTTTACTAATTTCTCTTCACTCTTTTTAAAATCCTAAATTTCTTAATGATAAAAAATTTCTATACTTTATTATTTTATTTTTTTTACCTTTCTTCTCATTTTTTATAAATGCAAATAAATTCTCATTATTTTATAAATGCAAAAATAAATGCAAATAAACTTTTATTTCTCTCGATTAAAATAATGTGGATTTATATTTCGAAATATAATAAGTACGAATAGAACATAAATCTAAGACATGACTGAATAGCAGATATAAAATTTTATTTATATTTCGAAATATAATCAGTACGAATATAACATAAATCTAAGACATGACTGAATAGCAGATATAAAATTTTATTTATATTTCGAAATATAATCAGTACGAATATAACATAAATCTAAGACATGACTGAATAGCAGATATAAAATTTTATTTATATTTCGAAATATAATCAGTACGAATATAACATAAATCTAAGACATGACTGAATAGCAGATATAAAATTTTATTTATATTTCGAAATATAATCAGTACGAATAGAACATAAATCTAAGACATGACTGAATAGCAGATATAAAATTTTATTTATATTTCGAAATATAATCAGTACGAATATAACATAAATCTAAGACATGACTGAATAGCAGATATAAAATTTTAGTTATATTTCGAAATATAATCAGTACGAATATAACATAAATCTAAGACATGACTGAATAGCAGATATAAAATTTTATTTATATTTCGAAATATAATCAGTACGAATATAACATAAATCTAAGACATGACTGAATAGCAGATATAAAATTTTATTTATATTTCGAAATATAATCAGTACGAATATAACATAAATCTAAGACATGACTGAATAGCAGATATAAAATTTTATTTATATTTCGAAATATAATAAGTACGAATAGAACATAAATCTAAGACATGACTGAATAGCAGATATATAAAATTTATATTTCAAAATAAAAACACAAATATATAAAATTTTATTTGTGTTTTTGTCTATTTTTATCAAATTTTAGAAGAACACAAACACATTTTCATAAAAAAATGTTTTAAAGTATTTTGTATTTCTTCTTTCAATTTTTGTGTTTTTGTCTATCTTTATCAAATTTTAGAAGAACACAAACACATTTTCATAAAAAAATGTTTTAAAGTATTTTGTATTTCTTCTTTCAATTTTTGTGTTTTTGTCTATCTTTATCAAATTTTAGAAGAACACAAACACATTTTCATAAAAAAATGTTTTAAAGTATTTTGTATTTCTTCTTTCAAGTTTTGTGTTTTTGTCTATCTTTATCAAATTTTAGAAGAACACAAACACATTTTCATAAAAAAATGTTTTAAAGTATTTTGTATTTCTTCTTTCAATTTTTGTGTTTTTGTCTATCTTTATCAAATTTTAGAAGAACACAAACACATTTTCATAAAAAAATGTTTTAAAGTATTTTGTATTTCTTCTTTCAATTTTTGTGTTTTTGTCTATTTTTATCAAATTTCAGAAGAACACAAACACATTTTCATAAAAAAATATTTTAAAGTATTTTGTATTTCTTCTTTCAATTTTTGTGTTTTTGTCTATTTTATCAAATTTTAGAAGAACACAAACACATTTTCATAAAAAAATGTTTTAAATTATTTTGTATTTCTTCTTTCAATTTTTGTGTTTTTGTCTCTTTATCAAATTTTAGAAGAACACAAACACATTTTCATAAAAAAATGTTTTAAAGTATTTTGTATTTCTTCTTTCAATTTTTGTGTTTTTGTCTATTTTATCAAATTTTAGAAGAACACAACACATTTTCATAAAAAAATGTTTTAAATTATTTTGTATTTCTTCTTTCAATTTTTGTGTTTTTGTCTATTTTATCAAATTTTAGAAGAACACAAACACATTTTCATAAAAAAATGTTTTAAAGTATTTTGTATTTCTTCTTTCAATTTTTGTGTTTTTGTCTATTTTTATCAAATTTCAGAAGAACACAAACACATTTTCATAAAAAAATATTTTAAAGTATTTTGTATTTCTTCTTTCAATTTTTGTGTTTTTGTCTATTTTATCAAATTTTAGAAGAACACAAACACATTTTATAAAAAAATGTTTTAAAGTATTTTGTATTTCTTCTTTCAATTTTTGTGTTTTTGTCTTTTTATCAAATTTTAGAAGAACACAAACACATTTTCATAAAAAATGTTTTAAAGTATTTTGTATTTCTTCTTTCAATTTTTGTGTTTTTGTCTCTTTATCAAATTTTAGAAGAACACAAACACATTTTCATAAAAAAATGTTTTAAAGTATTTTGTATTTCTTCTTTCAATTTTTGTGTTTTTGTCTATTTTATCAAATTTTAGAAGAACACAAACACATTTTCATAAAAAAATGTTTTAAAGTATTTTGTATTTCTTCTTTCAATTTTTGTGTTTTTGTCTATTTTATCAAATTTTAGAAGAACACAAACACATTTTCATAAAAAAATGTTTTAAATTATTTTGTATTTCTTCTTTCAATTTTTGTGTTTTTGTCTATTTTATCAAATTTTAGAAGAACACAAACACATTTTCATAAAAAAATGTTTTAAAGTATTTTGTATTTCTTCTTTCAATTTTTGTGTTTTTGTCTATTTTATCAAATTTTAGAAGAACACAAACACATTTTCATAAAAAAATGTTTTAAATTATTTTGTATTTCTTCTTTCAAATTTTGTGTTTTTGTCTTTTTATCAAATTTTAGAAGAACACAAACACATTTTCATAAAAAATGTTTTAAAGTATTTTGTATTTCTTCTTTCAATTTTTGTGTTTTTGTCTTTTTATCAAATTTTAGAAGAACACAAACACATTTTCATAAAAAAATGTTTTAAAGTATTTTGTATTTCTTCTTTCAATTTTTGTGTTTTTGTCTATCTTTATCAAATTTTAGAAGAACACAAACACATTTTCATAAAAAAATGTTTTAAAGTATTTTGTATTTCTTCTTTCAAGTTTTGTGTTTTTGTCTATCTTTATCAAATTTTAGAAGAACACAAACACATTTTCATAAAAAAATGTTTTAAAGTATTTTGTATTTCTTCTTTCAATTTTTGTGTTTTTGTCTATCTTTATCAAATTTTAGAAGAACACAAACACATTTTCATAAAAAAATGTTTTAAAGTATTTTGTATTTCTTCTTTCAATTTTTGTGTTTTTGTCTATTTTTATCAAATTTCAGAAGAACACAAACACATTTTCATAAAAAAATATTTTAAAGTATTTTGTATTTCTTCTTTCAATTTTTGTGTTTTTGTCTATTTTATCAAATTTTAGAAGAACACAAACACATTTTCATAAAAAAATGTTTTAAATTATTTTGTATTTCTTCTTTCAATTTTTGTGTTTTTGTCTCTTTATCAAATTTTAGAAGAACACAAACACATTTTCATAAAAAAATGTTTTAAAGTATTTTGTATTTCTTCTTTCAATTTTTGTGTTTTTGTCTATTTTATCAAATTTTAGAAGAACACAACACATTTTCATAAAAAAATGTTTTAAATTATTTTGTATTTCTTCTTTCAATTTTTGTGTTTTTGTCTATTTTATCAAATTTTAGAAGAACACAAACACATTTTCATAAAAAAATGTTTTAAAGTATTTTGTATTTCTTCTTTCAATTTTTGTGTTTTTGTCTATTTTTATCAAATTTCAGAAGAACACAAACACATTTTCATAAAAAAATATTTTAAAGTATTTTGTATTTCTTCTTTCAATTTTTGTGTTTTTGTCTATTTTATCAAATTTTAGAAGAACACAAACACATTTTATAAAAAAATGTTTTAAAGTATTTTGTATTTCTTCTTTCAATTTTTGTGTTTTTGTCTTTTTATCAAATTTTAGAAGAACACAAACACATTTTCATAAAAAATGTTTTAAAGTATTTTGTATTTCTTCTTTCAATTTTTGTGTTTTTGTCTCTTTATCAAATTTTAGAAGAACACAAACACATTTTCATAAAAAAATGTTTTAAAGTATTTTGTATTTCTTCTTTCAATTTTTGTGTTTTTGTCTATTTTATCAAATTTTAGAAGAACACAAACACATTTTCATAAAAAAATGTTTTAAAGTATTTTGTATTTCTTCTTTCAATTTTTGTGTTTTTGTCTATTTTATCAAATTTTAGAAGAACACAAACACATTTTCATAAAAAAATGTTTTAAATTATTTTGTATTTCTTCTTTCAATTTTTGTGTTTTTGTCTATTTTATCAAATTTTAGAAGAACACAAACACATTTTCATAAAAAAATGTTTTAAATTATTTTGTATTTCTTCTTTCAATTTTTGTGTTTTTGTCTATTTTATCAAATTTTAGAAGAACACAAACACATTTTCATAAAAAAATGTTTTAAAGTATTTTGTATTTCTTCTTTCAATTTTGTGTTTTTGTCTTTTTATCAAATTTTAGAAGAACACAAACACATTTTCATAAAAAATGTTTTAAAGTATTTTGTATTTCTTCTTTCAATTTTTGTGTTTTTGTCTTTTTATCAAATTTTAGAAGAACACAAACACATTTTCATAAAAAAATGTTTTAAAGTATTTTGTATTTCTTCTTTCAATTTTTGTGTTTTTGTCTATTTTATCAAATTTTAGAAGAACACAAACACATTTTCATAAAAAAATGTTTTAAAGTATTTTGTATTTCTTCTTTCAATTTTTGTGTTTTTGTCTATTTTATCAAATTTTAGAAGAACACAAACACATTTTCATAAAAAAATGTTTTAAATTATTTTGTATTTCTTCTTTCAATTTTTGTGTTTTTGTCTATTTTATCAAATTTTAGAAGAACACAAACACATTTTCATAAAAAAATGTTTTAAAGTATTTTGTATTTCTTCTTTCAATTTTTGTGTTTTTGTCTATTTTATCAAATTTTAGAAGAACACAAACACATTTTCATAAAAAAATGTTTTAAAGTATTTTGTATTTCTTCTTTCAATTTTTGTGTTTTTGTCTATTTTATCAAATTTTAGAAGAACACAAACACATTTTCATAAAAAAATGTTTTAAATTATTTTGTATTTCTTCTTTCAATTTTTGTGTTTTTGTCTATTTTATCAAATTTTAGAAGAACACAAACACATTTTCATAAAAAAATGTTTTAAATTATTTTGTATTTCTTCTTTCAAATTTTGTGTTTTTGTCTATTTTTATCAAATTTTAGAAGAAATAGAATTATCCAAATAGAAAATAGTAAATATAATTTATATATATATAAATCTACAAATTTTCGGTAAAATAATTCTCGAGCAAAAGAATGTGTAATAATACATTATAAGTCCATTCTCTAAAAAACTAAATGCAACTAAACTTTTATTTCTGTCGAGTAAAATAATGTGGAATAATACAATATAAGTCCATCTTCTGAATAAATAAATCTAAAATATTCTTATTTCTTTTATAAAATTTTATTATCTTACAAATATAATTTATCCAATCCAAATAGAAAATAGTAAATATAATTTATATATATATAAATCTACAAATTTTCGGTAAAATAATTCTCGAGCAAAAGAATGTGTAATAATACATTATAAGTCCATTCTCTAAAAAACTAAATGCAACTAAACTTTTATTTCTGTCGAGTAAAATAATGTGGAATAATACAATATAAGTCCATCTTCTGAATAAATAAATCTAAAATATTCTTATTTCTTTTATAAAATTTTATTATCTTACAAATATAATTTATCCAATCCAAATAGAAAATAGTAAATATAATTTATATATAGATAAATTTACAAATTTTCGGTAAAAGAATTCTCGAGCAAAAGAATGTGTAATAATACATTATAAGTCCATTCTTTAAAAAACTAAATGCAACTAAACTTTTATTTCTGTCGAGTAAAATAATGTGGAATAATACAATATAAGTCCATCTTCTGAATAAATAAATCTAAAATATTCTTATTTCTTTTATAAAATTTTATTATCTTACAAATATAATTTATCCAAATAGAAAATAGTAAATATAATTTATATATAGATAAATCTACAAATTTTCGGTAAAAGAATTCTCGAGCAAAAGAATGTGTAAACATACATTATAAGTCCATTCTCTAAAAAACTAAATGCAACTAAACTTTTATTTCTGTCGAGTAAAATAATGTGGAATAATACAATATAAGTCCATCTTCTGAATAAATAAATCTAAAATATTCTTATATCTTTTATAAAATTTTATTATCTTACAAATATAATTTATCCAAATAGAAAATAGTAAATATAATTTATATATAGATAAATCTACAAATTTTCGGTAAAAGAATTATCGAGCAAAAGAATGTGTAATAATACATTATAAGTCCATTCTCTAAAAAACTAAATGCAACTAAACTTTTATTTCGAGTCTATAGAAGATAGACTCTGTCGAGTCTATAGAAGATAGATAATCCTTATAAATCCAATTTTGGGCCCCTAAGAACTACAGAAATAGCGCCGAAGTGCTAGAGAAGAAGCCATAATCTATCTATAGAAGATAAATATTCCTTATAAATCTAATTTCTTGCGCCTAAGAACTACAGAAATAGCACGGAAAATCTATAGAAGAAGCCATAATCAATCTATAGAAGATAGATAATCCTTATAAATCCAATTTTGGGCCCCTAAGAACTACAGAAATAGCGCCGAAGTGCTAGAGAAGAAGCCATAATCTATCTATAGAAGATAGATATTCCTTATAAATCCAATTTCTTGCGCCTAAGAACTACAGAAATAGCACGGAAAATCTATAGAAGAAGCCATAATCAATCTATAGAAGATAGATAATCCTTATAAATCCAATTTTGGGCCCCTAAGAACTACAGAAATAGCGCCGAAGTGCTAGAGAAGAAGCCATAATCTATCTATAGAAGATAGATATTCCTTATAAATCCAATTTCTTGCGCCTAAGAACTACAGAAATAGCACGGAAAATCTATAGAAGAAGCCATAATCAATCTATAGAAGATAGATAATCCTTATAAATCCAATTTTGGGCCCCTAAGAACTACAGAAATAGCGCCGAAGTGCTAGAGAAGAAGCCATAATCTATCTATAGAAGATAGATATTCCTTATAAATCCAATTTTGGGCCCCTAAGCCGTTCGGCGATATTTCTAGCCGTTCGGCTTTGCATCATTTTTTTTTTTGCATCATTTTTGAACAAACGCAATTAAATAAATATATAGAAAAAAATATTTTTACGGAAAAACTAATATAAAACCCGGTACAAAATTATCTACTATTAACAAAAATTGTTACTACCTAGCAAAACACGGGATCAAAACCTTTGAAATGTTTATTTTAAAATATGAAATTTTAACATTCTACAAACATAGGGAAAACGTTTTCAAAATTCAAAAGGTTTACCATGTTTTAAGAGAAGAAATAGTATTAAATACTTGAAAATATGAATAAACGATAGTTTGGAATGTATAAGCAAAATAGAATAACAATAAAAGTCAAAAATTTGTATCGACTGTTTACTTTTAAATAACACAATTTTATCAACAAATTCTGGCATGTACCATTTTGTCGTATACCCTTTTGTCGTATAACCATTTGTCGTATACACATGTGTCGTTTACCCTATTGTCGTATACACTTTTGTCGCATACCATTTTGTCATGTTTCCTTTTGTCATGTACTATTTTGTCGTTGACCATTCTGAGAACAATTTTCGCAAATTGCTAAAAACGTCAGTAAGAGAGCAAGTGCGATAAAAAGAACACATAATAGAGATAATAGCATTTGTTTATATTTATTTTTCTAACGACAAATGTTAAAAAGTGAGAAAAATTAAATAGCATCTAAAGTTTACAAATTAAAAATTGCGATATAATCAAAAAATTTTTCTTTTATTAGAAATTTTTCAATTTTAATTTTATTCCCTGTAAATATTAATTTTTATTACGCGTTGTAAATATTTATTGTTTTATTTCGTTAAATTTATTTTTAGGCTTTACTTTTAATTTGACTTTAATTTTAATCTTTTTTTCAAAGATTTTAATAATGTATTTTCCTCGGGGTTTTTTAACGGCCACCACAGTTTATAGTTTTTACATTCTTAAATATTGTTGCATCAAGGCCTGGAACGTCAACATAATCAATTCCCTAGCCATTTACAAACTCTTTTGGGTAAAATGTCTTCTATTCCATCGACAACAGCTGCAACCGGAATGAGGTTACAAGAAGCTGCCGAAAAGGCAAGAAAACGTTTTGAAATTGAATGCGAATTCGTTCAAGCTTTGGCGAACCTGCTTAATTAAATTGTTTGTTTTTTAAGGATTTGATTCGTTGGTGTAGTGGGATAATTTTTTATTTATTTCCAATGAAAATTGGGGTTTAATCCTATGGGCGCTAGGAAAATTTTTCTTGTCTAAATTGGCTTGTTTTTGATAAAATTAAAAATTTTGACGTTTTGGTTTATTGGATTTATCTCCAATACGGTGCCTGGTTCGAATCCCGCTAGAGATAAAATTTGTTTTGAGTAAGAATTATTTTTTTAAACATTTAATATTTATTTAGAAAATGTTTAATAAATTTTAGGCTTTCAGATTTGGATCATAAAGTTTATTTACAAGCGGATTACTTTGTGAACCATCACAAATACCTTCTTTACTTTAAATGGCAATAATTTTCGAGGTTTTTAATTTATTTTTGTTGGTTAAATTTGGAAATCCTTTTTTAGGGAGGAAAAATTTTTAATTTATGCTTTATGATTATTTGATCTTTTTGTGGAGGTTTTAAGGCCCTGAGGGATGTTTTAAAAATTTCTATGCTATTTATCTGTTTTCCCTGACAATTAATCGACAAAAAATTGTAGTTGGGCAGATGAATAAGTATAGGGTAAAAGAATTTAATACAAATTGTAAGGTCAAATAAGCAAAAATCGATAGAGTCTCACTAAAAACTAAAAATTTTGCAAATAAAGATATGATAAATTCCCTTTTTTCGACGCTCATGTTTTAAGAACTCTCAAATACTCTCAATGTTTATATTTGCTTGAATGCTTACAACATGTTGAATTTCGTGAAGCTATAGCATCAACTGACAATGCTCCTTATATTTAAGATCATCTTTACTACAATGGCATTTTTATATGCATGTTAGGCAACGCTTACAGGTTTAATTTTAAGTGTTTTTTGAATCTTAAAATTAATTTAGCAACATTCCCCCGCCTGTTCAGCAAACATAAAAATTGAAGGAATGGAAAACTAAATCAGTATATTATTGTGATTTTTGATGATATTTTGTATAATATTTTTTCACTTTTGCGATAAAAGAGAAGAGTGACATTTGATCCTATCTTATTTCTCCGCTTTTAATTTAGCCAGTCTTAAAAGATTAAAGTAAATGGCAACATCATCAAATACAAATGCTGTTGTGTCAGATAAAGGAATAAAGGAACGTATAACCATCGCAGAATACAAATTTGGATGAAAAATTGTCCGTTTCTCTATGACAGGTACCTATTAATGGATAATTTTTGGGGTTAAACGAGGGGTCTACTATTTTGGGCGGTGAGCTTTTTTCTATTTTTGTAATGCCTAATGTAATGATACGCCGGTAACCAAAGACTTGATTCTTCTCGTCTAGTATTTTGATCCAAGGAAAATTTTTGAAAATCCGACTCGAAACTCAACCCAACTTTTTCTCAATCCGTCTTATTCTGAAATACCCTATATACTTACGGTATGTTATGCTATTAAAATATCTGTGTACCAGCGGGTACACATCGTTCCATTTTCTTTTCAAAAATACATAGATTAAGAGATTATTTAAACCGGGCAAGCTTATAGACCGTCTCCGATCATTCACATGCTGTGCGCCAGAAGCAATGGTATTTAAAAAACGCCAATTTTTCAATATTTAAAACACGCTAAAACGTAAATGCAATATTGACGCCAAAACTTAAATTTAAAAATAATAATAAATATAATAAAATAATAAAGCCTTAGGGCAGGAATATGTTTATAAAATTGATAAATGATTTGGTTTGTGAAGGTGGGGATATTTATATAGGAACTTTTTGACCGTGCCTGTTTTGTTTATATTCTGATGTGTAATATACTTTGATTAATTGATGGGTCCGTGCACATAAGTTTTTGACTCTGTTTATAAAAAATAAAAAGTTCTCAAAATTAAGTGAATCATCATGTCCAAATGCTGATTAATTGCAAAAATTGTGCCCAATTTAGCAACAAAAATGACAAAATAAACAAATAATGTGGATATAAGCGGATAATTAATCATTCGAGTGCCAGGACCCATATAAAAGGAGGCCAGAAAAGGCCTAAAAATCATTCTGCTTTCCCATTCAACATTTAATAATAGCCTTAACCCCTCTTCCCTAAACATTTCACCCTTTAATTTAATACCCTCTCCTATATCCTTATACCCTCTCCTATAATTGAATTTTTAAAATTATTTTATTTAACATTTGAAATTTTCCACTAAAATTTTTTAATTTTTAAAATAATTTATTAAACAATTTTAATTTTTCCACCTAAAATTTTTAGCTTTTGAAATTTAAGATTAAATTTAGAACTTTTAATATTAATAATAAAATTTTTAATTGCTCTAATTTTTGAATTTATTTTTTAAATCCATGTTTATATAATTTTTAAATATTTTAATTTTGTACTTTTCATAATTCAATTTTAGCTGCGCATATTATTTCATTGAAAGAAATTCTGATGGAAAAAAGTGTTGAGACAACAATCAATAAAGGTAAATGATAATCATATTATTATTCAATTTAATAAAATGCTTATCATTTACAGGCACTGAGGACGCGCCTATTATGATAGATGAAAATATTGGGACGGAGATGTGCGGCGATAAAGGATGCGAGGAAAAGGAGTTGAAAACTTCACAAGAAGGTTCTGCATTGGACGGTAAATATTAAATATTTTTTGAATAAAAAATGAACTTTAGTTTCAATGACAGTAGAGGAAATTCAAGAAGTTCGCGCATTTATTCTGGAACAAAAAAAGAAGAAGCAAGCTGCCGAGACGCGACGAAAGCGCTCAATAGAAAAATCGAGTTCAACCTTGAGTTCGGGTTCTTCTTCAATCAAGGCACCGACCGCAAAGAAGGCACAAAGCAAGCCAAATAAAATAATTAAAAATGTTCAGCGAGACACATATGATGAAGTCATTGAGGTTTGAAAATTTTGTTTTTAACTTTAAAGTTAATATTTTAGTCAGTTATCAAACGAGAAAAGGGTCAAATGCTCAAACATTCAAAGGAAGAAGGGCCTAAGGCTATTATTGAGGCAATGATTGATTATGATGAGGAAGAGGACGAGTCTGATGACCCAGATCCAAATGCTGTTATTTCTTTGGGCGAGGATGAAGAGGAATACAATAGAAAGCGAATCGAACGTAAGCTTGATATTTTTTATTTAAATATTTTTTAGGTAAACAACGAGCTGAACAATTAGTTCCTGAAGGATTACTTAAGCGTGCGCAGGTGCTTAAGGTACCGCGCCAAGGGATTTTCATACATCAATGCAACGATTGTCGAGAAAACCAGAAGAAACGGCAAAATTTTCTTTACAATGCAGGAAGTGCTATTAATTTTATGCTTACATTTGAATTGTGTGCAGAGGACCTCGACAAAAATATAAACCTAGGGGTGTATTATGATGCTTCTTGGGGTATTACATAATTATCAAATAATCTAAAAATTTTTAAAAGGTTTCAAGGAAATGAATGAATCGCCAAAGGAACAATCGTCCAGCTTTGAAAAATGTAAGAAAATTATGAAAATTGAAATTATTGAAAAATTTTAAGCTGCTGGGGTGTTATACTTTCAAAGGGGTGCAAATATTGCTTCAGGGAACGACTTTAAGTTATTAAGCTTATTGAAATATTGTTGGATTCTTCATCAGGTAAAATTATTATAAATAACAAAGCTTTATCATTAACTTCAGTGCGATAAATGTATCAATCTTCAGAAGTCCTTGGCCTGTGACATGTTCTTGCATAAATGTGGGGAAAAATATGAGCTGAGTTTCATGGTAGATTTTCAAAAATTTTTAAAAAAATAATTAAAATTCTATAGGTTTGCGAGGCCTGTAAGGACTACAATAAGGACTACCAACAGAAAACTTATAATCTGTTCAGCAATTTTAACCAGAAAAAATAAATGACTACTAATAATTTTAATTATATGTTGAGTTAAATAAAAGCTTTTTTTATTTGCCTTTTAATTTACTTTCGTATAATCGAATTTTATCTTTTAATTTACTAATTCATCTTTGTAATTCTTTTTAGCTACAAAACTTCTCTCAAATTTTACAACTCGTTGTGTGAAATAAAAGGTTTCGTTTATTCTTTTTAATTTTACATTAACTTTCAGATGGATCAACATGTAGCGGATATTGCACTTGAAGAGCTCAAAGAGAAACGTAAACGGTTGTCTAGACAACTTGAGCAACTTTTCGACGCAGAGTATGATGAAAAACATCTTAAGTCGGATCTTTACGCCGCATTTATTCAGCACCATCGGAATAGATATCCTCAAGTTTCATTAAGTCGAATCCACGAGCATTTTTTAAAAGAAAGACACGCAATGGGAAGACAGGTTTTTATTGACAAAATTTTGAAAATTTTTATTAAAGGCCATTGTTGACATCGTCAAAAATGAATTGTATTATGCGCTAGGGCATACAAATAGCAAATATTGGGGACAAATTGATTTGCAATCTGCAATAGACGTTTGCTGCTACAGGAATTATATACCCTCAAAGAAGAAGAGAGGTAGGTAATCTTGTTTAGCTTTAAACGTAATTCATATTTTCAGAAAACTCTCCTGTCATAATAATGAACGACATAACTAAACGATTGGAATCACAACTTAATATTGAGACAAAGGACGAGCATGATTTAGGAGGTGAAGGCACATCGGGTACAACACAAGACAATGTGTCAATATTTATGCCTGATACTGTGAATTATTTGTCTACTACGGACAGAATACCAGAAGAAGATGAATGGTAAAAGATATTCAAGCACTCGATAGTTTTTAACCAAATGCTGTTTTTCTAATAAATAAATTAAAACATATTATTGTTTAAAATAGCTTTTTGCGTTATTATCGCAAAAATATTTAAAAAATAATCAATATAAAAAATTTTTAGAATTTTAGATGAGCCAAAGAAATTTTGGAGAGTATTCCATAAAACACTTTTATAAAGAAGATGCATCCGAGAACTTAAAAAGCTCGAGATTCAAAATTGGAGTTTTGAGGTTGGATTAAAATTTTTTCTTTATTTAATTAAAACTTCTAGAACTGTTTTCACAGTAAAGAATGTTGATGATGCTCCAGATGGTAGCGATAAACTTTTAGAAGATCTGATAAATCATTTCATTGCAAAAGCGGACAAAGCCGCAGGTGAAAAATCTGAAAAGTGTTCAATCATAATAAGAAGTTCCGTTCTTGAAAAGCCCATCAAATACCATATAGAGGACTTGCTCAGAATACTCCTCAAGTTGTTAGGAGCAATTTGATGCAGTCGACCAGAGTGGAAAACGGATGGGTAGACCTTCTCTTTACAGTCAGCCTATACATATTGAGGTAAATATTATTCATTAATGAATGAATACTTTGATTTAGATTGTTATGGGACCTTCACATGATGAGGCAATTGAATTAATAAAACAAGGCCACGGCGGTATGGGCAGGAGATCGCGAGAAATTCAACAAGGAGTTGATATAAACAATCTAATTCCTGTAATTATCTTTTATATTTCGTAAAAGTATAAATATTTAGGTACTTAACGAATCTCTTAACCCTCCAGCTAATGTTCATTGTTTGCTTCTTGCTGTTCAACTTAAAATAAATCATGTCAATCTAGAAAAGACTACAGTTGCGAATAAAAAATTCCAACGGCTTGTAAATGGTCAAAATAAGACTGCAAAAATTGGGCGAACGCTTTTAATTAAAGAAATGCTACAGCAAATGCCTAGATATGGAATTCGCTATCCTACTTACGAGGCTATGTACACGGTTGAAGAACATGTTCCATTGATACAACGTTTTTTGGATTTGCGTTTTCCTGGAAAGTACCGAATTTCGGTATTCGGCGAACAAGGAAGAATCCGGCCAATATGGAAGGGAGCTGAAAGGGCCGAACACGAGATTGCTCTATATTTAAAAGGAGAACATTATTATGGGATTAGAAACCTGAATGCGCTCTTTGGTTCATATTATTGTATTGATTGTGAGACTCCATACACACAGAAATATGCACATCGGAATAAATGTATTGCTAAATGCCCTCGATGTTGTGGGATTGGATTCGGGTTTCCTTGCAAGGTGATTGAAGGCTTTTCAAAAAAATGCTTACAATGTGCAAACACCTTTAAAAATCCTGATTGTTTTAAAAGACATAAAGAAAAGGGTATATGCAAGATTTATAAAAGGTATTATTCAAATTAGAAAATTATTAACATAAATTTTAGATGCGAGAAATGCGGACATATTTACCGCGCTAAGAAAGATTCGGCTGACACACAAAAATCAGACAGCGAGTCTACAGATGAAAGTGAACTTACCGCTGATACCAATAACAAGGGACATGTTTGCTTCATACATTATTGTAACCTCTGTCGTTCTTTTCACAAACGCGAAGAACGATGTTATGTGCAACCACTCATACCAAAAAAGGAGCATGAATATCTATTGGTATTTAATTTTTCTTTTTTAAATTTGCTCAATTAGATTGTATTTGACTTCGAATGTGAACTTATATCTCCGACAAGAAATGAGCAAGAGTGGAAACAGCTTCAAAATAATGCATTAATGCCTCTTAGTGCCGTTCCAACAGATGAAAACTATCAAGTACATCATGTGAATTGTGTATCGGTATTTAATATTTCATCTAAAAAATAGAAAATTTTTAGGCATTATTGATGTGTTCACGATGTATTAGAAATGATAATTGGAAAAATGAAAGAACAGGTCTCTGCAAAACCTGTGGTATGAACATGCCTAGAATGAGAACATGGACTGCAGCGGATTTTTTAAATCCTTTGCGTGAATTTTTGGAATGGTTGATTAATGGATTGGGGAAAGAGCGATCATGGAAAACCTATGCCATTTCTCATTATGGAGGGTTTGATTTACTTATATTCATTTTCTCATTATTAATTTAAGCCGATATGATATGCATCTAGCGTTTAACTAGGACATATATTTTTAATTCGGATATATTAAAGTACAAAAAGTCTAGAAGTTAGCGTTTAACTAGGACATATATTTTTAATTCGGATATATTAAAGTACAAAAAGTCTAGAAGTTAGCGTTTAACTAGGACATATATTTTTAATTCGGATATATTAAAGTACAAAAAGTCTAGAAGTTAGCGTTTAACTAGGACATATATTTTTAATTCGGATATATTAAAGTACAAAAAGTCTAGAAGTTAGCGTTTAACTAGGACATATATTTTTAATTCGGATATATTAAAGTACAAAAAGTCTAGAAGTTAGCGTTTAACTAGGACATATATTTTTAATTCGGATATATTAAAGTACAAAAAGTCTAGAAGTTAGCGTTTAACTAGGACATATATTTTTAATTCGGATATATTAAAGTACAAAAAGTCTAGAAGTTAGCGTTTAACTAGGACATATATTTTTAATTCGGATATATTAAAGTACAAAAAGGTCTAGAAGTTAGCGTTTAACTAGGACATATATTTTTAATTCGGATATATTAAAGTACAAAAAGTCTAGAAGTTAGCGTTTAACTAGGACATATATTTTTAATTCGGATATATTAAAGTACAAAAAGTCTAGAAGTTAGCGTTTAACTAGGACATATATTTTTAATTCGGATATATTAAAGTACAAAAAGTCTAGAAGTTAGCGTTTAACTAGGACATATATTTTTAATTCGGATATATTAAAGTACAAAAAGTCTAGAAGTTAGCGTTTAACTAGGACATATATTTTTAATTCGGATATATTAAAGTACAAAAAGTCTAGAAGTTAGCGTTTAACTAGGACATATATTTTTAATTCGGATATATTAAAGTACAAAAAGTCTAGAAGTTAGCGTTTAACTAGGACATATATTTTTAATTCGGATATATTAAAGTACAAAAAGTCTAGAAGTTAGCGTTTAACTAGGACATATATTTTTAATTCGGATATATTAAAGTACAAAAAGTCTAGAAGTTAGCGTTTAACTAGGACATATATTTTTAATTCGGATATATTAAAGTACAAAAAGTCTAGAAGTTAGCGTTTAACTAGGACATATATTTTTAATTCGGATATATTAAAGTACAAAAAGTCTAGAAGTTAGCGTTTAACTAGGACATATATTTTTAATTCGGATATATTAAAGTACAAAAAGTCTAGAAGTTAGCGTTTAACTAGGACATATATTTTTAATTCGGATATATTAAAGTACAAAAAGTCTAGAAGTTAGCGTTTAACTAGGACATATATTTTTAATTCGGATATATTAAAGTACAAAAAGTCTAGAAGTTAGCGTTTAACTAGGACATATATTTTTAATTCGGATATATTAAAGTACAAAAAGTCTAGAAGTTAGCGTTTAACTAGGACATATATTTTTAATTCGGATATATTAAAGTACAAAAAGTCTAGAAGTTAGCGTTTAACTAGGACATATATTTTTAATTCGGATATATTAAAGTACAAAAGGTCTAGAAGTTAGCGTTTAACTAGGACATATATTTTTAATTCGGATATATTAAAGTACAAAAAGGTCTAGAAGTTAGCGTTTAACTAGGACATATATTTTTAATTCGGATATATTAAAGTACAAAAGGTCTAGAAGTTAGCGTTTAACTAGGACATATATTTTTAATTCGGATATATTAAAGTACAAAAAGGTCTAGAAGTTAGCGTTTAACTAGGACATATATTTTTAATTCGGATATATTAAAGTACAAAAAGGTCTAGAAGTTAGCGTTTAACTAGGACATATATTTTTAATTCGGATATATTAAAGTACAAAAAGGTCTAGAAGTTAGCGTTTAACTAGGACATATATTTTTAATTCGGATATATTAAAGTACAAAAGGTCTAGAAGTTAGCGTTTAACTAGGACATATATTTTTAATTCGGATATATTAAAGTACAAAAAGGTCTAGAAGTTAGCGTTTAACTAGGACATATATTTTTAATTCGGATATATTAAAGTACAAAAGGTCTAGAAGTTAGCGTTTAACTAGGACATATATTTTTAATTCGGATATATTAAAGTACAAAAGGTCTAGAAGTTAGCGTTTAACTAGGACATATATTTTTAATTCGGATATATTAAAGTACAAAAGGTCTAGAAGTTAGCGTTTAACTAGGACATATATTTTTAATTCGGATATATTAAAGTACAAAAGGTCTAGAAGTTAGCGTTTAACTAGGACATATATTTTTAATTCGGATATATTAAAGTACAAAAGGTCTAGAAGTTAGCGTTTAACTAGGACATATATTTTTAATTCGGATATATTAAAGTACAAAAGGTCTAGAAGTTAGCGTTTAACTAGGACATATATTTTTAATTCGGATATATTAAAGTACAAAAGGTCTAGAAGTTAGCGTTTAACTAGGACATATATTTTTAATTCGGATATATTAAAGTACAAAAGGTCTAGAAGTTAGCGTTTAACTAGGACATATATTTTTAATTCGGATATATTAAAGTACAAAAGGTCTAGAAGTTAGCGTTTAACTAGGACATATATTTTTAATTCGGATATATTAAAGTACAAAAGGTCTAGAAGTTAGCGTTTAACTAGGACATATATTTTTAATTCGGATATATTAAAGTACAAAAGGTCTAGAAGTTAGCGTTTAACTAGGACATATATTTTTAATTCGGATATATTAAAGTACAAAAGGTCTAGAAGTTAGCGTTTAACTAGGACATATATTTTTAATTCGGATATATTAAAGTACAAAAGGTCTAGAAGTTAGCGTTTAACTAGGACATATATTTTTAATTCGGATATATTAAAGTACAAAAGGTCTAGAAGTTAGCGTTTAACTAGGACATATATTTTTAATTCGGATATATTAAAGTACAAAAGGTCTAGAAGTTAGCGTTTAACTAGGACATATATTTTTAATTCGGATATATTAAAGTACAAAAGGTCTAGAAGTTAGCGTTTAACTAGGACATATATTTTTAATTCGGATATATTAAAGTACAAAAGGTCTAGAAGTTAGCGTTTAACTAGGACATATATTTTAATTCGGATATATTAAAGTACAAAAGGTCTAGAAGTTAGCGTTTAACTAGGACATATATTTTTAATTCGGATATATTAAAGTACAAAAGGTCTAGAAGTTAGCGTTTAACTAGGACATATATTTTTAATTCGGATATATTAAAGTACAAAAGGTCTAGAAGTTAGCGTTTAACTAGGACATATATTTTTAATTCGGATATATTAAAGTACAAAAGGTCTAGAAGTTAGCGTTTAACTAGGACATATATTTTTAATTCGGATATATTAAAGTACAAAAGGTCTAGAAGTTAGCGTTTAACTAGGACATATATTTTTAATTCGGATATATTAAAGTACAAAAGGTCTAGAAGTTAGCGTTTAACTAGGACATATATTTTTAATTCGGATATATTAAAGTACAAAAGGTCTAGAAGTTAGCGTTTAACTAGGACATATATTTTTAATTCGGATATATTAAAGTACAAAAGGTCTAGAAGTTAGCGTTTAACTAGGACATATATTTTTAATTCGGATATATTAAAGTACAAAAGGTCTAGAAGTTAGCGTTTAACTAGGACATATATTTTTAATTCGGATATATTAAAGTACAAAAGGTCTAGAAGTTAGCGTTTAACTAGGACATATATTTTTAATTCGGATATATTAAAGTACAAAAGGTCTAGAAGTTAGCGTTTAACTAGGACATATATTTTTAATTCGGATATATTAAAGTACAAAAGGTCTAGAAGTTAGCGTTTAACTAGGACATATATTTTTAATTCGGATATATTAAAGTACAAAAGGTCTAGAAGTTAGCGTTTAACTAGGACATATATTTTTAATTCGGATATATTAAAGTACAAAAGGTCTAGAAGTTAGCGTTTAACTAGGACATATATTTTTAATTCGGATATATTAAAGTACAAAAGGTCTAGAAGTTAGCGTTTAACTAGGACATATATTTTTAATTCGGATATATTAAAGTACAAAAGGTCTAGAAGTTAGCGTTTAACTAGGACATATATTTTAATTCGGATATATTAAAGTACAAAAGGTCTAGAAGTTAGCGTTTAACTAGGACATATATTTTTAATTCGGATATATTAAAGTACAAAAGGTCTAGAAGTTAGCGTTTAACTAGGACATATATTTTTAATTCGGATATATTAAAGTACAAAAGGTCTAGAAGTTAGCGTTTAACTAGGACATATATTTTTAATTCGGATATATTAAAGTACAAAAGGTCTAGAAGTTAGCGTTTAACTAGGACATATATTTTTAATTCGGATATATTAAAGTACAAAAGGTCTAGAAGTTAGCGTTTAACTAGGACATATATTTTTAATTCGGATATATTAAAGTACAAAAGGTCTAGAAGTTAGCGTTTAACTAGGACATATATTTTTAATTCGGATATATTAAAGTACAAAAGGTCTAGAAGTTAGCGTTTAACTAGGACATATATATTTTTAATTCGGATATATTAAAGTACAAAAGGTCTAGAAGTTAGCGTTTAACTAGGACATATATTTTTAATTTCGGATTATATTTCAAGTACAAAAGGTCTAGAAGTTACGTTTAACTAGTGACATATCTTTTTATTCGGATATATTAAAGTAACAAAAGGTCTAGACTTAGCGTTTAACTAGGACATATATTTTTTATTCGGGGGAATTCGGATATATTAAGTACAAGGTCTAGAAGTTAAGCGTTTAACTAGGACATATATTTTTTACATTTCGTATATATTAAAGTAACAACACAGGTCTAGAATTAAGCGTTTTAACTAGGACATTAGTTTTATTCGGAATATATTAAAGTACAAAAGGTCCTAGAGTTAGCGTTTTTAACTACTGGACATATTGTTAATTCGGATATATTAAAGTACACGAAGGTCTAGAAGTTAGCGTTGTAACTAGGCATATATTTTTAATTCGGATATATTAAAGTAACCAAGTCTAGATTTAGCGTTTACTTAGGACATATATTTTTTATTCGGAGATTTAAAGTAAAAAAGGTCCAGAATTAGCGTTTAAACTAGGACATATATTTTTAATTCGGATATATAAAGTACACAAGGTCTAGAAGTTAGCGTTTAACTAGGACATATATTTTTTAATTCGGATATATTAAAGTACAAAAGGTCTGAGAGTTCGCGTTTAACTAGGACAGATATTTTTAATTCGATATATTAAAGTACAAAAGGTCTGAAGGTAGCGTTTAAACTAGGACATATATT
>CACSLI010000277.1:0-86539 GCA_902706615.1 Meloidogyne luci | reverse complement strand
AACATAAATATTTTTTAATTCAAATCATTAATAAAATTCCAAAAATGTGGTTTATTTACGATCGCCAATGAGCCAACGTTATTTTTTGGAAGTTGGTGATACCAACTAAAGAATCCTGTTTATTATTTGATTATTCCTGAACACTGAGTGCAGCAAGAACAGGAACAACAGCGTTAGTATACACAGCTGCACCTGGGTGAGATTATAATATAGGGGTTTGGGTTATTTATAGAGTTCGATATCCCCGAGTGTTTAATACATTCAATTTTGGAATACTTCTTCAGTCCAAAGGATGTTGCAAATCGAGAACCGACTTATTATCTGAATAATGATCAGCTTCCAAAAAATCAAGGAGCAAGCTGGTGAACGCTATATATATGAAAGGAAGGTGTAATTAATGAAAAGAAAATAATGAATAAATAAATATTATTCATTTTGTACGGTCAATTTTTAAATATTTATGGTAAAGAAACTCAGAATTTGGAGTCGGTATTATGACCATTACTGTAGCTTTGGATATTGTTGGATATGTATGAGGATTTAAGACTGAGGATTTAGCCATTTAGAAGATAGCAAAAATGTACAAAAAAATACCAAAGTTACTCAAACAATTAATAAAGTTGAATTGAGTTGAAGCTGAATTGAACGATACAATGGGCCGGATTCAATAATTTTGAAGTAAGTTAAAGCTCGATGTACGTTGGGGTTATCCGGAAGTTCGTGTTTTTTCTTGGTTAATTTTATCGAGTTATTATCTGAAAAGCGTCGGCAAATTATGTAATTAGTGTATGGTGGCCGGTATGGTCGACTGGATCGCTTTCTATTCCGCTTTAGGGCCATTTCCAAATTCTGAGTTTCTTTACCATAAATATTTAAAAATTGACCGTACAAAATGAATAATATTTATTCATTATTTTCTTTTCATCTTGCTATATTTTTGGATTTTCGGGTGTTCGGGTGGTATCGGTGAACTAAAGTTTAAGGAGACAAGCTATGTTGCATAATAGGATTTTGGGTGATATAGAGATAGGCAAATTTGAAAAGATTAAGGAGGCATTGTGGGATTTGGGGATAAAGAGGGATATCTTGATAAAATCCCACCTTGATAAAATCCCACTATATGCTAATATCCCTCCGCTATATTCCATTAAAGCTTCGAAATTTCTCCCGTTTTCACTGCAGGAGGCGAAAATTTTGAGAATTTTGAAGGCCAATAAGCCAGATTTCTTCATTTTTCAGCGCCGCAGGCGAAAATTTTGAGAATTTTGAAGACATAATATGCTTTAATATAAAATTGGTTCTTTAAATTTCGATCCTTTAAAAATATTTATTGTTTGACTTGTTTCATGTACATATTATTTTTGGATGACTGATTATCACAGTCAGAAATATGCTTAAATATTCGTCTTATGTCAAATTTTCAAATTCTATCGCTCATATAATTTTGTAATTGCTACATTAGCCCCCGATTTGAAATAGAGCTTCACTATTATCTCCCGGGTTTTCCGAGCTTTCGATATAGCCGAGAACCACTACAGGCATGGGATTTCTTCCTTTCCGTTTTTTATTTTCTACCGTTTTATTATAGATTTCGCGAATTGACCCATACTTTTAACATAGCAAATTTATCGGACAGAGAAATACAATAGAAGAGAAAGTTATCTAACACACGTAGACTGGCGTTTGACTAATGCTTTTATACTAAACTGTCAATGGGCTCTCAACTTCACACACTAAATTAAGATCAAACTTTTTTCATAATATGAATTAATAAAAATCTATTTTCTTAAATTCTATCCTTTCAAATAACCTTCTATTCCTCCAAATTAGATTAGGTCTATTTTTGTATGGCTGTTTAAACAGTCAAAAATATCGTAGCTCCTAGCGTGTTAAAAACACCGATCCAACCTGATCTAAGCATCACAAACCTATTTACAATAATAGTACAGATCAACTTGATATTTTTTGACATTTAACGAAATAAATTTAAATTATAATATGCTTTACAAAATTCGATCCTTTTTGCATTCACTCCTTTAATTATTTAGGTACTATCTGATTCTCTCCCCTGCTTTTCCTTTTCTTCTAATTCCTTTATTTTCTCCTTTAAAGAAATGAGGGAAAGCAAGTAATGGTCAAGGAAATCTGCTGAATGATTGATGAGTTAAATTTAAAAAGACAGTGGTCAATGATGGTCAGTTAGCGTGTTTTTAATCCATATAAATCCCATCCCTAGAGTTCCCTCTTAATTCACAAATCCCTCGATATACCTACTTAAATCTTCATCTTCAAATCCACAGATATCAGCTCTGATCCCCCAATATAAAAATATATCTCTACAAATCTTAGATATCCATTTTACTCCTCCAAACACCCTCTCATAACTGTTAATCTCACAGTATCCTCCTTTGGGCTCAGCTAGACATGGTGATATCGCTGACACAAAACTTGCCATAGGCAATAGCATTTATAATATGTATATCATATCCCATCATACCCGCTCTTAGATCATTGTAAAATTTCAAAGGTATCAATAACTATAATAATAATTTATAAGAAATTTTGCGATTATTGGACTGTCGGATGTTTGAGGAGTAATTTTTGGATGCCGAGCAACGCTCAGGCAAAAATTTTTAGTTACTTAAAACTTTCTCACGCATCAATCCACTATGTCTTGCCACCTATTGCAGGAGGCTCTTGATAACGTTTATAAATGGAGTATTGATTGGTCCTTACCCATGGCTCCAGATAAAACTACATTCATAAGAATCGGGACCCAAAAGAATATATACCCCTATCATATTGAAAATACAGAACTAATTCAATCCTCATCAATTCGAGATTTAGGTATTATTATAGATCAAAAACTCACATTTCAGGAACATATTTCTAAAATAATCAAGTCTGCATACTTTCGATCTTATCAGCTACTACGAGCTTTTAAATCAGTTAATCCAATAGTTTGGGCTAAATTATTTAAAATATATGTACTCCCCATTTTAGAATATGCCTCTGAAATCTGGAATCCTCATCTTAAAGAATCCATTAACAAAATTGAAAAAGTCCAGAAATTTTACACTCGAATAGCTCTAACAAAATGTCGTATTGTCTCAAATAAGGTATCCTACATCAAAAGACTTCAATTCTTTAAGCTTCAACAACTAATATCACGTAGAAAAATCATTGACTTAATCACACTTTATAAAATCTGTATGGGATATAGTTATTTAAAACGTACAAAATTTTTAGAAATTAACAAAAGACCATCCAGAAAACATAATTTCTTAATAAAAATGACATCTAAAAATAGTAAAACCCAAAATTCCTTCATAAACAGATGTATACCTGACTGGAACAATCTGCCTCAGGATGCCTTTCTTAACAACAACCCTAATTCATTCAAAAACTGGCTTACCAACTTCTTAAGTACATTTGACGATGTTCTAAATCTTAGATAATCATTTATCACCCAAAACTTACTAATTTCTAAATTAAGCATTATTATCCTAATCTAAATCTCTTCAATTCTTCCTTTTCCATCTCCTCCACTACTAACAAATTAATCCATGTTTCGCTATAAAACCCGCAAAGGAAGATAACACGTATGAATAAATATACGTATTATTAACAAATTCACAAGGGTTATTTAAAATTTTTGAAAAAATACAAGCCTATTCTCAAATAGACGGCTTATTGTTGTTGATATTGACACGTTGGCATTATGTTTTATTTATTTTTCAAATTATTGGCATTATGTCAATTGATTTTTTTATACAAGTTAATCTATGTATATTTTTCCATTTTTCTCCATTATAGACAATTTAATTGCTTTATTTATTTTACACATCCCCTTTAATTTTCTTTTTTTAAGCACTTTAATTAAGACATTTGTAGTAAGTACTTAATTAACTTACCTACCGAATGTCAAACCAACAACAACCGATAAAAAGACCAAGAAACGAAGGTGGTTATGATTTACTACCTCTATTCATTACCAAGTATTTAAACTTTCATTTAAATTGTTCTTGGTTTGACTAAATCCAATTGACCTATCCATTTTTGAAATTTAAATTTATAATTATTTTTTTATAATTCGCCCCTAATGTTGCTTATTTGCAATTTGCGGCTGGATAAATATTATTATTATTATGGGTATTGTACGTTTTGTGGGCCCGGCTCTATGAATGAAGCCAGCTATTAAGGTAACTCCTGGAGGCATATCAAACAATATCTTAGCGACTCAGATTTTCATGCTTGGAATGGCCGATAATGGGCTATACATTTAAGGATATATTTGCAATTAAAAACATTTTTGTCTAAAATCGTCCCTAAAAGGAGAAAATACGAAAATAGGAATTAATATAGGAATTAAATAGCTATATAGGAATTAAATAGCTATATATGCTTTACTCATTAACCATCTCTAATGGCTTCCAAAAATACGCCGTCTACTTTGATTGCCGTCTCCACTTCGATTGCCAACACGTAGATACAACTTAATAAAAACATTTAAACATATTCTAATCTAATAAATGATATGTTGTAGTTAGGGTTGCCAAAATGGACCGACTCGGACCGAAAGATCGAGTCATGCCTCGATGTTTGGCCCGAAAAAGTCTCGTACCGGCCCGACTCGATAAATTTGGGCCCGAAAAAGACTCGTAACGGCCCGACTCGATAAAGTTAGGCCCGAAAAAGACTCGTAACGGCCCGACTCGATAAAAACAGGCCCGAAAAAAATTGTCTCGGAAAAAGTCGGCCCGACTCGAATAAGACTCGATGGTCAAAAATTGGAGAAATCTGGCTCTTTGGCCATCCAAAATTCGAAAAATTTTCGCCTGCGGCGCTGAAAGGAAGAATTTTTAGCTCCATATTTTGCTTCACATCTCGAACTTACTGGCTTTAAGTGGCAAGCTGGATTATTGGGATTTACGGGATATATCCCGCGGGATCCCGTCCCATTTGAACTTTTGAAACTCAATCTTTGAGAGTCTGGAAGTTGAACTTTGAGAGTCTGGAAGTTTCCGCAGTCAGCAATTCTATCATTAAAATCCACAATCGCAATCTTAAATCTACAAGTCAAAAAACACGCAATCTTAGGCAACCCGCAGTCCACCATTCCACCATCCGGGATATAAGGGGTAATCTGGGGATATAAGGTGGTTTGAGGGATTAAGTGTGGATTCAAGTGGCACCAGAAATTTGGAGGTATATCAGTGATTTCATCCTTTTTCACCGCCGGAGTCGAAAAGTTTAAGACTTTTGGAAGACTAAGTGGCCAGATTTCTTCCTTTCTACTGTCAATGAAGTGATAAAGAAGCTGTAGTGAAGTGATAAAGAACGCACGATATCCCCGATATCCCTTCAAATCTCCTCATTCCTTCTAAATCCCATTACAATATATCACCTTAATCATCTGATATACGATCCTGAACCCCTTAATCATCTGATCTCCTTTAATAAAACCAAATCTAGCAATATCTCACATCAATCCTCCGAGAGTCAAAACTGACACTTAGCAAAGCATCCAGCTCTAGTTTAGGATAGGCGTCCCATGAGCTTTTATGCGTCCCATCATGGGCTTGGTATCCAAGGACAATAATTCTTCCAGGTATGGGGCCATGTTACGGGATCAGGACTGACCAAAATCGGGATCGGTATTTATCTTTTGGTCTCGGGATAGCAAAATCGGGAGCGGGTTTCAAAAAAATCGAGATAACCCCGCCCGATCGGAATCCAGAACAGGGGTGCCTGCAATTTCGGAGTAGAGCTTAATAGAGCTTAATATCTTCTTCGTTATTGGTGTATTTTTGGAAGCCATCAGAGATGGTTAATGATTTTGTAACTGAATGATTCAGAGACAACCAATGTTATGGATTAGCTTTCTTAGCCAATCCCTAATCCGGATATGGCTTCCTTACTTAAATTTGTTAAATGTTAAAAATAGTAGGTTGATCCGTTGTGCTCGAATTGCCTCTTTTTTAGAAGTTGGATAGTCCAACTAAAAATTAGTATAGGCCCCATTTATAAGGCCCATTTTTGATCAATTTTGCCCCTATTTGAGAAGCTATTGAAGGGAATAATGAAAAAAAGTCGGCTTTGTTGTAGACTAACACCTCCTAGCTTGAGAAAAAATATACAATTATGCTATCGATGATCTATTGTCTAATATAACTTGAGTAGTGTTCAATGAACAACAATCAATTGTTTTGTTTACTTTAGTTGGAATACTTCAACTTACAAAAATACTGTTACGATATCGCTAACTTCTGTTGACTGTACCAATTTTCTGTTTTATTCTTACCATTTTATCAATTAAAATAGAATATATTATGTACAATTTTATTATAACTCCGGGTCTACATTCACCACATTACCAAGTTTTTATTTGATATGCGCTTTTAAGAAAAGTCTTCTCAGCCTTTCAGATAAAGCAAAAATGACTTTAAGGATGTGTTAGCTAAATCAAGTTTAGCTTCCAAAAATAATCAAACAGGATCGTCAACGCCACTGTTTAGACGAATTAAAATTGAAATTTAATACGGACGCTAATTAAATATAATATATTATTTAATTTTTACCCACAAAAAATGCAAAATATTTGGTTATAAATTCGTACCTATTTTGCCACTTTGTAATTTACTCAACCTATTTTAATCCTTTCTTCGACCCTATTTGTTGTGATTGGGCGTAACGGCTCCGGTGATACATTCACCACATTACCAAGATTTTATTTGATATGCGCTTTAAAGAAAAGTCTTCTCAGCCTTTCAAATAAAGCAAAAATGACTTTAAGGATGTGTTAGCTAAATCAAGTTTAGCTTCCAAAAAATTACGCTAACTGGGCTTGGAACCTGTATGTTTAGGATAATTAAAATTGAAATTTAATACGGACGCTAATTAAATAAATATATATATTATTCAATTTTTACTTAAAAAATTCGAAGCTATTTGTTATAAATTTGTACCTATTTTGCCACTTTTTGAAATTTTTTCAACCTATTTTAATCCTTTTTCGTGCCTATTTGTTGTGTACCAGCTTCATGTATAGCATATTTTTGCAAGTCTAGCATCGCCTAGACTAATTATTCTATCTAGTTGGATCATAACTAGACTTGTATAACAACTGCTAATTAGGGGTAGCCCAAAACGGCGCGCGGCCATAAACGGCGCAAAGCCAAAACTTTCTGGAAAATGTCTGGCCCTTGTCAATTATGGTACGTATCTCCCTAGCTCGATGATAGAAATCGTTTGATATTAAATCTGGTAGGCTTAAGAAATCTTGAAGCAAATTATGGCTTTGTGTCAACTTGCGATATGATTTTTAACGTTGGGGGTAGATTTGATATGGTACTAGTTTTTGATGATTATTAAATAGTCTTGGCAATACAAGACTTCCAAAAAATAAGAGAAACGACTCGTCGAGGTAAAGCTAATTGCCTAATCTTGCCACGCATTAAACCCGTTTTGTTTTTTAAAAAATGAATACGGTGTGTTTAGCTGATATTTTATCTGCAAAATCTTAAACATTAAACAGGAAAACAAGGACCCACTCAACTAAAAAAACACTCTCTTACTCGACCGAACTTTTTGTTACGGCCGGAGGTGTCCGAGGGTTTGACTGATCTTGACGTGCACAAGAATAACAATTTATCCGGTGTAGAAATAAACAAAGTGTAGGCGAAGGTGGAAAGGGCTTGGACAGACGACGGAGAGCAGTGACTAGCCCCTTCCTCCAGACTGACGCTTTCACTGACTTTTATACTATAGCGATACCACTACACAACACTTTTGACCAAACATCAACAAGAGTTGGATAAAAAATTTATTTGTCTTCCGCTTTCGCCTTTTTAAAATTCAAAATTCTCCAGCAATATAGCTACCAGGTGTGTGCCTTTTGCCTTCTCGCTTTTCTCCGAAGTTTCGCCTTTTTTGTTTTCGTCTATAGCTTTTTAAAATCCGTTTCGGCACACTTTTGGTAGCTATCCAGGTATTAGACGGAATTCAATGGCTGCTTATGAAACCTCCACTCTTCCTTAAGCTAGGAAGGTGTTTATAATTCTTATTTGATATTATATACAACATAACTATTTGGTGTAGATTTTGCCTTAATTTTTTGGAAGTTGGAGATACCAACTAAAGATCGTTTTACTGTGTGATAGGTTCGCCGATGAAAGTTTGAGATTCTATCTCAAAAAATATTGTTAGCTCTCACTATCATATACCCCCCATTGGGGATATGCGTATAAGAACGATTCAGTATCGCCTATTCAGTATTTGGGGCATATTTTGAGTCATAACTTGCTTAGATTTCCTCCGATTCGAGTAATTCTCATATCATTCGAAAGGTCTCGAGATGCGGCATGTTTTTAATAATGAATTGATCTGATCTGAACATTCTAGTAAAAGTTAAAGTATAATAAAGATCGAAAATCACGATTGACCTCACCTATTCGGCTGTAACTTTGGGTAGGATGATCTGATCAAATCAATCCTGTTAGGTAAAATAATCCCCACTTTTAGAGCTTTCGATTGGTATAAAAATTATTTAAATCGGTTAAGAATCAAAAAAGTTATGGCGCAAAATGTGGATGTTTTCTACCCACTTGAGGCGGTGCCTTTACGAGGGAAACTTCCAATAGTTTGAACATGCCTTCCCTACCCTATCTAAGATGGTTTCCTCTCCTGCTCCACCCACCAGCTTGTGGATGTTGGCTATAGTGAACTGTTGATAATGAAACGTCCCCTACTCGGGAATATGGGATATTTATCTAATGAGATATTTAACCTCAGAGGATGTTACATTAAATAGCCAATATGTTGGCTTCCAAAAATATACAAAATCAACGAAGCTGAACAGTTGGAGTAATAGTTAAAACTAGGGTTGTTGGCGGTCGGTTAACCGAACCGAAACCGAAAACCGGTGTTTTTGGCCAATAAACCGAAACCGAAAACCGGGGGTCAAAAACCGGCGAAAACCGAAAACCGATGGCCTAAACCGACCGGTTTCGGTTTATAAAATACACCCCTAAAGATGGAATTTTTTGGAAATTTTTGGTCATTTAAATTCCCAAAACACACTTCGCCAAAATAATTTCCTAATTTCTCCTTCAATAAATAAGTTTTTTCACTGCCTCGCATGACATTGTGTGTGGTTGAGTGGTTACTTGATGGGGTCATTTAATTAGTTTCTGATATGGGGTTGGGTTCGAGTCCAAAGGTGTAAAGTTGACTTATTTTCTTGTTACTTCCAAAAACTACTAAGCTTAAACTCAAGTTTTTATTTTATACTCGAAATTTATTTTTGATATTAAAAAACGAAAAAACAAGTCAAAATTTTCACTGAATTCCTATAATTCTAAAAATTTTCGCCTGCGGCGCAGGAAATGGAAGAAATCTGCTCCTTGGCCTTTGAAAATTCTCAAAATTTTCGCCTGCGGCGCAGAGAGATTTGCAAGGATATCGGAAAAAGCTAAGCCGTGTGACCTCTTTTTTCTCATTTTTCTTACATCCCAAAACTGTAGATGAATCCCCCTCCGAATCCCTCAACTTAAATAAATCACTCAAATCTCCGATATCTTCTAATCCTCTTATATAACCAGTGCTGTGTTTTTATGTGTATGGCACCGCTGCCGGCGGAGCCGAAGCCGGAGCCAAGATTTCAAAAGCTCGGAGCCGGAGACTTGCGACCCTTGCGACCCTAAATTATAAAATTTTCGTTGGCTGATCTGTAGAATATTTCATTGAAGCATAATAATGTGATAAAATATGAATTAAATATTCTATATGGCAAATTCAGGCATAAACCGGTTTCGGTTAACCAAAAACCGGGGTCCAATCGAAAACCGAAACCGAAAACCGGGGGTCGTAAACCGGCCAAAACCGAAAACCGAGGGTACCGGTTTTTAACCGGTCGCCAACAACCCTAGTTTATATCAAACTTAGGCCTAAACATTGCTTGGCTGGCAAAATATATAACAAGGACAGGGAGCTAGCAGATGACTTGTTATTTTAATTAACGCCTAAATCAAAATTTATATAAATTAATTAATATTGTGTAATTATGCCTGAAATAATTCTAACATTATCTACAAGATGATTATTATTTTATTAATTTGAGAATAAAGTTAGTTTAGGATTAGAGAAATACATATGTTATTTTTTTTGCTTGCTTTGATATTTTTGTAAGCCAAGCAATGCTTAGGCTAAAATTTTAAAAATAATTTCAGCATGTACTTTGGGTTATTGCCCTAAGCAACATCGACAAACTTTGATGTTGACATTTTTCGATTGACATTTGAGTCGATGTCGTTTCGTAAAGCTATCTATAATCGGACGGTGTTTTGTACTGACACGGATTCATGCCTCCCCTTTTCCAAAAATTGATAGCAGGATTTAGCTGCCTGAATAAATAGGGTTCCTATCTCAGATTTTTTTAAAAACTGGCAATTTTGAGCTAAAAAATCTTTTATCTCTAAAACCCGCAAAAAAGGTTTAAGGATTTGTAAGGCCGTAAGAGAACAAAATGACATTTTATTCTAAAATTTTAAAAATAATCTTCATCGAACTATCAAAAAACCACAAAATGAGGAAAAATGTAAATAACATACTATCAGAAACGTGAATTTGCTGATAATTTGAATTAAACGAAGACAAAAGATTAATTGTAATATTTTATTATAGCACCTTAAACTTGGGTAATTAAACCAAAAATACAATGAAAAAACGCGAATAAAATTAAAAATGTGAAATCAATTTAAATCGCGAAAATGATAAAATGATAGTGTTCGTGTGTCGGGTCAGGATCACCCGTCAAAAGGATAGCCAACCATGGTTGTCGGGGCGCTCCTTGCCGTTACCGCTCTCTCTGCCAAAGAAGGCTAGGGAACGGTCACGACAAGGAGCGCCTGTTGTGGTGTGTTGCTGTCCCAAGGGGGATAATTAAAGAATGAAGTGTTGTTGGGAGGAGTGTGCTTCTTTAAATAGTTGGGGTAAATGATTAATCTTCTTTAAAAAATAAATTATTTACATAACAAAAATGTTGTGAGAAAGTTGGGGGAGGCAAAATTGTTGTTAAAAATAAGGGGGAAAGATTGTAGGCCAAAGAAGGCTAAAAATAAAAGAAACTTATTTTTTATAAAAAGGAAAGAATTTTTTGAACAAAAAACTAAAAAAAGAGTGGGAATTGATTGGTGTGTGATTCATTCACACACCGCGAACAAAGAGCAAAAAATAAAATTAAAAGGAATTTATTTTTACCCGGGAACGCCCGAGTCTCGGGTCTCGGGCGTTCCCGACACTCCCCACATCGTTGCTATTCCGTCAGGAATTGGACCTTAGTTTGGTCCTTGTCCTTTAGTTTCCGCATCACCCTTGTTGAGATCCTGTTTAGTTCGTATCTACTGAGGGTGTCTGGTGTTGAAGTTGTTCCTATCGTGGATTCTTCTTTTCCCTTGTGTAGCCGAATTAGCGAATGTCTTCTTATTACTTCGTTATCTTGTGTGGCCTCGATCAGATTGGTGCGCTGCAGTATCTTCTTTATTCCCCATGGGAGAATGTACAAGTACAGTATAGATAGAATGTTGTATATTACGTTCAGTTTGAACGCAGTTTCCCACGATATCCATTGGGTTAGGCTGAACGTGTAGGAGAACCGTTGATTTTCGTAGTTTTCGGTCGTACTTTTGTCGTTCACTATTGCTTGCATGTGTTGTCCTCGGGCGAAAGTTCGAAATGAGGCTAATAATCTAATAGTTGGGTCGGAGTCGTTCGTCAATTCCAAATTTTTGAAGATGAGCGTGTCCAAAGTTGGTAAGCTCGAGCCATTGAGTTGGTCCAACGTTATCGTTTCGGCTTGTGGGTGATTGACTATGTGTCCTTCAATTTGGTCTATTGTGAGTAGTTCTCCTTCCCAAAGCATTGTTTGTCTTCGGTATTTCTTACAACTTCCATTTTTTGACTCCTCTCGAATAATTAGTGACACTGGATCTAAGTATGCTTGGAAATAGTTGTCGTATATACTGATGTTGACTGGTAGAAACTTGAAACAGTTCTTCTCCTCGTTAGGTATGAAGTGAACCTGCTTCTTTCCTATTCGAATACACTTCTTTACTTCCAGTAGGTTTCGTCCACTGTTGGTTATCCACCGTGCTTCGATTAAGTCTTGTTGGAATAAGTTTCGAGCGATCGTGGTGGCGTCCATTGAAGTGAATATCACATGATATCAAAATGAATATCACATGATATCAAACCTTAATCTGGGACGATGATTTCGCATGATTGATTGAAGATATATTGAAACATTAAGGGGATTAAGAGGGATATCAGGATATTAATTGGGATGTGAAATAATATTAGTATTTGTGTCATACTATTTGTGTCATACTTGTGGTAATTATAATCAAAAAAATGGAAAGCATAGACATAAAAGCTTGTTTATTAAAAATAAGGTTTGCTATTATTAGATATATAAGATCACTTTCCCTTGATTTCATAACGAATAAATTTCATAATCACATACTAATTTCGACCTAAAGTAGCTATCCCTAATAATAAATCTATCTCTAATAGATAGATCGGCATTCTATTTTCAATTATATCCAAGGAACCTTTCTATTTGAAGTGGCAATTATATTAAGATAAAACAATAGTTTTATCTAGCTTTATTTTCCATTAAAATTTCTAAGATTATTGAAAAGGGAGAAACATGAAAAAGAAAAAAAGATGTAGGCGTATAAAATCATAGTACCCAAAATTAATTTTTATTAAAATAACCAATAAAATTAGCATTGAATGGAACATAACATAAAATCAAATTTCTCATTAAGTAATTTAAGGACGATCGTAAATGTTTTATTTGCGGTGTTAATCATACTTCACAATGGTACCGTTATTCAATACCTGGACACAGTTTATGTGCTGCTTGTTACAATAAACAGCAAAGATTAAAGAAATCAATTAAAAATACAAAAGTCAGTGTTGGTTTTTCTTCAAAATTTAATTTATAAATTCAGATCACATAGTAAGTGACTACTTTCTGGAGACGTTCGACAACACCCAACGGATGAATTGATAAATATTATTTTAGAATAATATAAAAATTGAATTTAATTTATATTTATTCTCTATTTCTCACTTTTTTGCTTCCCTTGACAATATTTAGCAAATATAGATATTTTTAATTTTACGCATTTTAAAAATTGAATAATGAAACATTTTTAGATTTATATGACAGAATATTTATTTATTTCTTTAAAATTTCAATCTTATTTTAAATTGTTTCTTTTATTCTATTTTATTAGATTTAAATTTTTATTTATCAGCTTTATATATTTTTGCCGTCTTAACATTTTTGACATAAATATTATTTCCGCAACTATAACAATGGTGATCGACCTTAATTAAATTTTGTTAGACCCGCAGTATTATTTTGAATGATTCTCCATATTGTCTGGAGGGCCAAAAACAGAACGAGGACTTTTTTTCAGTTATTTGATTTAAACAATCTCCCTGAAATAGATAAATCTAGAAATGTAGAAATTAATCTTGTTGAGTTAAAACATTCTGATTAGCACGTTCTGAAGTATCTTTAATTAAGGTTGTTCTAAAAGCAGAAGGGCAATATCAGTCCAAAGAGCTTACTGCCTTTAAAACAGCTTGAACTGGAAAAAATTATGATAGAGAGGAAAGGAGTAGAATGCAGCATAAATGTTAACCGATGATAACATCTTACTTACAAGGAACCATATCGAACTGTCACCAAAAATTTCGTAATAATTTTTATACGATCGTGTAGAGCATAGTCGATAACCTATAGCCAATTTTTGGCTTTTTTTGCCCTGACCCCCATTTCGGAAAGATATAGGGCTTCAAAGTTTTCGACTTTTGGAGTGGTTGAGTCTCCCTCATAAAGAGACATTTTTCTTTTATGCTACGCTTACATAAAAATCGCGCGCGACACGCGACAGAAAAGATAATGGAAAAAGAGGAGAGAAAAGTCGCGGGCGATTTTGTCGCTTTTTTTGCGTGCTTACATAAAAAGCGACTTCCGCCGGCGACTTGTCGCGCGCGACTTTGTCGCTTTTTTGAGTGCTTACATAAACCGCGACTTCCGCCGGCGACATGTCGCGCGCGATTTTGTCGCTTTTTCGTGTGCTTACATAAAATGCGATTTCCGCTGGCGACTTGTCGCCGGCGACACTTTTTTTGATTCAAACATGTTTGAATTTTTTGCGACACTTTTTTGCGACTTGGTATTTCTCGATCAATTCTGATCCGATTTTCAAAATTTAAAAAGATTCTGAAAGTTCAGTTTATTCTCTATCGATCAATATAAATTTTATATTTTTAAAGTTAAATCTTATAGGTTAAAATTGATTTTGAAAAAGGTATACCTTTTGCAAAAAATATTCTTTTTTTGATATTTTTGAGATTTTCAGTATACTATCGAATATTTTTTCATAACTTTTTTATCAATCGATCAAAAATTCTGATTTTTTGTTATGTTGTAGAGCTTTTAATTCTCTATCAAATGATACCAAGAACATGAAAAAGTGACCATTTCTTGATGAGTTAAAGTCAATTTTTAAGTCAAATTTATTAAAGTCAAATTAATGTCAAATTTTTAAAGTCAAATTTTATTGGTTAAAATTGATTTTGAAAAAGGTATGCTTTTTGCAAAAAATCCTTCTTTTCGATATTTTTGAGATTTTAAATATGTATCATGTATTCTTGGTCTGAATATAAGTTTAAATTTTTTTATTTCGAATCCCACAACCGAATATTTTGAAAGTAAATCACCTTTTTGTTAGTACCAGGGATGGGATCAGGGATGGGCGAATTAATGACGGGATTTTTATATTAATGACGGGATCCTAATGACGGGATTTTTTCAAAATTTTTTTAGAATCTTTAAATATTTCTTAGAAAATTTCTCGGAGAACAGTTGATAGAAGGGAATTAACGGTCTTTGAAAAAAGTCGGTTTCAAAATCTACAGATATCCAGCATAATCCCTACAAATCAATGACCTTAATTCACCGATATAATCACAAATCCCCCGATCACTTATATTTAGGGATTAAAATGGATATTAATAGATATTTAGGGAAGAGAGATATCGAAAGATTTTGGGGAAATATAACCTAATCTCTTAATATAATTTAAGGGATTAAGAGGGTCATCAATGAATTTGAGGTGAATGATAATAGGTGAATGATTTAAGATGATCCAATTATCTTTCCAAATTTCCTTTATATCGCCTTCAAATTCTCCTAAACCTCTATTTCCTTCTTAAGAACCAAATTCCTCGGTCGAAATATAAATGGAGTAAAAAAAGCTTCGATAATTCTGAACAAAATCACAATATAAAAGCCACAATAAAATAGTGGCAACGAAATGTCCTATACATACAGTACTCCGACTTTCACCAACGTGAAAAATAGAGATAAATAAATAAAGAAATAAAGACAGAAAAACTAATAATTTTGTGCTTACATAAAAATCGCGCGCGATTTGCGACGTCGCTAGGCGACATGTCGCCGGCGACATGTCGCCTAGCGACTGTCGCGTGTCGCGCGCGATTTTTATGTAAGCGTAGCATTACTAAGGAGAAAAAAAAAGACTCCCATCCTCCTTTTTTCCTTTCCTTTTCTGGTACTACTGAAGATAGGAGGGCTTTTTCTGCGGACTTTTTTTGCGGACTTTTCCTTTCTTTTGAATGTTTTTTTTGTAGCAACAAACTGTCAAAGTCCCTCCCCCAATTATTTTTCTTACCTAAGATTGTACATAAAGGTCAGATTTTCTTCTTCATCTCCTTCCTTCTATTTGCCCTGTGGCATATTCAAACAAGAGACATTGATAAAGAGAAGATTATTTTTTTGCCTCCGAAAACAATTTAAACAAAATAAAGAATTAAATAAAATGATTTGGTGTATGACATTATGCATTTTTGTGTAAAAACATTACATTTTTACTTATATTTAAAAATATTGAACAACTGAAAAAATAAATTTAACTCAATATTGAACAACTCAATTAAAAATATTAACAGCTCAATTAATTTTAATCTTCTCTTTATCAACAATGTCTCTTGTTTGAATATGCCAAGCTCAAATAGAGGAAAGAGAGGAAGAAGGAAATCTGACCATTTTGTACAATCTTAGGTAATAAAAATAGGGGGGGGGGCAATTTTTGAACCGCATTTCTGATCCACAATCACATATTCTTTTTCCGTGAAGCATTCCGAGATCAGTGGTCCCATTGTTGAAATTCATCAGCGGGTAATTGAAAATTTAGTTAAAGTAAAATTTTTTATTGATTGTAACATTTTTACGTTTATAATGTTCAAATTAATGGTGAACACATATTTTTCAAATTGGCATAAGAATTAATCCTTTGACAGTTTGTTGCTACAAGCAAAACTTGCTACAAGCAAGACAACCAAAACATTTAAAAAGAAACATTTAAAAGAAAGGAAAAGTCCGCAAAAAAAGTCCGCAGAAAAAGCCCTCCTATCTTCAGTAGTACCCCTTTTCTTTTCCAATATTAGTTAAAGAAAGAGAAAGGAGGAGAGAAAGAAAAGGAAAAGAGGCATCTCTGCCATCTCCTCTTTCCTTTTTTAAACACATTAGCTGAAGGGCAGAGATGCCTCTTTTCCTTTTCTTTCTCTCCTCCTTTTCTCTTTCTTTAACTAATATTGGAAAAGAAAAGGAAAGGAAAAAAGGAGGATAAGAGTCTTTTTTTTCTCCTTAATAAAAGAAAAATCTCTCTTTATGAGGGAGACTCAACCACTCCAAAAGTCGAAAACTTTGAAGCCCTATAACTTTCCGAAATGGGGGTCAAGGCAAAAAAAGCCAAAAATTGGCAATAGGTTATCGACTATGCTCTACACGATGGTATAAATATAAAAATTATTACGAAATTTTTGGTGACAGTTCGATATGGTTCCTTGTTAACATTATATTAATTTTAAAATTAACTTAATTTATTATTAAGAATGTGCTCCTGTTTACACACTGATAATGGCCGTGAGTTTGAAAATCAATATATTCATGCACTCTGCAACGAATGAGAGAAGAAGAGAAAAAGAGAAAAATGAGACTAAAGAGAAAAATGAGACTCCTTTTCTCCATTTTTCCTTTCCTTTTTTTTCCCATATTGGTTAAAGAAAGAGAAATAGAGGAGAGGAAAGAAAGGAAAGGAGGCGTCTCTGCCCTCTTCTCTTTCCTTTTTAATTCGCATTAGGAGAAGCAAAGAGAGGATAGATGCGCCTATTCCTTTTTTTCCCTCTCCTCATTTTCTCTTTCTTTAACCAACATTGGAAAAGAAGAGGAAAGGAAATAAAGAGAAATGGAGTCTCATTTCTCTCTTTAATAAGTTGTGCAACTATACTCAAGCGGTCTAACTTTGGACCCCTATAACTTTTCGAAATGGGGGTCAGGGGGAAAAAAGCCGGAAATTGGCAATAGGTTTTCGACCCTGCTCTACACGATGGTGCAAAAAAAATACTAAATTTTCACATACAGTTCGGGATGTTCCCTTGTGAGGAGGTAATGGTTACTGATGAAAATAAGAATAGCATAGGAAGTGCTGCAAAAGCCTCTTCTCAACATGATGATCAAGGTTTTAAATATTGCAATTCTGGGTGTGGAGGGAATCGTTGCAGTTGTAAAAAGGGAAGATTGCAGCAGCAAATGGCACAATAGTCTTTCATGCTCAAACACATAATTTTCTAAATCTTTGTTTTTAAATTCTTGAATAAATATTTCTTTTCTTCACAAGAACACAGAAAAACGAATAAAGCAATAAGGTAAGCCCTAATTCAAATGACATCCTTGTTAAAGATTAAAATTTGCCGAACTAAAGATAAAAGTGGTATTCAGCTCGTAGAAATGTTGTGATATGTGCTCAAATTGATCAAAAATCACAGAATGGAGTTAAGTAATTAAATTTAGAAGATCATCAATTAATACAAGCCTAGCTATAATGGCATTAATACTGGCGATAATTGATTATAGATGATTATCATAATAGATTTAATCCATACGGTTTAGGTGCAAAGTGTAAAAAGTTAGCAGCAAAGAAACTACTTTTTAGTTGAGGTCACAAAAATTAGTTAATTCCACTCTTCTGTGTCATTATAAATGTTATCCTTCATAAAATAAATAAAATAATGAAAATTAATCTTTATTTTATTTTTAATATTGGTAACAATTAAAGAATTTTGTTTTTCATTGAAATTACATAGGTTATATCTTAAATAGTTTTATAATGTGTTCAATAAACTTAGAAGATTAAAGTTAGAAAATCATAATCATTTAAATACTATTTATTCAATTACTGTTCTGTTTGATTTTTATATGTTTTCTTCCCTATTCTTAGTTGTCTTTGGTAACAGGCATTACATATATATTGCTCAGGTATTGAATGACGGTGCCAATTTGATGTTTTTGTAGCTTCGCACATAGAACATTTTCGATCTTTTGTGATTCGCTAAAATATTTATAAAAATAGGAATTGAACTAGTTCTCAGATAAAATTTTTAAAGCTATTTTTCTATCCGCATCAGAGATGTTTCGAAACAAAAAAATCTTCGAAAATCGGAAATCGAAAGAAACCCAAAAATATCAAAATCGAAAATCGAAAATATTTTTCAAAATCTTCGAAATCGAAAATCGAAAAAATTTTTTTAATAAAAATTGGAAAATTAATTTTTATGTTAGGTCTCAAGTGGTCTCTCATCATAAGCTCTGTGACGATTAAAAGAAATAATGGAGGATTGGAGTAAAATCCCCTGATATTGTAAAGCAGAGTTAGGCCGCTTTACTTATAGGGTCTTATTTTTTTACTTATATTTTAAAAGCTATTTTTCTATCCGCAGAAGTAGCACCCTCATCCTTAGTAGTGCATATTATAAAGTAGGATTAAATTTACGGGGCGGGGAAGTTTCGCCTACGAAAATGAAGGTTTCACGAAATATCGGAGAAATCGGGAAATTATTGAGTAGATATCAAGAGGTCTATATGATATTATTCGATATCTCGGCTCTTGTACAGTTTATGCGTCCCATGGAGACGCATAAATGAACCTGGTTAGCTTTAAACCATATTCCTTTTGGTCTAAATTTCCCATTATTTTGACGTTTATATACTCCGCAAGCTTGGCATAAATAATATTCTTTTATGCAGTTGTGCCATATTTTACTTTGAACATTTCTACAATTGAAACAATTCCGTTTATTTTGTTCATTATTCTCACCTAAATTAAATGAGTCTTTTTAATTAAAAGTATTAATTAATGATTTAATAAAATTATAATTACTTATTTTATTTTCAATGAATAGCATCCTATTTCTCAACTCTTTCGGATAATCAACTTTTTGTTTTTCCAACAAATCAATTTTATATCCAATTAAATTAATTTCCGTCCAATAACTTGACAAAAGTTTGTTTTTGTAATTTTCTATATTTTCTTTTAATAATCCTTTTTTATTTTGTTTTATATGATCTAAGGTTTCATTTAATATTGAAGTTTCATAATAATTATTCTTCGTTTTGTGAAATTGATTACGACTGAGAGACTTAAATTTTTGAACAAATTAATTATTTAACCTAATTGCTATTAGGTAACACTCTTTTGATTTTTTGAATTTATTATTCAAATAATAAAATTTAAATACCTGTTTTTCAAATCCAATCAAAATATTTTGTATAATTTTATTTTTGGCAATTTTAATCAAGATTCTTCTCTTTAATTCCTCAGCATATTCGGATCCATAAACTATTTCAACATTATAATAATTTCCTTGATTGTTTACGTCAATTCGACGCAAAAATCCCTCAATATTATAATTATAGCTAATATCATACTGATTATTTTTCTTTATCATTTTTTCCAATACAAAACGCTCTTCTAATTCAACATTTTTTAAATAAATAAATTCTCTTTTTTCTTCCCAATCGTCTTTGATTTTTACTACAATACTAACTTTTCTCCCATCACATTTAATATTCAATAGGGTAAGTAAATATAATGAAGAAGAAATAATCAATTTAATCATCTCAATATCGCTCAAATAAAACTTAATCTAAAAATAAATTAAATCTTAAAATCTTTTCTGTCTGTTTAATTAACATTTAACAATAAAAATAAATCTTAAAGGCGAGAATCCAAATTAAACAATTCTTTAAATAGAATTCTAATAAAATTTCAAAAGCTAGTGAATATTCGAATAATTTAAATAAACTTGTGTAAAATTTAAGAGAATATTATAATAATTTAATTTTGTTGAGACTTAATAAATAAATAGTCTCATTTTGACATTTTCATCATATGCTAAGTTAATAAGACTGTTCGAAATTTCGATTTTTGACATTGGCAATCAAGATTTCGACCCGAGTATTTCGAAACAAGTCTTAGAGACAAAAGGGGGTACAAATCTAACCAAACTACAAAATTTTATTTACTAATTATATTAACCAAAGTGCAAATTTTTACATTTCATAATTTACCGTCTTATTTTTATTTTAATTTATTTAGCCATTAAGGGCATTTTTTATATTTGAACTTTTTGTCAATTGCCGAGGTTATTAGAGAGAAATAGATTAGAATTCTGTTTAAATAATTGTATCATTTGTTTTTTCGCCTTTAAAATTTAGTCTTATTGTTAAATTCAATTTAAACAGACACAAAAGTTTTAGATTTAATTTATATTTTGATTTTGTTTTATTTGAGCGATATCCTGTTTGAATTATTTCAATTAATAAGTTGTATGGTCTGTTATAAATACAAAAATGACGTTTTCAAACACCAAATTTAGGCACCAAATTTAAAAAGTGATAACATTTTAAAATCCCACTATGGCAAATATACATTTTAAAATGCGAAAATTATAAAATGAATAATGCAGTAGTTATCTAATGGCAGAAATGTTGAATAGACTTTAAAATTTTGGTACTTAAAGGGTTTGTATCCGCCGGAAAAAAATAATTCTATTTTTTCCAAATATTAAATTTAGAGCGCGACCACATAAATTTATTCATGAAAATTTGATATTTATTGTAGAGTAATGTTCTCGTACTAGGTGTATTTTTAATAAATTTATTCCAACTAAATCCCTAAGGACTTTGGAACTTTTATTTCTGTAATTAATCTCTCGTTGTCATTAAATTAAGGACTATGAATAGCGAATAACTATATTTTTAATATTAAAATTAAGATGATTAAATTAATTATTGCTTCTTGCTTTTCTTTACTTACCCTATTGAATATTAAATGTGATGGGAGAAAAGTTAGTATTAAAGTAAAAATCAAGGATGATTGGGAAGGAAAAAGAGAATTTATTTATTTAAAAAATGTTGAATTAGACGAGCGTTTTGTATTGGAAAAAATTGTAAAGAAGATAAAATAAAATAAGACGGTAAATTATGAAATGTATTTATGTTATTTTATATTTATTTTCTCACCGACTGATTTATAAATTTGCACTTTGGTTAATATAATTAGTAAATAAAATTTTGTAGTTTGGTTAGATTTGTACCCCCTTTTGTCTCTAAGACTTGATTTGAAATACTCGGGTCGAAATCTTGATTGCCAATGTCAAAAATCAAAATTTCGAACAGCTCTTATTAACTTAGCATATGATGAAAATGTCAAAATGAGACTATTTATTTATAGTGTCTCAACAAAATTAAATTATTATAATATTTTCATAGACTTTAAACAAGTTTATTCAAATTATTCGAATATTTACTAGCTTTTGACATTTTATTGGAATTCTATTTAAAAATTGTTTTATCTGAATTCTCGTCAAAAGACGACGTCTCTTCTGAATAAGAATCTGATTTGCTCTGCGAATCTCCTTATTATCTAAGCTTAATATCGCTACTAACTTATCCTTTTGAAATGACAACGAACACGCTGGTGATATAAGCTCTAAAATTATTGGTTAAGGCAGGCTTCTTAATTCCCCAAGTGAAAAATTAAATAATTATAAAAATAATCCATAAATAAATATCATAATTTACGTATTATTTTTATTTTTGGCTATTTATGGGCTTTTAAAATCTTATGGGCTTTTAAAATAATGTTTGAACAATGACTAAAAAATAAGGTCCATTCTGTGAAAAATTGACATAAATTATTTCTAAAGGAAAACAGAAATCACGTTCTCATGTAAATAAAGGTACTTATCCCTTATACCACACCCCCTCAAAGTAGTGTCCAAAATGTCATAAATGGGGTAATAAAGGGTGCTGATCACGATTATGGTGTTTATTTCTCAATATAAGAACCCCCTCACCCATAAATTGTCATGGTTCATAATGGTCAAACTTCAAGTTTGGACGCATTTGACTACCACAATGGCAGAAACGTTCAGTATGAAGCAAACCGCAATTTTCACCGACTGATTTATAAATTTGCACTTTGGTTAATATAATTAGTAAATAAAATTTTGTAGTTTGGTTAGATTTGTACCCCCTTTTGTCTCTAAGACTTGTTTTGAAATACTCGGGTCGAAATCTTGATTGCCAATGTCAAAAATCGAAATTTCGAACAGCTCTTATTAACTTGGCATATGATGAAAATGTCAAAATGAGACTATTTATTTATTGTGTCTCAACAAAATTAAATTATTATAATATTTTCATAGACTTTAAACAAGTTTATTCAAATTATTCGAATATTTACTAGCTTTTGACATTTTGATTAGAATTCTATTTAAAAAACTAGTTTCACTTGGATTATATTAGATAAGATTTAGTGGTATTGTTAAAAGTTATGAAAGTCTTAGAGACAAAAGGGGGTACAAATCTAACCAAACTACAAAATTTTATTTACTAATTATATTAACCAAAGTGCAAATTTATAAATCCCTCGGCGGAAAAATAAATATAAAATAACATAAATACATTTCATAATTTACCGCCTTATTTATTTTATTAATTTATTTACCCATTTAGGGTATTTTTAAAATTAGCACTTTTTGTCATATAATTAGTCAATACAATTTTTATTTTTTTAACTACCATATGTCTTTTACGCTGTTTGGAAATATTTGGGTTGAAATCGCTTGCTTTTTGCTTCTATTTACTACAATAGAGCCCGGTCGTATTCTTCTCTGGTCATATTTGACGGTATCTATGGGTATTTCACCGATGATAAAATTTTGAAGTTTATCGGTATTTATGTTTATAAAACTAATTATAACACGACATTTTATTTAAGTTATGTTAAGTAAGTTAAACTTTTATTTGTATTTTATAAAATATTTTTAAAATCAAAATTTAAGATGAATAAATTTATTATTATTCTTTTCTCATATTTGGTTGTTCTGTTGAATATCCAAATCAAAGGTAAAATGGTTGAGGTTGGATTAAAAATAAAAGAAGATTGGGAAGAAAAAAGAGAATTTATTTATTTAAAAAATATTCAAATAAAGGAACGTTTTGTATTGATAATGAATGTAAACCAGGGAAATAAAATTGAAAATTATGTTAATAAAAAGACTGAATCGTTTTGTAAAATTGAAATAGATTTTGTTGAAAAAGTTTTTATTGTTAACCTAAATAATTGTTCGAAATATATCTCTCAGTTAAAGACGAGAATTTTGATTGAAATTGCCAATAATGAAATTGTTAAGAAATTTTTGGAAAATTTGGGAAAACAGGTATTTTATATTTGATTATTCGAAATTTAAGCCTTCAATAATACACAAATTTAATATATTTAAGATTCGCCTAAATAATAATTTTTACGTGAACAATAATTATTATGAAACTTCAATATTAGATGAAACTTTATATCATATAAAAGTAAATAAAAAAGAATTATTAAAGAAAATATAGAGAATTACAAAAACAAACTTTTATCAAGTTATTGGACGGAAATTAATTTAATTGGATATAAAATTGAATTGTTGGAAAAACAAAAAGTTGAATATCCGAAGGAATTAAAAAACAGAATTATTCACACTGCCAACAAAATTCGTAATAAGTTATTTAAGTTATTTAGTCATTAATAATTACTTATAAATCAAAAAAGACACATTAAATAATTTAGGTGAAAATAATGAACAAAATAAACGACATTGTTTCAATTGTAGAATTACACAAAATAAATTATGGCATAAGTTTATACATGAATATTACTTATGCGATGCTTGTGATTCATATAAACGATCTAATAATAGAAAATTTAGACCAAAAGAAATGTGGTTTAAAGCTAACCAGGTTCATCAGATCTTTTAAAAAAACTTTATTAAATCTTTTCAAAAATCAAAACAGAATAAAGTATTAGGAATTTCTGAATCATTTTTAGTAAACGAATTAATAATTGTTTTAAAAATTGAGATTAAATTAAGATTATTTTGTAAATTATTAAGAAATAAATAAATAATTGCATAAATTGCAATAACCAAAATACAAAGAATGGATATCGTTTCAATATTTAAGCAACTTCTATAAATAGCATTTTATAACATCAAAATAAATAGTTTTAATAATTTTTTGCATAAATATTTCTATAATCCCACAGGATCGAAATTGTTATATTTGCGATGTTACTCACACATCACATTGGCACCGTTATTTAAAACCAGGGCAGTATTTATGTGCTGCTTGCTACATTAAACAGAAAAGAATGAAGAAATCAACTAAAAATACGAAGGCAAATTGTTGATTTTGCTTTATAATCTATTTTACTTTGATATTATAGATTGAAGTTGAAAGCGGCTACAATTTAGGGAAGTCGGAATACACCCAACGATGAATGGATAAAAATGAGTATAAAATAATATAAGCATTGTTATAAAATTTCAATTATATTTTTTACTTCTAGACTTTTTTCTTTAACAAAATTCCCTTCTCTTTTCTGAATTATTTCATTTTTTCGATTCATTTTCACTTAAACTTTTTAGTTTCCATCTTTCTATTTCTTCGCTGATCGTAACACGCTCGACATAAATATTGACCAGGTTCTGAATGATGCAACCATTTTTTGCCCGAATATATGCTGATTTCCTGCTATCCGCCAACCTTAGTTATTACGGTCCTGGCTCTATTAAATAGAAAACAAGAGGGCAAAATAAGTGGTAAAAAATTCTAGATAAAATAGCCTTTTAATATAAAAGCCAAAAAATTGAATACATATTTTAATTATTTATTTATCCTGTAAATAAATAAAAATGCATTTTTAAATAATTAAATGTTTAAGTAGTTAGAGCTGGTTCGAAATTTCGATTTTCACTTGGATAAACCAGGATTTTGAAAAAAATTTTAAAACCGTGGCGCAACACATGAGGATATGACTTTGAGGACCAGACACTTGAGGACCGACTTTGATTATTTGAATAAATGTGCATAGTTTTTACAACAACAAAAACAACATCACACAACAACAGTTAAAACACAACACTCATCACAACAGTCGAAATTCAATCACAATATAACATCTTGAAACAAATCTCTCAAAACAACATCCAGCTCCATCTAATAAATTATACTTAATTTATTATTTTTTATTTCTTTTTTCTTGTTTTTGATATGGCGACCCATCAAACTAGCGATAATAGTGAAACTGCAATCTTTGGCCTGGAGTAAAGGTAGATTTTTATTGAAAAATATTCATTAGCTATTTAGCTGTTTTTTTTAGAATTTTTTTTAGAAATCTTATTCTAAATTTTTAGTTCAGCTATCTAGCTGAAAGCAAATTTTTTTAAGAAAATTTATTTTCGACTGAATAAGCTATCTAGCTCTATTTTTTTAAATTTTTTTACTTATTCAAAAATTTTGAACAGCTATCTAGCTGTAAATTAAGTCTAACTAGAAAACTTTTTTAAGAATCTTACATACCGTAAATATTTTTCGCAAATTTTCCTTGAAAAATGATTTCCCATAGAAAGATTTTTTTTGTAAGTTTTTTCTCTTCAAATTTTTCTTAATTTTTCCTTTTATTTTACTTCTCTTTTGTTAAATTATTTTTTTAAATTATTCGCATATGCATCCAAAAAGAGAAGAGAATTTGTTTTTATGGAAAAGGAACAACAAAAGCTATCTAGCTTTTCAATTTTTGGGGGAAAATTTTTTTTCTTTTTTCTACCCATTCTTTCAAAAAATTTTTTTATAGAAATTTTATTTTAAAATTGTTAGTTTTTATTGAAAATAAATTTTAGCTATCTAGCTAAAAGATAAGTCTAAATAAAAATTTTTTTCGATTTTTGTATCACTCTTCTCTTTTTGTAAATTAGAAACATACCGTAAATATTTGTTCAAAAATTTTTTCTGAAAATAATGTTCAATAAAAGATTTTTTTGTTTAAAAAGATTTTTTCTTTGAAATAACTTTCTTTTGTTAATTTTCTGTCTTTTATTCACAACTTCGTTTTAAGCGAAAATAGAGAAGAGAATTTGGCCAATTTGAGAAAAAAGCTATCTAGCTTTTCAATTTTAGAGAAAAAATTTCTTTTTGATCTTTGCACCTCTACTTTTAAGGAATTTTTGTCTTTGGCCAGAGAAAAAAGAAATATTTTATTTTCGAAACAAAGAATATAACCCCTCGCACCTTGTTCACAAAAATGAGAGCTATCTAGCATCAAAAATGTCCTTTCTTTGTTTATGCACAAAAACATTTTTTCTCTTTTTACTAACTGTTTTTTTCACTAAAGCATTTTTTCGGTCTAGTTTTCTTTCAATCTATTTGCTAATTTCTCCAAATTCAAAATAAGAAGCGCGCATCTGCATAAATAGAAATAAAAAGAAAATAGTTTATAAGAATCAAAAGTTATCTAACTTTAAATTTAAATAGAGTAAAAGAAAGAAATGAGTGAAATAAAAACAATGAGTGAAAAATAAAATGAGTAAAAACTAATTTTAGAATTTTGGCCTATCGAGGCTTAAAATAAATTTAGATTAAAGGTTTAATAGACAATAACAACAAAGCTGATCAAAAATTCTAGCAAAAAGTATTTGGGCTATCTAGGCCAAAATTACAAAGAATACAACAGACCAAAAATACAAGAACAAAACGGTAGGAAACGTAAGAATATTGAACATACTTTAAAGGAAGGAATTTACTTACAACTACATAAGTCCATTCGAATTCGTATAGAGACAACAGTAGTAAGTAGATTCTAGCGAGTCAAAGGATAATGCCTAATAATCTTAAACACATCCATTTTTCAAGAGTCTAGGGATTGAAAACTATACGGACGGATCCCAATTAGTTTGAGGATATCCATTCTCAATAATTGAACCGGAAGAGTTTAAGATTAGAAGGAAAATAGTAGAAAAATGTTCAAACCTTTCCCTACCACCAATAATTAACATCAAAGCAATTTAGGGAGAAAACAATTAGGAGCTTCATGGAGTCAATGGATAAAGCCCTAGTAATCCTAAACACATCCATTTTTCAAGAGTCTAGAGATTGAAAACTAAGTGGCGGAATCCATTTAGTAATGGAATCCATTCAGTAGGCCGACCTGTTTAATGATATCCATTCTCAACAATTGAGCCGGAAGAGTTTAGGATTAGACGGGAAATAATAGAGAATGTTAGCTCCCCTTATTTTTCGATCAAATAACAAAAATCATAGGTTTACCAAAAAACTAAATAGGCAAATAAATATCTTCTGAGAAAACAAGTCGATATTATCGAATATCAATTGTTTTTGTCTCCCAAATTTAACCGAAGTGGGGAGGGTCGAATGTCTTCGAAATTTTAAGTTTAATACTAAGAAACCCCTCAGAGAAAAAACAAAATATGAATTAAGAGATCTATCAAGATCGAAACAACAATCAAAAAAAACGATAAAGAAAGCAACAGAATTAACGAACTAAAACCTTGCAACATAACATGAACTCAAATATCTTGGATTTGCTTTTGGTGGTTGGCAAATCTTTGTTTGGTGGGAGTGTCGCATATACACCTATATGCGATTTTGATCTTTTGGGCTGGCTGGTGCTAATGCCAGGCACGGCCTTGCACGGCCGAAAAAGAACCGATGAAAGATGCCCCGCCCACTCGATCTTATAAACATTTTTAATTCATTTTATTTGTTCTGTTCTCTATATCTCATTTAAAATGTTTTAATTTATTTAATAAATTAATTCTATATTCGTCTTCGAATATATTGCCCATCTTGGGCCCGGAATTATAACATCAAGAGTTCCGTTAATTTTTGGATTAAGGCCGTAGAGCCCCCAGAATTGTTTTTACAATTCCAACTAAATTTTGAACACCTGTCCAGGTCAACCCCAATTTCACAACATATAAATTAGCTTTACAACAACAAAAACAACATCACACAACAACAGTTAAAACACAACACTCATCACAACAGTCGAAATTCAATCACAATATAACATCTTGAAACAAATCTCTCAAAAACAACACCCAACTCCATTTAATAAATTATATTTAATTTATTCTTTTTTCTTGTTTTTGATATGGCGACCCATCAAACTAGCGATAATAGTGAAACTGCAATCTTTGGCCTGGAGTAAAGGTAGATTTTTATTGAAAAATATTCATTAGCTATTTAGCTGTTTTTTTTAGAATTTTTTTTAGAAATCTTATTCTAAATTTTTAGTTCAGCTATCTAGCTGAAAGCAAATTTTTTTAAGAAAATTTATTTTCGACTGAATAAGCTATCTAGCTCTATTTTTTTAAATTTTTTTACTTATTCAAAAATTTTGAACAGCTATCTAGCTGTAAATTAAGTCTAACTAGAAAACTTTTTTAAGAATCTTACATACCGTAAATATTTTTCGCAAATTTTCCTTGAAAAATGATTTCCCATAGAAAGATTTTTTTTGTAAGTTTTTTCTCTTCAAATTTTTCTTAATTTTTCCTTTTATTTTACTTCTCTTTTGTTAAATTATTTTTTTAAATTATTCGCATATGCATCCAAAAAGAGAAGAGAATTTGTTTTTATGGAAAAGGAACAACAAAAGCTATCTAGCTTTTCAATTTTTGGGGGAAAATTTTTTTTCTTTTTTCTACCCATTCTTTCAAAAAATTTTTTTATAGAAATTTTATTTTAAAATTGTTAGTTTTTATTGAAAATAAATTTTAGCTATCTAGCTAAAAGATAAGTCTAAATAAAAATTTTTTTCGATTTTTGTATCACTCTTCTCTTTTTGTAAATTAGAAACATACCGTAAATATTTGTTCAAAAATTTTTTCTGAAAATAATGTTCAATAAAAGATTTTTTTGTTTAAAAAGATTTTTTCTTTGAAATAACTTTCTTTTGTTAATTTTCTGTCTTTTATTCACAACTTCGTTTTAAGCGAAAATAGAGAAGAGAATTTGGCCAATTTGAGAAAAAAGCTATCTAGCTTTTCAATTTTAGAGAAAAAATTTCTTTTTGATCTTTGCACCTCTACTTTTAAGGAATTTTTGTCTTTGGCCAGAGAAAAAAGAAATATTTTATTTTCGAAACAAAGAATATAACCCCTCGCACCTTGTTCACAAAAATGAGAGCTATCTAGCATCAAAAATGTCCTTTCTTTGTTTATGCACAAAAACATTTTTTCTCTTTTTACTAACTGTTTTTTTCACTAAAGCATTTTTTCGGTCTAGTTTTCTTTCAATCTATTTGCTAATTTCTCCAAATTCAAAATAAGAAGCGCGCATCTGCATAAATAGAAATAAAAAGAAAATAGTTTATAAGAATCAAAAGTTATCTAACTTTAAATTTAAATAGAGTAAAAGAAAGAAATGAGTGAAATAAAAACAATGAGTGAAAAATAAAATGAGTAAAAACTAATTTTAGAATTTTGGCCTATCGAGGCTTAAAATAAATTTAGATTAAAGGTTTAATAGACAATAACAACAAAGCTGATCAAAAATTCTAGCAAAAAGTATTTGGGCTATCTAGGCCAAAATTACAAAGAATACAACAGACCAAAAATACAAGAACAAAACGGTAGGAAACGTAAGAATATTGAACATACTTTAAAGGAAGGAATTTACTTACAACTACATAAGTCCATTCGAATTCGTATAGAGACAACAGTAGTAAGTAGATTCTAGCGAGTCAAAGGATAATGCCTAATAATCTTAAACACATCCATTTTTCAAGAGTCTAGGGATTGAAAACTATACGGACGGATCCCAATTAGTTTGAGGATATCCATTCTCAATAATTGAACCGGAAGAGTTTAAGATTAGAAGGAAAATAGTAGAAAAATGTTCAAACCTTTCCCTACCACCAATAATTAACATCAAAGCAATTTAGGGAGAAAACAATTAGGAGCTTCATGGAGTCAATGGATAAAGCCCTAGTAATCCTAAACACATCCATTTTTCAAGAGTCTAGAGATTGAAAACTAAGTGGCGGAATCCATTTAGTAATGGAATCCATTCAGTAGGCCGACCTGTTTAATGATATCCATTCTCAACAATTGAGCCGGAAGAGTTTAGGATTAGACGGGAAATAATAGAGAATGTTAGCTCCCCTTATTTTTCGATCAAATAACAAAAATCATAGGTTTACCAAAAAACTAAATAGGCAAATAAATATCTTCTGAGAAAACAAGTCGATATTATCGAATATCAATTGTTTTTGTCTCCCAAATTTAACCGAAGTGGGGAGGGTCGAATGTCTTCGAAATTTTAAGTTTAATACTAAGAAACCCCTCAGAGAAAAAACAAAATATGAATTAAGAGATCTATCAAGATCGAAACAACAATCAAAAAAAAACGATAAAGAAAGCAACAGAATTAACGAACTAAAACCTTGCAACATAACATGAACTCAAATATCTTGGATTTGCTTTTGGTGGTTGGCAAATCTTTGTTTGGTGGGAGTGTCGCATATACACCTATATGCGATTTTGATCTTTTGGGCTGGCTGGTGCTAATGCCAGGCACGGCCTTGCACGGCCGAAAAAGAACCGATGAAAGATGCCCCGCCCACTCGATCTTATAAACATTTTTAATTCATTTTATTTGTTCTGTTCTCTATATCTCATTTAAAATGTTTTAATTTATTTAATAAATTAATTCTATATTCGTCTTCGAATATATTGCCCATCTTGGGCCCGGAATTATAACATCAAGAGTTCCGTTAATTTTTGGATTAAGGCCGTAGAGCCCCCAGAATTGTTTTTACAATTCCAACTAAATTTTGAACACCTGTCCAGGTCAACCCCAATTTCACAACATATAAATTAGCTTTACAACAACAAAAACAACATCACACAACAACAGTTAAAACACAACACTCATCACAACAGTCGAAATTCAATCACAATATAACATCTTGAAACAAATCTCTCAAAAACAACACCCAACTCCATTTAATAAATTATATTTAATTTATTCTTTTTTCTTGTTTTTGATATGGCGACCCATCAAACTAGCGATAATAGTGAAACTGCAATCTTTGGCCTGGAGTAAAGGTAGATTTTTATTGAAAAATATTCATTAGCTATTTAGCTGTTTTTTTTAGAATTTTTTTTAGAAATCTTATTCTAAATTTTTAGTTCAGCTATCTAGCTGAAAGCAAATTTTTTTAAGAAAATTTATTTTCGACTGAATAAGCTATCTAGCTCTATTTTTTTAAATTTTTTTACTTATTCAAAAATTTTGAACAGCTATCTAGCTGTAAATTAAGTCTAACTAGAAAACTTTTTTAAGAATCTTACATACCGTAAATATTTTTCGCAAATTTTCCTTGAAAAATGATTTCCCATAGAAAGATTTTTTTTGTAAGTTTTTTCTCTTCAAATTTTTCTTAATTTTTCCTTTTATTTTACTTCTCTTTTGTTAAATTATTTTTTTAAATTATTCGCATATGCATCCAAAAAGAGAAGAGAATTTGTTTTTATGGAAAAGGAACAACAAAAGCTATCTAGCTTTTCAATTTTTGGGGGAAAATTTTTTTTCTTTTTTCTACCCATTCTTTCAAAAAATTTTTTTATAGAAATTTTATTTTAAAATTGTTAGTTTTTATTGAAAATAAATTTTAGCTATCTAGCTAAAAGATAAGTCTAAATAAAAATTTTTTTCGATTTTTGTATCACTCTTCTCTTTTTGTAAATTAGAAACATACCGTAAATATTTGTTCAAAAATTTTTTCTGAAAATAATGTTCAATAAAAGATTTTTTTGTTTAAAAAGATTTTTTCTTTGAAATAACTTTCTTTTGTTAATTTTCTGTCTTTTATTCACAACTTCGTTTTAAGCGAAAATAGAGAAGAGAATTTGGCCAATTTGAGAAAAAAGCTATCTAGCTTTTCAATTTTAGAGAAAAAATTTCTTTTTGATCTTTGCACCTCTACTTTTAAGGAATTTTTGTCTTTGGCCAGAGAAAAAAGAAATATTTTATTTTCGAAACAAAGAATATAACCCCTCGCACCTTGTTCACAAAAATGAGAGCTATCTAGCATCAAAAATGTCCTTTCTTTGTTTATGCACAAAAACATTTTTTCTCTTTTTACTAACTGTTTTTTTCACTAAAGCATTTTTTCGGTCTAGTTTTCTTTCAATCTATTTGCTAATTTCTCCAAATTCAAAATAAGAAGCGCGCATCTGCATAAATAGAAATAAAAAGAAAATAGTTTATAAGAATCAAAAGTTATCTAACTTTAAATTTAAATAGAGTAAAAGAAAGAAATGAGTGAAATAAAAACAATGAGTGAAAAATAAAATGAGTAAAAACTAATTTTAGAATTTTGGCCTATCGAGGCTTAAAATAAATTTAGATTAAAGGTTTAATAGACAATAACAACAAAGCTGATCAAAAATTCTAGCAAAAAGTATTTGGGCTATCTAGGCCAAAATTACAAAGAATACAACAGACCAAAAATACAAGAACAAAACGGTAGGAAACGTAAGAATATTGAACATACTTTAAAGGAAGGAATTTACTTACAACTACATAAGTCCATTCGAATTCGTATAGAGACAACAGTAGTAAGTAGATTCTAGCGAGTCAAAGGATAATGCCTAATAATCTTAAACACATCCATTTTTCAAGAGTCTAGGGATTGAAAACTATACGGACGGATCCCAATTAGTTTGAGGATATCCATTCTCAATAATTGAACCGGAAGAGTTTAAGATTAGAAGGAAAATAGTAGAAAAATGTTCAAACCTTTCCCTACCACCAATAATTAACATCAAAGCAATTTAGGGAGAAAACAATTAGGAGCTTCATGGAGTCAATGGATAAAGCCCTAGTAATCCTAAACACATCCATTTTTCAAGAGTCTAGAGATTGAAAACTAAGTGGCGGAATCCATTTAGTAATGGAATCCATTCAGTAGGCCGACCTGTTTAATGATATCCATTCTCAACAATTGAGCCGGAAGAGTTTAGGATTAGACGGGAAATAATAGAGAATGTTAGCTCCCCTTATTTTTCGATCAAAAAATTATATATTTCAAAAATATATTTCAAAATATATTTCAAAATTATATATTTCAAAATGCATTTTTATTTATTTACAGGGTAAATAAATAATTATTTGTAATATATTCAAATAATTATTTTACATACATATTCAACAAATTACATACATATTCAAACAAATAATTATCTTTTTTAATCATTTTTTAAAATTATCAAATTGTTTATTATCTTCTATTATAATACAAATAAGAAAAGAAATAAAATATAAATCCATACAATTTGGATTTTTATTGTTAAAATATTTATTAATTGATAATTTTCTTTCAGATTTTACCCTATGAGCATTGATTTTCAAAAATCTTTTACTCATCTCATTAAAAATAAAAGAAAAAATACAAATTAACTCAGAAATTGTTTTAATTACCTGATTTTTATCTTTAAGCTCAAGATCATCCAGAATCTGAGGTTTAGGCAATTCAATCAAAAATTCCGCGTCTTTAATGAACTCAAAACCTTTAGGGATATTTTTAAACTCAAAAATTTTATTTCTCTTCAATTCCACGCCAGGTATCGAATATTCATTATTATCCTTTTTATATTTTAATAAACATTTGAATATTTTATTTTCGCTAATTTTTGGTTTTAAATAATGGAATTGGCGGGTTTCATGGAAATCATTATTTATTTCGAGTTTGACGACATTTGAACACAAAATGGAATTAAATAACATTGAAAGGAGGAGTACAATAAATAGTAAGTTGAAGTAATGCATTATATCAACTTTAAATTGGTAATTTAAATATTTGATAGGGTAACTTCGCTTCTGCTTAACTTTTCCTGATTTCTTGTGCAAAAACACCGATTCTGATATTCTCAATCACGCAAAATTTGCGAGCTATGGACATCCCGGAAAAGTAATCCGGAACAATCCAATCAAGAGATGGCCCTTTGACTACAGAAATTATAGTCCGGTTTCAGTACTAGGAAGGTTTTACCGGAACGATATAGGATATGAGCTATAGGATTTGACCTCAAAAGTCAAATCCTCAAGTGTCGGGTAGCCGCCAATGTATATTAGTCTACAGTTTTATTCCTGCGCTGCAGCAAACTAGTCATAGTATTCATACTGCTTCCGGGAACAAAAAGGGAATTGAAAAAATTGAAGGTATGAGATTATTTGAAAATATTTTTAATTATTTTTATTTTAGCGGTTAAATTAATAAAGTTATATTTTAAGATTTTAGCTGTTTTAATTAAATAATTTAATCGGCATTTTAAAATTATAATATCAATTTAAGCAATGTTAAATGAAAGATGGAAAGAGAGGAGGATGGGAAGGAGAAGTCGTAGCCAGTGAATGTGAGGGGATGTAGTGAGGATGGCGGTAGGAGGTAGGGAACTGCTAGAGAGATAGAGGAAGGAGAGAGAATGGCGGTAGGAGAGCGAAGGTAGTTTCAATATTTAAGCAAATTCTATAAATAGCGTTTTATAACATCAAAATAAATAGTTTTAATAATTTTTTTGCATAAATATTTCTATAATCCCACAGGATCGAAATTGTTATATTTGCGATGTTACTCACACATCACAATGGCACCGTTATTTAAAACCAGGGCAGTATTTATGTGCTGCTTGCTACATTAAACAGAAAAGAATGAAGAAATCAACTAAAAATACGAAGGCAAATTGTTGATTTTGCTTTATAATCTATTTTACTTTGATATTATAGATCGAAGTTGAAAGCGGCTACAATTTAGGGAAGTCGGAAAACAGCAAGCGATGATGGATAAAAATGCGTATAAAATAATATAAGCATTGTTATAAAATTTCAATTATATTTTTTACTGTTAGACTTTTTTGTTTCTTTAACAAAATTCCCAACTCGTTTCTGATTATTTCATTTATTCAATTCATTTTCATTTAAAATTTTATTTTCCATCTTGATTGAACAGCCTGTATTGAGATATAGGACTCAAATTGATAAAAATCTCAACGGATTTAAGGCCAAAAATTCAAATATGCCAAAATTTAGCTTATTCCAACTTTTAATTTTAGGGACCTACACGCGGCCCAGAATCATTTACTAAAGATAAATATGGTACCTTATTATTCAACTCGTCGAGATAAAACGAATGGCATAATTCACTGCCGAAATTTTACCACCGTTAAAATACAAGCCTAGCTATAATGGCATTTAATACTGGCAATAATTGATTATAGATGATTATCTTGATAGATTTAATCCATACGGTTAAGCAAAAAGATAAAAAGTTAGCAGCAAAGGAACAAATTTTTAGTTAAGGACAAAAATTAGGTAATATTGACTCTTCTGTGTCTTTATAAGTGTTATCCTTCGTAAAATATATAAAATAAAGAAAAAAAAAATAAATAAAATAATGAATCTGTTTAATTTTTATTTATTTTACTTTTTATTCCTTGTTGTTTTTTATAACAGGCATTACATATATATTGTTCATGTTCAGAATGACGGTACCAATGTGATGTTTTTGTTGCTCGGCAAGTAAAACATTTTCGATCTTTCGTGATTCGCTAAAATATTTACAAATATTGGAGGTGAAACTAGTTCTCAGGTAAAATTTATAAAGCTAAAAAAATAAATAATAAAAAATTTGATTATGTGCAGGGTTGCTTCTTGTTAAATTATTTCTTTTTGCCTAGGTTTCCATTTCGCATAAGTGGCAGAAGTAATTTCTTGTAGATATTTAGGAAAACATTGTAATCCATATATATGTCCCTAATAATGTCATATAATTCAGCTCGAAATATCGAAAACTACTCCTATACCTTTATAAAAGAATTATTAACTATGCAAAAGTCTCAAAATTTTCGCCTGCGTCGCTGAAAACGAAAGAAATTTGCTGGCATTATTCTAAATAAAATGTAGTACATATATTTTTATCTTTCTATTAATTTTGAGAAAATGAAAAATATAGAAAAAATGACCTTATTTGTTTTAAACCACATTTCTTCAGATCTAAACTTTGCATATCTTCGTTTGTAATTGCAGCATACGTGGCACAAATAATGTTCTTTTAAATATTTTTCCCATTGACTGACATTTTTAACTCCACAATTGAAACAATATCGTTTATTTCCTTCAATATTCCCACCTATAATAATAAAGAATATACTATGATGTCCAAGTTGAATAGGACTTACTTATTTTATTTCCAATTTCAATAATTTTGGTTTTTAATTCCTTCGGATATTCAACTTTTTGTTTTTCAAACAATTCAATTTTATATCCAATTAAATTAATTTCCGTCCAATAACTTGATAAAAGTTTGTCTTTGTAATTTTCTATACTTTTTCCAATTAAGTTTAAATTATTATTCTTTTCTCTTTTTTGCAATATTGAAGTTTCATAACAATTATTATTTTCAATAAAATTATTATTTCGGAGTACCTTAAATTTAACAAAAATTAGAGTCGATATAGAGGCTGATTTTTTCTTAGTTAGTTAGTTGTGACACATTGGAATGGAAATTCTATTAATAAAAATTTACCATTTTTTCAAACCCAGGCAGAAAATTTTGAATTATTTCATTATTAGTAATTTCAATCAAAATTTTCTTTTTCAATTGATCAGATGGAATATATTTTGACCTATCACTTATTTCAACTTCAAACATATTTTTATCTAGATTTAAGTCAATTGAACGCAAATATCCCTCTATATTATTCTTATAGCTATCATGTTGATTATTTTTCTTTTCAATTACTTTCAAAACAAAACGATCCTTTATTTCAACATTTTTTAAATAAATAAATTCTCTTTTTTCTTCCCAATCATCTTTGATTTTCACTTCAACATGAATTAGTTTCCCGGCGCATTGAATTTTCAAACATATAATTAAATGTATGAATAATAAAATTAAATTTAGTCATCTGAAATTTAGAAAATTTATTTAACGTGGTTGCTCTTTTTAATATTATATAATAAATGTTGGAGCACTAACTTCCATTTGCTTAAAGAGTTTTGATTTTTTGATTTTTTTTTATTAATTAAAGAGATTTGATTTAAATAATGTCTTTATTTATTTTAAAATTTATAAGACATTTAAAAATAAATATTTGCACTTTATATTTAATAGTAAATTCATATGATTAGTCGGCATGTCATTAAATATTTTGAAATTGCACTTTTATTTAATTTGTCAATGCGGATGGATAAAAAAATATATTTGCACTTTTTGTCAATTGACTCGTTTAATATGATTAGTTTTAAATATTTAGAAATATTTTATTGACTAATCATTTGAATTAGCGATTAATATAAAGTGCAAATATTTACATTAATGCCGGAAAATAAATAGATAAAGAAATAGTTATATCAAGGCTATTTAATGGAAGAAAAGTTTGATGAATATGTAACTTTTATTGCTATTATTGATATCCCGTTATCTTCAATTAAGGGGTTGTTTTCTAAATTAATTTCAAATAAAATCCTCGAAGATTTTGTAACTTTAATATCAATAATTAATATTGTGTTTAAAGATTATGTCTGTGTATAAAACTACTATATTTTTAATATATAAATTTAGATGATTAAATTGATTATTGCTTCTTGTTTATATTTGCTTATTCTATTCAATATTAAATGCGATGGGAGAAAAGTTAGCGTTGAAGTGGAGATCAAAAATGATTGGGAACAAAAAAGAGAATAATCTATTTGAAGGAGGTTGAAATAAAAGAGCGTTTTATATTGAAAAAAATAGAAAAGAACAATAATCAACATGGTACTAGCTATAATTATAATATTGATGGATATCTGCATCAAATTAATGTAAATCTTAAAGGGAATATTTTTAACGTTGAATTAGATGAAAGCTCAGAATTTGCTGTACAATTAAACAGGCGAGTGTTGATTAATATTGTCAATAATAAAATTATACAAAATATTTTGATCGGATTTGGAGAACAGGTTTTTAAATTTTGCTTATTTAAAAATTAAAATCCAAAAATGAGAATGTAATATTATTATCAATTGAGAATTATATTAATTTATTTATAAAATGTGCTCAGATTTAATGAATTTATTCGTGACCGGGCAATCCGTCAGTGGACAATCCGGCAGTGGAAAATCCGTCAGTGGACAATCCGTCAGTGAACAAATCCGTAATTCTTACCTCTACCCGACCTACCGCGGCCAAAAATTTTCATTTTTTCATGTGGAGATTATAAGAGATATCGAAAATTTTGAGATTAATGAGGAAATCGGCAAATTTGGCTGGATTAAAAGATCAGTGGATTTGGGAGATATCGGGGATTTCAAAGGATATCGTGGAACTAATGGAAATACAATAGATTTGGAGTATCATGGTGGTTATCGAGGAATTTGGGGATTAAGGGGGATTTTGTGGATTAAGTGGGATATCAACGGATATAGTCGGATTAAGAAGATTTGGAGGTTGTTCCATGATATCCATCTAAAAACAACCTCTCGTATTTGAGGACTTCCCATAACCCCACGATATTCATCCAAATCCAATATAATCCTACACGTTAATTATGTAATCTAATCCAACCAAATCCCCGAATCCTTCTAAATCCATCAAAAAATCCAATGCGGTAGGTCGGGTAGAGGTAAGAATCACGAATTTGTTCGCTGCCGGATTGTCCACTGACGGATTGTCCGACCACTGACGGATTGTCCACTGACGCATTTTCCACTGCCGGATTGTCCACTGACGAATTGTCCGGGAGCCTGTAAATAGGTGTTCTTTACAGCTGAGTCCAAGGTAGGTCCAAGGTAGAATTGCCCTTTTCGAAACACTAAAATAGGAGAAAAAATAAATCGGTCAAATTAAATTAAGAATTAGCGCCTTAGGTCACTATTCACTATTACTATTTACACTATGGCAAAAATTTCAATTAAACATGAATATTAGTCGACAAATAAATGGACGTCATATAGGGCATGTGGAAAACTCAATTTTTTGGAAGTTGGTGATACCAACTAGAAAATGGTGATTGTGCCCAGTTTAGTTTTATGTTGAAAAACTTTTGTGCATGCATTACAGGGACGGTCTTTCCCCATTTTATAAACAAAATCCAATAAATTTATAGGGGAAGACGGCCAAAAATAGAAAATTTGTACGAGAAATTAGGTACCTGGCAGGTCTCTATTTACTATTACTATTTACAATATAGCAACTATTTCAATTAAATATGCATATTAGTCTACCGGTAAATAGATGCCTTTGAGCGTCGTTTTCGGATGAATTAAACAAAATTTTTAACAAAATAAAACAAAATTTTTAACAAAATATACAACAAAACAATTATTTCACCAAACACTCCAAATACATAATTCTAATAAATTAATTTATTTTACAAAAATTTTTCTTTTTACATATATTTGTCTTTTTACATATATTTGTTTTTTTACATATATTTGTCTTTTTTTTTCACCACTATTAGTGTATTTTTTTTTATATACCGTGTGGTTGCTCATAAATAAATAAATAAAATAAATAAAATAAATAAATTATTTTTTGGAAGTTGGTCATACCATCTAAAAATGTTGATTGTGTCTTTTGTATTTTGTCTGCTGAAAAACCTTTGTGCATGCGTTACACGGATGGGCCCTTCAGCATTTTTTAAAAAGGAAAGGAAAGATCACAGCCCTATTATGTCCTTTGACCTTATAGAAAGTTTTGACAGACCCAGGACATAACAGTTAACGCCAAAATCAAGAAATTGGGAACGTAACCAGGCTCATTACAGTAGTTAGTCATACATACTTATTCCATTTTTTACCGCACTTTCCTAAAGGATGAGGAGGGGTCCTCAAAATTTCCTAAAGGATTTGAAGGGGTTGGGGGGTGGAGTTATTGGTTTGAGGGGAGGGGTCCGCACTTTCCAAAAGGATTTTGAAGGGGTTAGGGGAGGAGCCCGCAAAATTTTCAAAAGGATTTGAAGGGAGTGGGCGGCTTTTCTTTTGATCTTCCGCTAAAACCCAACTTATTCCAATTTTTACCGCAAAAATTTTCAAAAGGATTTGAAATGTGTAGGCGGTTTTTCTTTTGATCTTCCGCTAAAACCCAACTTATTCCAATTTTTACCGCAAAAATTTTCAAAAGGATTTGAAATGTGTAGGCGGTTTTTCTTTTGATCTTCCGCTAAAACCCAACTTATTCCAATTTTTACCGCAAAAATTTCCAAAACGATTTGAAAGGGGTTGGGGGAGGGAGCGGTTAAATACAGGGGATTCCTTTATACTTCCCGCATTACCATGTTATTCCAATTTTTGCCGCAAAATTTTCCAAAAATGATTTTATGAGTTTGGGGGAAGGGGTCAGCAAAATTATGGGATTCCTTTGATGTTCCCGCATTACCATGTTATTCCAATTTTTGCCGCAAAATTTTCCAAAAATGATTTTATGAGTTTGGGGGAAGGGGTCGGCAAAATTATGGGATTCCTTTGATGTTCCCGCAAAACCATGTTATTCCAATTTTTGCCGCAAAATTTTCCAAAAATGATTTTATGAGTTTGGGGGAAGGGGTCAGCAAAATTATGGGATTCCTTTGATGTTCCCGCATTACCATGTTATTCCAATTTTTGCCGCAAAATTTTCCAAAAATGATTTTATGAGTTTGGGGGAAGGGGTCGGCAAAATTATGGGATTCCTTTGATGTTCCCGCAAAACCATGTTATTCCAATTTTTTTTGCCGCAAAATTTTCCAAAAATGATTTGAAGGGGTTGGGGGAAGGGAGGGGCAAAACCTTTGTTCCTCCCACAATACCAACTTGTTCCAATTTTTACCGCATTTTCAGGGAAGGTTGGAGGAATATTTAAAAAGAAAAAATTAAAATAAATGAAAATACAATTTTATTAATCAATAATTTTATTTGAATTTTAGTTGAATTTTATTAATCAACTTTTAAATCAAACTAAAAAATCGGAAAAATAATTTATTAAAAAATACCTATACATTAAAAATCAAATCAAATTAAAAAAATACAAAAAATAATTTATTAAAAATACCTATACATTAATAAATAAATTAAAAATTTTTGGGAAAAAATAAAAAATTATTAAAAATTAAAAATTTTAAATCAATTTTAAAAAATACCTATTTAATAAATAAATTTAAAAAAAATTTTTGTTAAAAAAAATAAAAAATATTAATTTATAAAAATTAAAATATAAAAAATATTTTTCTCAATTTTTTCAAACCCTTAAATTAAAATTGTTTTAATATAAATTTTAAAAGAAAAAATTTTTTATTTAATTCCCAAAAGGGAATTAAAAATAAGAAAATAAAACTAGAAAATTTAAAAAATTTTGAAAATTAAAATCAATCATTTATTTAAAAAATACTTTTAAACAATTTTTGTTGTAAATTTTTTATTTAATTCCCAAAAGGGAATTAAAAATAAGAAAATAAAACTAGAAAATTTAGAAAATTTTGAAAATTAAAATCAATCATTTATTTAAAAAAATACTTTTAAACAATTTTTGTTGTAAATTTTTTATTTAATAATTGAGAAAAAATAAAAGTACAAATAAAAATTTGAAAAATATTTTTTGAAATTAAGATTAATCGATTTATTTAAAAATATTTTCAACAATTTTATCTAGAATTATGTTTTAATTCCCACGGGGAATTGTGTTGTTTAAAAATTTAAAAAAAATTTTAAAGAGTTTTTGAAAGGGAAATGAAATTTTAAGAATTAAATGGGAAACTGATAGAGTCTGATCAAGTGATCTAACTGTTAATGATCATTAATTTATTGAGTGACAGATCAAGTGATCTGTTGGTTGTTATCAAATTATCGAGTGATCATTTAGGTTTTGAGTGACTGATCAAATGATATAATTGGGACATCAAGTGATCTAAAGGTTGATCAGTTGATATAATGATTGATCAGTTAAACAACATATCAATAAAGAACATAAACTTGGATTGTGATAAATTGATCAGCCCGTGAGTATTGATCACTGATCTGATCAAAAATCTCCTTGAATTTAAAAATTTTTAATTTTAATCCACAAAATTAAAAATAATTCAAATTTTCAATCCATAAATAAATTCAGTTTTTCCTTTTTAATTGTAAAATTTTTTAAGAAATATTTTTTTTGTTTTAAATTCCCTAAAGGGAATTGGAAATAATAAAAGTTAAAAAGTATATAGAAATTAACAAATATTTGAAAATGCTATCAATCAATTTATAAAAAAAAATGTTTTATTTTTCGAATTTGAAATTTTTAAAGAAAAACTTATATTAAATTCCCAAAAGGGAATTAGATAAAAATAGTTAAAAGTTTATTAGAAAATTTAAAAATGACTAAATCAATCAATCAATATATTAAAAAAATATTGTTATTTTTAAAAAAAATATTTTAAAGGAAAAATATTTTTTCAATTCTCTAAGGGAACTACAAATACAAAAAGTTAAAAGTTTAAAAGAGAAATTTCAAAATATCATTTAAAAATACATATCAATCAAATTAAATAAAAATTTTTGCAAGTTTAAAATTTTTGTGCAAATTCCCAAAAGGGAACTGGAAAATAAGAGAAATTTAAAAATTTTTAAGAAAGTTAAAAAAAAATTTTTTTTGAAAATAAAAATCAATCATTTATTAAACAAATACTTTAAACAGTTTTAGTTTAAAAATTTAGTGTTAATTCCCAAAAGGGGTTGAAAATATAAAATTTAGAAAAATAATTAAAAGAAAAAAAAAGTTAAATGAGTACAAAAAAATTTTTGATTGATCTATCATTCAAATGTGAACATACAAAATAGTGATCAAAATTAGTCTTACGACAGATAATGTGATTGATCAAATACAAATGATCTATTGATAATTTATAAATGTTCATTTGTCATCGATCTGTTTATCAAGTGATCTAATAGTTGATGTAAAGTGATCGTATGATCAGTAATTTACTGAGTACTGATCAAGTGATCTAGCTTTTTTAATCATGATATCCATTGTTCATCAAATTATGTAATGGCTGATCAAGTGATCTGTTAGTGTTCAAGTCAACTAATCGAGTGATCATTTAGTTTGTGTGATTGATCAAATGAATAAGTGATATGCAAGATATCGAGTGAATGATCAAATGATCTAGCAGATTTAAAACTGATAATAAGTTTGTGAGTTTCTGATAGTTATAAAATGGTCACCAAGATATAAAATGCTGATCAGTTGATCTAGTGGATTATCAAATGATTTAAGCACCTGGTCAAGTGAAAAGTAATCAGGCAAGTCACCAAACATCTCTTCAACTCTTACTTTACCCTCAAAATCACACGATATTGTGAATTTATTGGTTAATTATAATTTGTATTAAAAACTACTTCATAGGCTTAATAACAGTTTTACATTTAAATCTTATTTTATACTTAAAAAATGGAAAAGTTTATAGAATCAGATTTGAGGATAATTTTTTATTTTTGTTACTTTAGTATTTAATTGTTAAACAGATGGAGAATAATGTCTCAAATTTGAAATTGAAACAAAATTTGATTGTTTATTAGTGGTTATTATGGGATTTGAGACAAAACAGTGAATGGTTTTTTATAATTTTAATCACAATTTGCTGAATGGTGTAAATAATAACATACGGATTGACATTTTCGTAATCTACATTCATTGATGGCAACTATTAAATTAAGATTTTGTAAACGTTTAGTGACCATTTTTTATTATTTATTCTCATTCCCCATTCTTTGTCCTGAATAACTAAATCAGTTGAAACAAATATTTACTTATATTTGTTGGAACAATAAAAACAAGGTGAAACATACAAAAAATTATATTAGAGAAATGTTTTTTTTTTCAGTAGCACATATGAGAAAAGTTTGTTTGCATACTCTCCTTTCCTTCGTTTCCTCTAAATAAAAAATAGATTTCAAAGACCGAACTAGTCCCATAAAAATTTTTATGATTTAAATGAAGTCCAATTTTATAGATGAATATAACTTTGACTCTTAAGATTCTTGTTTAGACAAGACCTTTTTTCACAGGAACATATTTTAAAAAATTTTTAAAATTTTTCTAGGTTAACCCGTTATTTAAATAAATAAAAAATATTTTTTTTTTTTTTTTTTTTTTTTGAAGGTAATTTTGTTCGACCGCCTCAACAGACTTTTTCTTCCAAGTTTATCGAAAAAAAAAAAGTTTCAATTCCAAATTGTTTCATTATTTTGCTATTTTCATCCTAAAAATTACCAAAATTTTAATATTAAAAAATAAAAACTATTTTTTTTAAGTTAGCAAAAATAGCTAGTGCAAAATGTTATTAGACGGCTGGGAGCGAACCAACATCTTCAGTAGACCGGACTGAGGTGTTATCTATTACATCACAATGCCTAATACAATGCCTTAGGATCACTTGATATCTGGTAAAAATAACAATTTAGAGAATTTTAAATATCCATTTTTTTTTTGTTACATATTTTTTTAAACAAGAACAAACAAAAAATATTAAAAAATTTTATATGTAATATATACTTTCTAGATGAAAATTAATTTTTTTTAATTTTTGTATTTTTTTATTAACACAAAATTTATCATTATTATAAAAACTAAATTTAAAAAATTGTTATCTTAATTTCAAACTTTCATGATCAAATATAGTTCTCAGATGTTTTACTAATCTCATGTTATTAGGATATGAATTTAAAATTGAAAAATTTTTTTAATAGTGATATTGTGAAATTCGCTTTTATATTTTTGTGAATTTTTCTAAATTAAATGCAAAATCCGCAACGTGAGAGAGATTTATTATGAAACTAAATCTTCAGTGTAAGGAGTTTTTATTTGCGACGTTGTAAGGGTTAAAAATAAACGGTCATAACTTTTAAATTGAAAATCATTTTTTTTGTTTCATCTGACTCAGCTCGAAGAGCTCTTTGAATTATATAAATTTGGTATGAAAAAAGAGTTAACTTTTTTTTTGTAAATTTGATTTAAGACACTTTCATTGGAGGGAGAGAGCGAACCTTTCTTTATGAAAGTGAAGATAAAAATTATAGAAAAGAGCCAACCGTTCCCCTCAACTTGGATAGCCCTGATGGGAAAGGGGGAGAGAGAAAGTGGTATTTCCAAGATTCCCACACAGGCGAACTAAATGAAGGTTGTAGGTAGACACTTGATTTTTTCCTGTTGTTGTGTATATGTATGAAAGAATCATAATAAATTATTTTTCTTTATATGTAAAATTTTTATATCATTAACATTATAACTATTTAGTAAATATCAAATAAAATATTGAAAGCTTAGTCTATTTCTCGATATCTGTTGATTTTTTTTTTACTGTCAGAATTCCTGATACTTGCTAACAACCATTTTTCATTATAAATCATAATAATAAACATTTTTTAATAGAAAATTTCCTTTTAAAAAGTTTATCAAATTTAGTAGTAAATATTTGTAAACAAATTTATTTCTATATTTTTAATAAAATAATGAAGAGCATATTTATTATTGTTTATAGTTAATAAACAGAAATTAGTAGATCTTTACAAATTCAATATCTTTAAAACTGACCATTAATTAATGGAAAGAATATAAATTGTTTAAATTTAAACTGTTTTTAAAACATAAAAAGTTGATTTAATATAGTAAAATTAGTTTAATAGGATACAATTGTTTAATATAGAAAGATTTAGCAGAAGTTTAGCCACCGGGTAGATTCGAACCTTTGACAATGTTGCTCAGAAAAATGCATCTGGTCTACCACTAAGCTACCGGGGCATCGCCTAATGTTTTCTCTTTTCACTTTTTTGATCATTTACCTTCCGTCTAAACGGTTTAAATACTGTCATGTGACTGTTTTAAAAGTTTTTAAAGAAAAAATTTTATAAAATTTTACAAAATTAAAAAAAAAATTTTATAAAATTTTACAAAATTAAAAAAAAAAAAAAAAAAACTTACATAAATATTTTAAAGAAAATTTTTTTTGAATTTAAAATAGTTAAATACAAAACTTAGAAATAAATAAGTTATATTTTAAATAAAATGATTTATAGCATTTTTTCATTTTTATATAAACTTTTCAAATCGAGATCAGAGAGACGCTGATAAAATTTTTTTTTTTAGACTTTTCTGAAGAACATTATCCAGATTTCTTCCTTTTTAGAACACGGGCAAAAAAAATTTTGAAAGTAGTGATCTATATTTATGTATTCTTGCATAAAAATTTCTATGCAAAAAATAATTATTCGTTTTTCTTCTTTTTTTTTAAAGAATTTAAAATATTTCTTTATTTTAATTTTCTTCTAAATGTGTGTATATTTCCATTTTAATTCTAATTTTTATTTTTTTTACATTTGGGAATTGAAAAAAAAAGTTAGCTTGACGGGAATATTTCACTTCTCTTCGGTTAACGTAAAATATTAGACTGTGAGCAACTAACAAAACATCCTCAATTGTGTGACAGATGTTTTATCCTTTACACCATGCTAATTTACATATATCATTGAGAATTTTATAGCAAAATATTTTACAGAAATAAAAATTTTGTTTAACCACATTTAGAAAATAAACAAAATTACTTATGAATAATAGAAATAACTCACATTAGGGAATTAAACAATTTATTATTTAAAGTTAAAAAAAAATTTTTTTTTTAAATTTTCTCTTACAGTAATAATAACACTAAAAAATTTTTTATCTTCGAATGGGTGAAATAAATAATAAGATTTGTTAATATGAGTCAGTATTCTATTAGTGAAAAAAAATTTTTTATAAAGTATATATATACTAGATTAATAACTAAATAATATAAATTAATCTTTTTTTTTTCTAGATATTAAATTGTATTTATTATAATTGAAAAGTTGTTTTTTTTTTCAATATACAAATTTTTATATATTTTTGTTTAATTATAATTGGAAAATAACTATAATATAAAATATGTACGTATTATTTGTATTTTTTTAAAATATGTAGATTAATAAACAGTATATTTATTTTGAAAAAAAAAATTTTAAATATATATTTAAAAAAAAAACTTTTTATATTAAATGATTTTAATATTATTAAAACATATAACCGGTTAAAAATTTTTATATGTCCCAAGAGTATCATTTTTAAATGTTATTTTAAAACTAATTCAAATGTTATAAAAAAAAAGGAAAGAAAAACAATTAATAATATTGTTATAAATTGGTATGTCTCACAAATTTACATAAACATCATTTCCGTTTAACTTGTGGTATAAGAATAGAATTAGAAGTGTTATAAAAAACAATTAATCTAGTTTGTATTATATAATTTGGCAGAAAAGATAAGCTCCTCCTTTTTTCTGAAATTATATATAAGTAAAATTTAAATTCTAATTTACCATTTAATTTTTAAAATAATAATTTAAAAAAAAAATTAATTTTTTTGACTTTATAAGACTAAAAAAAAACATTGAACATTTATACATATTTTTTTCCTTTATTATTATTAATACTATATACGTTTCTAAGTTATCATTATCTTTATCATATCTAGCATGACTAAAATTTTATTTTAAAATTATTTAAACTATTATAATTAGAATATTTCTAACAAATGAATATATTAATATTTAAACATAAATTATAATAAATTATTATTATTTCTAATTCTAATTATCACTAATTTGTTAAGATAAATCAAAAATGTATAAGAGTTAATCATATTTTAATCTTTTAAAGAGTTATTCAAATAATCGAATTTTATTATTAAATTAATAACTTTTCGTAAAAAAAAAGCTATATCTATGTTAATCTTATTTTTTTTTTGATATTTTATTAATGCAAATAAAAAAATTTTTTTAATAGTGCAAGAAAACTGAGTTTTTTAATTCAATAACTTATTATTATTGAAAATATTTAGAAAAAATGTCATCAAAATTGTTTGAGACCCCAAAAACATCAAACTCCAAGAAGTTTAAGCATCCTCCATATAAATATGTAAATAAATTTAAGATTATAATGGAAATCTATATTAAACTAGAGATACTTTTCTGTAAACTATAATTAGATAATCTGAACTTATTCCTAAAATTGAAAAATCTTATAAAATTGTACAATTCAAAATTTTTTATCTAATTCTATTAATATTTGTTAATCATAGATGATAAAGCGGGCTTTGTCAAGTAAATCAAAATGTAGTAGAATATATATACTAAATTACCTGAAGAAAAACTTTAATATAAGCAATAACACTAAACTGGTTAGTTTAAATGATATAATATTAAAGAATTTTTTAATGATTACTATGTTAAGAAAAAAGAAAAATTTTTTCATCGAATTATATTTATAAAATTATATTTATAAATTGTTTGAGACCCCAAAAACATCATTAAATATTAAAACATTAAAATATTAAAACTTAAATTATTAATTCTGTTAATTTAAGACAAATAATTTTATAAAAATTGAATTAAAAAGAGGAATAAACGAAGGTTATATAAAACAACTAAGTAATATAAATGGGTCTTTTAAATTAAAAGACATTAAGTTAAAAAATGCTGAAAGATTAAATTTGAAGACCCGATATAATAAAAATATAGAATCAACAGATGAAAATAAACAACAAATTAATGATGTAAAAATTAAAAATAACATTTTTAAACGTGAATATTCCATCTTCGCCAATAATATAACAACAAAAATATTTAACGTTAACCATAAAGTTAAATTAATAAACGAGGACATAATTGAAATTTTTAAATTTTTAAATATTATTAATCTAAGTAAGTATTTTAACGTTTAATATAATTAATTAATTTGATTATTTTAATTAAAAATTTAATATTATTAATATAAATAATTAAATATAAATTTAATATAATTAATATAAAATATATTTAAATATATAATTAAGATGTTGAGGATCTACGTTATTCTATTAAACAACCATTCAACGTAAATAATTTAAAACATTTATTTGAAGATAAAAAAACTGAAGATAATAATAATGAAATTAATAATAATACTTCTTATATCCAATCCAGCTCTAACCAATTACATACAAATGATAATAACAAAGAAAATGAAGATAATAATAATAATAATAATACTTCATATATTCAATCCAGCTCTAACGAATTAAATATAAATGATAATAACAAAGAAAATGAAATTAATCAAAAAATTAATGTATCAGTCGACGATGGGAATTCCATTCTTTTCTTTAAATTAAAGAAAACAACTAGATTTATACAAGTTTATTCGTATTATTCAAAAATTAGAAAAATTAATGTAAATATATAAATATATAATAAATTTAATAATAATAATATTAAAATAAAATAATAATAATTAATAATTTGAATTAAATATATCTAATAAATATAATAATAAATTTCAGATTGAAAAAGTAAATCTTATTTACAATTTTAAAAGAATTGAATATAATGATACTCCAGTAGATTTAGGAATGAGTGATAAAGAATTAATATATGTAATTCTTTTAACAATAAATAAATAAATAAATATATTCTTTTTTAGGAAGAAAATTATCTATATTCTCTATAAAAAATTGAGAGATTTTTGTGGGCTTTTTGAGAGAGACTTTTTGTGGATTTATTGGGATTTTTCGAATATTTTGATTATAATGATGATTATAATGATGATGATTAGTTTTTTTTTGGTATAATTAATTTTTAATATTTTCTTAATAATTTTAAGAATATTCATTATTAATATTCTCTTTTATAATATTCTTTTTTATTTAAAAATTCTTTTTTTATTCTAAAATAATGATTATTCTAGTTATCATAAAAAAATAATTTTAATTCTTAATTTTAATGATTTTATTAAGTTTATTTCATTCTACAATCACATATGATTAAGTATAACTATTATTGATTTGCAACGATTATTACTATTTAATTAATTAATATGTCAATGTTTTTGTTTTATAACTACTTGTACTTAATTAGTTATAAAAAAATGTTTCAATTAATTATTTGTATTCTGTCTTCTCTCTTATTCTAATAATAATAATAATATTACTGTGTGTTTGTCTGTATCAAATATTCACTTTTACTTTAATTAACAAGAAAATAAAATTAAAATTGGTTGTTTTTACTCATTCTTTAATAATAAATATAAATATAAATATAAGAGACAGTCTGACATATTTTTTTTTGAGGATAAATAAATAAAGAAAAAAAAAATCAAGTTTTGCGGACTAATATAACTGTAAAACACATAATAAACTTTTACATGATCCTTTACATTATTAAAATCAAATTCTAACAACTACATCTTTAACTAATCCTAGTCTGACCGCAAAAATTTTACAGACTTTCTATAAATATTCTCTAAAATTATTAAAAACTGCCACAACAATAAAAAAAAAAATTGTCAAAGACAATTTGTTTGTTATATTTTGAGCAATACAATAAAATGGAATCGTCAGTAAATTTAATTTATTATTATTATTTCCTTTTAAAGTTGAAAGAATTTCTGTATCAACCAAACATGAACTAACAATAAAGAAAGGAAATAGAATACAAATACACATCCAGAAATTATAAAATTTGAAGAATTTGCAATTGTTAAAATTGTGTCAAAACCGAGATGAAAGGCCAACGACGTTCAATTAATGCAATACGGGATCTTAAAAAAAATAAAAAATTTTGAATAAAATTTGAATAAAAATTTTTTAATATGCTTTGGAATTTAGGAGATGTCCATTAGGAGATGTACAAAAAATCTGGGGTTTAAAGAAATTAAAGGAAATGGAAGAAAAAATGGGGGAAAATCTCGTCTATGAAAAAGGCTATTTTTTCGATTATATTCAAAATTAGGAGAAATAAAAGATTGTAGAGGGGGTTAAGGTTGTTAAACATCAATTACCATACCGGAACAGAAAGCTAAAGGTCGAAAATTGTGACAACTGAAAATCGAAGGTATAGGTTAATACCGACGGTGTCGTGTGATTTCGATAGAAGTGAATTGGGCAGTAAGTGATTTGAGCAGTAACTGTTGTTTGAGTCTTTAACTTAAAATTTTCCAAAAAATAGTTGGGTGATTGTGGCCGGAGACGTGTTTAGCCACCCATCTCTTTTCGTTTAATTTTATTGCTATGCCAATTTTCTTTATGATTATTCATTTTTAAAAAAAAATTCAAGTAAAATATACTTAACGCCGAGATTACGCATATTTATTCTTCTAGTGTTGCTCGAATTGTTTTTTCGTGAAAGAATTTTTTTTTTAAAAACGTTTACGCCTAAATCACTCACTGCCCAAATCATTCACTGGCGAAATCACCAGACACGATACCGACCATTAATTAAAATAGATGGATTAAACCTCTTGGAATTCTCGTTTTTGAAAACAAAAAGGTGCCAACGATGTCTACTTCTTCCATCCCTGTTTAATTACTCTTTCAAAAATCAATTTAAACAATACCAAGTTAACTCCAATACTCGTAAAAATATAGTCAAAACTAGTGTTCGTCAAATGACCTTTTCCGGTATTCGGTATCGGTATACCGAAAAAATACCAATACCGAAAATACCGTTTTTTACAAAAATTTACCGGTACGGTATAGGTATACCGGAAAAATACCGATAACGGAAAATATCGTCTCAACATTTTCGGTATACCGGCCGGTATTCGGTATTTTTTAAAAATTTTATAAAATTTTTCTAAATTTTATTTTTAAAATCTTAACAATAAAATTCGAAAAAATGAACATAATTTTAATATTTGTAATTTAAAAATGGTAAATTTTATTAAAAGAAAAAACGATTTTTTCTGTTGTATCAGGTGTCCAAGTCCGAGTATTTGAGAAAAAACCCAAGTCAGTGCTAAGTATTGGGTTGACAGTGATGCAGGGGATCATCATCCAAATCCCTTTTTTAATCCGTCTATATCCCTCTTAATCCGACAAAATTCCATGATACGCCCATGATCAATGCTGGCTCCGGGTGGAAAATGACTGGATAATATTATTTCGGGGATTTGTGTAGGTTATGCGGATACGAGTGAGAGGCGAGATCCGTAGCTAGATCACGAGATCCGTAGCTCTATACCTCTTTTCGCTCCGCTTGCTTAAATTTTGAAAATTTCTGAAGCCCAAGAGGAACACCCAAGTTCCGGAAGGCCAGATCCTTCCCTTGAAATATCCGACTATCAATAAAATCCACCCAAGTCCATTCACATCCTCCAATATACACATAAGTCTTCGTTTGCAGCGCCGCAGGCGAAAATTTTGAGAAATTTGGAAGATCCTTAAGCCAAAAATCTTCCTTATTGCGCCGCAGATAGGGGTATCACAAATACCGAAATACCGGAAAATACCGCGGTATTTTTTCGAGGGCCAAGTTCCGGAAGGCCAGAACCAAGGCCGGTACGTATATGTATCCATGGCCGGTACGGTTTCGGTATCGGTATACCGAAAAAATACCGATACCGAAAAATACCGTTTTTTTTCAAAATTTGACCGGTACGGTATCGGTATACCGGGAAAAAAATACCGCGGTATACCGGGAAAAATACCGCGGTATACCGTACCGTGCCGAACACTAGTCAAAACTATACAAAAAATTTAGCAATGCCATATAAACAAATCCAAGACATTTTTTTTAAGTTAAATTTTAAAAAATTAAAAAAAAAAACAAAACCTTGAAGAAATTATAGGCAAACTAATGTTGAAAAAGCAACATCGTATTTCGATAATAATTGCATGAACAAAATCAGAAGCAGCCCGAGCATAGTTTGGAATTTCTGACCTGTTTGCTCACGGAATCGAAGTGTTGCACCGGCAACATCGTCAAACCAGAGAATCTATTGGGAAAAATTAGGTTTAAAAAAAGAAATTAAAAAAAAAACTTTTAAAGAAAATTTTAAAAATTTTTTCAGCGAAAAAAAAATTCTTCAACCAATTTTTTGGGAGAAAAAAATAATTTTAAAAGAAAAAATAGAAATTGTGGAAGAGAAAAAAAACAGAGGAATCGAACCCGCCGAGCCCTCTTTCTAAGACTATCTATCGACCAAAATTTTAATCTATATTTTTAGGCTTAAAAGAAAAAGAAAATAAGAAAAAACCCAATCAACTAAAATTAACACAATAAATATCCAAAATTAATTTAAAAAATAAACGATAGCAGCTGGACAACAATAATACATGAATAAACACAAAAGACCCCAACAAACTGACAAATGAAGAAATGCTCTAATTGAAGCAAATGTGCTTGTATTTTTTTCTCGATCTTCTCTAAGGTGTGTTTATATTAGAGAGTGTGCTTCTATTAGAGCATTTATGGTATATTGCCCAGCAAATTTTACAAAGTAATTTACAAAACGAGAAGAACAGGTGCACAACAGGGGTGTGCCGAAAGTGATTTTAAAAAGCGAACAGTGAAAATCGGCGAAAGGCGAAAAAATTTTTATTTAAAATTTTCCGCTATGATAATATGACTCTAAAGATCGGTCCCTGGTGCACAAAACATTTTAAAAAAAAAATAAATGTAAAAAAAAAATAATAATAAATAAAAAAAATAGAAATTAAAATTAAATTTTTAGAGAAACTTTTGATATATAATTATAACCACAATATAATAAATTCAATCACAGACAATAATAATAAATAGAAAAATTTTCCCCTTTCAGAGAAACAAAAGAAAGTCTTGATGAGACAACTCGAAAACAAAGACTAACCCAAAAATCAAACTTGAAAACGAATGAAGAACATTTCCAAAGTAAGCAAGGGAGATGATTACGAATATGAACTCCGTTTTGGTGTAAAATGAGTTCCTTCTAACACGGAAACACCGCGAACTAAGAGGAAATGAAAAAAACCGAGCAAGGGAGCTGTCTGTGTTTTGTCTGTCCGTGATTTTCTGTCGGTGAGTGTATTTTTCTGTCCTCTCATTTGAATATGCCACAGGTAAAAAGAGTGGAATTAAACGAGGAAGAAAAGACTGACCATTATTTATACCGTAATGTTTCTAATAGAAGCCCATCTCCAATAGAAAGTCCATGCCCCAATAGAAGCCCATGCCCTAATAGAAGCCCATCTAATTTTTTGTTACCTATTCTTCTATTACCTTTATTATAGACAAGTAAATGTATTGTTAGCAAAATTCCAATAGCCGAAAATGCATATTGAGGTACTTAAATCTATAAATAGGGACTTGGATGGATTATGTAGTGTTTTATGTGAATTATGAGGAATATGGGAGATTAAGATGATTAAAAGTTAAGAGGATATAAGGATATTAAGAGAATATTAGGGGATTTATGTATCGCCTCGCATACCCGCAAATATTTGTATGCAAGAATGGCATCATTTTTTTATTAATATTGTTTTAAATGTTAGTATATCATTGACTGTTTTTAATCCCCCAAAAACTGAAGAAAGACCATTAAGTTTTTACAATCAAAGAATAGTGTACAACAAACAAGGTGTGTCAAATGGCCATGAAATGAAGTTAGCAATTGAAACTCGGTTCACCCAAATAGTTCAATATTTAGGGATCCCTAGATCGATAAAGGTATTAATAACCCTTCCATATTTTTCCATTAAGGAATATGGAATGATTATGAAAGATTAAGAAATTTAGGCGCTTAAGAAGGAGATTAAGTGTACTTGAGAAGAGCATATTGGAAGATTAGAGTGGGATATTGCTGAAGATCAATAGGGATATGGAAGGTTAGAGTGTAAAATGGATTTAAGTGCAAAGGGGATATATGGGAATATTTTGGAATTAAACGGATATTGACAATTAAAATTGATTTTATAAAGATGAATAGAGCTTAATCTGATTATTCAGTAGCTTATAAAGAGTGATTTGCGGGATTAGAAGGAATTTCCAGATTACTAAGTTGAGGAAACGGTTTTTTTTTATGTTTCTATTGATTTCGATATTTAATTTTTACATTCTTTTCTTTATTCATATTGACAAAAAGTTAATTTCTGTTGCTTTTATATTTTATCTTCTATAAAATTTTTATATTGAAAAATAAACGCCCATGCCCTAATAGAAGCCCATGCCCTATTAGAAGCCCAGTCAATGAGGGGTATTGAAAAATAGACGCCCAGGGCCTGTATTAGAAACATTACGGTATATTAAGGTTGGAAAAATGAAGAAAAAAAATTCAAACCGCCCTCTTTTTCAGATGGGGTCTAAAATTTTAAGAATTTATATTTAAATAAACTCCGCCTTCATTTTTCTTGTTTCACCTCGATCTTTGTCTTTACAAAGTTTCTTCTTAATTCATTCTTTAATTTCTAAACTAAAATTATTCAAAAACTTTTTGTTTAATAATTCAAAATTTTATAAAATATGAATGGAAATCTAAAAAGGAAGAGACAACATACAGAGGATGAAAACCAAACTGAAATAATTCGATTATTAGCAGTTAGTTTAACAAATAATTAATAAATACAGTTTTTCATTTAGGGAACCATTTCTTATCGCTACTTCCAACGTCGAGATTATGTAAATTTTATTGGATTTTCTTTTAAATATGGTAAAAAATTGGACCTTGGAGCTAGAATAAGCTTCCTACTCAACTATTTTAAAGCCGGAAAATGGTGTCAGGACTGCCTAAAATTTGTTTTATCACGTAAACAAGAAGAAATACTGAACCCAAAAGATGAAGTTTCGTTCAAATATTGTTTCTACCTCTGCCCAGACTGTGCCGAATTAACAAAAACTTATCTAACAAATCATCAGTTTTAATCATTTTATTAAAAATATTTAACATAAATACGCAATAATAAATTTTTTTAAAATGAACTTAATATCTTCTTTTTTCTTAATATTTTATAATATTATCTTCAATTGTTAAATATGTCTTTAACCTTTTAAAAACGATATTTACATTTTGTTTTCTAAATAGTGTTTCTCATTTCTTAATTTAATAAGAAATTGTACATTCTATTGCATAATTTTTAAATTTTAAAACATAATTATTTGTTAAAGAAAAATGAATTTTGAAATTATATTTGAATTTACAATGTTTCCTTTTTTAATTAGTTGATAAATCAAAAAAAAATTGTATATTAATGAGGTAGATAATACATAAATTCATCAAGTTTTACTTTTTTTAACTTTTTTCATTTAATTTTTTCTCATTTAATTTTCCTCATCAGATCTTTCCTCACCACATGTCGGACTGTTATCTAGATTACCACCACAATGAATACATTTCTGTTTTGTTTGTTCTATTTGTAAAGGCTCTATTTTAATAATAATTTTAATTTTGAACTATCTTATATCTGAACCGTTCAGCACATTTTGTTCTACATGCCCTCTTGCTCGCGCTACTATTCTAGCTCGTAAAGCTTCCGCCATTTGCCTCAAAGGGAATAGTGGATGAGGGAAGTTATGCTTTAAAATTTTTATAAATAAAATTTGAAAATTAATACCTCATTTTCCGCCCAGTTTTCAATATCTCTCGTCCGCAAAAACAATATTCCCTGTCCTCGTTGTACCATATCAACATCACTAATTATTTCACGTATCTCGAGATGTTGTGCTATTACTAAAGCCCTGAGGGCATTGTTTTCTACATAACAATTATCTAATGACCGACGAATTGCTCGCATTTCAATTTGAAGTTGCTCTAATTCATTCATTTTAAAAATTTTAAAAACTCAATATCTAGAATATAATGTACTTTAATAAAATAATTTTCAAATTATATTTTAATTTTACTCTAGAAAAATTAATTATTGAAAAAATGATGATTTTACTTTTAAATTTTCAATTTATATTATTTAAACTTGCAAATAATGGGAGCTGTTAAAAACTATTTTTATTTAATTCCCTTTTGGGAAGTTAATATAGAAATTTCACATTTGAAAAAATAAAAATTTTATATATATATATATATATATATATATATATATATATATATATATATATATATATATATATATATATATATATATATATATATATATATATATATATATATATATTAGATATCTTGATCAGTCATTCGATAATTTAATATCACTCGATCACTTGATGTCCCAATTATATCACTTGATCAGTCACTCAAAACCTAAATGATCACTCGATTATTTGATAGCAACCAACAGATCACTTGATCTGTCACTCAATAAATTCACTCAAACACTTTATATCTTGGTGACCATTTTATAACTATCAGAAACTCACAAACTTATTATCAGTTTTAAATCTGCTAGATCATTTGATCATTCACTCGATATCTTGCATATCACTTATTCATTTGATCAATCACACAAACTAAATGATCACTCGATTAGTTGACTTGAACACTAACAGATCACTTGATCAGCCATTACATAATTTGATGAACAATGGATATCATGATTAAAAAAGCTAGATCACTTGATCAGTACTCAGTAAATTACTGATCATACGATCACTTTACATCAACTATTAGATCACTTGATAAACAGATCGATGACAAATGAACATTTATAAATTATCAATAGATCATTTGTATTTGATCAATCACATTATCTGTCGTAAGACTAATTTTGATCACTATTTTGTATGTTCACATTTGAATGATAGATCAATCAAAAATTTTTTTGTACTCATTTAACTTTTTTTTTCTTTTAATTATTTTTCTAAATTTTATATTTTCAACCCCTTTTGGGAATTAACACTAAATTTTTAAACTAAAACTGTTTAAAGTATTTGTTTAATAAATGATTGATTTTTATTTTCAAAAAAAATTTTTTTTTAACTTTCTTAAAAATTTTTAAATTTCTCTTATTTTCCAGTTCCCTTTTGGGAATTTGCACAAAAATTTTAAACTTGCAAAAATTTTTATTTAATTTGATTGATATGTATTTTTAAATGATATTTTGAAATTTCTCTTTTAAACTTTTAACTTTTTGTATTTGTAGTTCCCTTAGAGAATTGAAAAAATATTTTTCCTTTAAAATATTTTTTTTAAAAATAACAATATTTTTTTAATATATTGATTGATTGATTTAGTCATTTTTAAATTTTCTAATAAACTTTTAACTATTTTTATCTAATTCCCTTTTGGGAATTTAATATAAGTTTTTCTTTAAAAATTTCAAATTCGAAAAATAAAACATTTTTTTTTATAAATTGATTGATAGCATTTTCAAATATTTGTTAATTTCTATATACTTTTTAACTTTTATTATTTCCAATTCCCTTTAGGGAATTTAAAACAAAAAAAATATTTCTTAAAAAATTTTACAATTAAAAAGGAAAAACTGAATTTATTTATGGATTGAAAATTTGAATTATTTTTAATTTTGTGGATTAAAATTAAAAATTTTTAAATTCAAGGAGATTTTTGATCAGATCAGTGATCAATACTCACGGGCTGATCAATTTATCACAATCCAAGTTTATGTTCTTTATTGATATGTTGTTTAACTGATCAATCATTATATCAACTGATCAACCTTTAGATCACTTGATGTCCCAATTATATCATTTGATCAGTCACTCAAAACCTAAATGATCACTCGATAATTTGATAACAACCAACAGATCACTTGATCTGTCACTCAATAAATTAATGATCATTAACAGTTAGATCACTTGATCAGACTCTATCAGTTTCCCATTTAATTCTTAAAATTTCATTTCCCTTTCAAAAACTCTTTAAAATTTTTTTTAAATTTTTAAACAACACAATTCCCCGTGGGAATTAAAACATAATTCTAGATAAAATTGTTGAAAATATTTTTAAATAAATCGATTAATCTTAATTTCAAAAAATATTTTTCAAATTTTTATTTGTACTTTTATTTTTTCTCAATTATTAAATAAAAAATTTACAACAAAAATTGTTTAAAAGTATTTTTTAAATAAATGATTGATTTTAATTTTCAAAATTTTCTAAATTTTCTAGTTTTATTTTCTTATTTTTAATTCCCTTTTGGGAATTAAATAAAAAATTTACAACAAAAATTGTTTAAAAGTATTTTTTAAATAAATGATTGATTTTAATTTTCAAAATTTTCTAAATTTTCTAGTTTTATTTTCTTATTTTTAATTCCCTTTTGGGAATTAAATAAAAAATTTACAACAAAAATTGTTTAAAAGTATTTTTTAAATAAATGATTGATTTTAATTTTCAAAATTTTCTAAATTTTCTAGTTTTATTTTCTTATTTTTAATTCCCTTTTGGGAATTAAATAAAAAATTTACAACAAAAATTGTTTAAAAGTATTTTTTAAATAAATGATTGATTTTAATTTTCAAAATTTTCTAAATTTTCTAGTTTTATTTTCTTATTTTTAATTCCCTTTTGGGAATTAAATAAAAAATTTACAACAAAAATTGTTTAAAAGTATTTTTTAAATAAATGATTGATTTTAATTTTCAAAATTTTCTAAATTTTCTAGTTTTATTTTCTTATTTTTAATTCCCTTTTGGGAATTAAATAAAAAATTTACAACAAAAATTGTTTAAAAGTATTTTTTAAATAAATGATTGATTTTAATTTTCAAAATTTTCTAAATTTTCTAGTTTTATTTTCTTATTTTTAATTCCCTTTTGGGAATTAAATAAAAAATTTACAACAAAAATTGTTTAAAAGTATTTTTTAAATAAATGATTGATTTTAATTTTCAAAATTTTTTAAATTTTCTAGTTTTATTTTCTTATTTTTAATTCCCTTTTGGGAATTAAATAAAAAATTTTTTCTTTTAAAATTTATATTAAAACAATTTTAATTTAAGGGTTTGAAAAAATTGAGAAAAATATTTTTTATATTTTAATTTTTATAAATTAATATTTTTTATTTTTTTTAACAAAAATTTTTTTTAAATTTATTTATTAAATAGGTATTTTTTAAAATTGATTTAAAATTTTTAATTTTTAATAATTTTTTATTTTTTCCCAAAAATTTTTAATTTATTTATTAATGTATAGGTATTTTTAATAAATTATTTTTTGTATTTTTTTAATTTGATTTGATTTTTAATGTATAGGTATTTTTTAATAAATTATTTTTCCGATTTTTTAGTTTGATTTAAAAGTTGATTAATAAAATTCAACTAAAATTCAAATAAAATTATTGATTAATAAAATTGTATTTTCATTTATTTTAATTTTTTCTTTTTAAATATTCCTCCAACCTTCCCTGAAAATGCGGTAAAAATTGGAACAAGTTGGTATTGTGGGAGGAACAAAGGTTTTGCCCCTCCCTTCCCCCAACCCCTTCAAATCATTTTTGGAAAATTTTGCGGCAAAAAAAATTGGAATAACATGGTTTTGCGGGAACATCAAAGGAATCCCATAATTTTGCCGACCCCTTCCCCCAAACTCATAAAATCATTTTTGGAAAATTTTGCGGCAAAAATTGGAATAACATGGTAATGCGGGAACATCAAAGGAATCCCATAATTTTGCTGACCCCTTCCCCCAAACTCATAAAATCATTTTTGGAAAATTTTGCGGCAAAAATTGGAATAACATGGTTTTGCGGGAACATCAAAGGAATCCCATAATTTTGCCGACCCCTTCCCCCAAACTCATAAAATCATTTTTGGAAAATTTTGCGGCAAAAATTGGAATAACATGGTAATGCGGGAACATCAAAGGAATCCCATAATTTTGCTGACCCCTTCCCCCAAACTCATAAAATCATTTTTGGAAAATTTTGCGGCAAAAATTGGAATAACATGGTTTTGCGGGAACATCAAAGGAATCCCATAATTTTGCCGACCCCTTCCCCCAAACTCATAAAATCATTTTTGGAAAATTTTGCGGCAAAAATTGGAATAACATGGTAATGCGGGAACATCAAAGGAATCCCATAATTTTGCTGACCCCTTCCCCCAAACTCATAAAATCATTTTTGGAAAATTTTGCGGCAAAAATTGGAATAACATGGTAATGCGGGAAGTATAAAGGAATCCCCTGTATTTAACCGCTCCCTCCCCCAACCCCTTTCAAATCGTTTTGGAAATTTTTGCGGTAAAAATTGGAATAAGTTGGGTTTTAGCGGAAGATCAAAAGAAAAACCGCCTACACATTTCAAATCCTTTTGAAAATTTTTGCGGTAAAAATTGGAATAAGTTGGGTTTTAGCGGAAGATCAAAAGAAAAACCGCCTACACATTTCAAATCCTTTTGAAAATTTTTGCGGTAAAAATTGGAATAAGTTGGGTTTTAGCGGAAGATCAAAAGAAAAACCGCCTACACATTTCAAATCCTTTTGAAAATTTTTGCGGTAAAAATTGGAATAAGTTGGGTTTTAGCGGAAGATCAAAAGAAAAACCGCCTACACATTTCAAATCCTTTTGAAAATTTTTGCGGTAAAAATTGGAATAAGTTGGGTTTTAGCGGAAGATCAAAAGAAAAACCGCCTACACATTTCAAATCCTTTTGAAAATTTTTGCGGTAAAAATTGGAATAAGTTGGGTTTTAGCGGAAGATCAAAAGAAAAACCGCCTACACATTTCAAATCCTTTTGAAAATTTTTGCGGTAAAAATTGGAATAAGTTGGGTTTTAGCGGAAGATCAAAAGAAAAACCGCCTACACACTTCAAATCCTTTTGAAAATTTTTGCGGTAGAAATTGGAATAAGTTGGGTTTTAGCGGAAGATCAAAAGAAAAGCCGCCCACTCCCTTCAAATCCTTTTGAAAATTTTGCGGGCTCCTCCCCTAACCCCTTCAAAATCCTTTTGGAAAGTGCGGACCCCTCCCCTCAAACCAATAACTCCACCCCCCAACCCCTTCAAATCCTTTAGGAAAGTGCGGTAAAAAATGGAATAAGTATGTATGACTAACTACTCATTACCATAATCAAAACATACACTAGCAATAATAACAGCCATAAATGTCGTTGAAATTATTAAAGATATTCTGTTTAGAATTATTTGTTGTCCAAACATTTTTTTATTATTTTTTGAGGGAATTTTTGGGAGAATTTTTGGAGGATTTTAAGAATAAATTTAATTAAAATGTTAGAAAAATCTTTAAAAAATCTAAAAAATTTAAATTAATTAAAGAGACACTAGGGATAGGTCCTGACTAGTGTTCGGCAAATAAAACTTTTCGGGACCGGTATCGGGAGTAACGAAAAATCCCGATACTGAAAAGTACCGAAGAAACATTTTGGGAGCACCGCGGGTGTACCCAACCGTGCCGAACACTAGTACTGACTTTGACCTAAAAAGCGGCCGAAGGAACGCGGAACACTGATAGGTGGTTGGGTGGCATATGGAAATAGGCCGTAGTTTGGAGATAAAGGGCCCATGATCGAAGAGAAGCAGTGTAACTGTTACTTGCGCAGTAACTTTTTATGTCATTGTACTAAGAAAGAGAACAAGAAATAAAATAAAGCATATAAGCGTGATCAATCTCACCTTAATTACTTAATGATGTACCTCGCTGAATTTTAAAAAGAGGTAGACAGCATAGAAGATAGAAATTTAGCTCAGACTTGGACTCAGTGGTTTTATAATGATCGGAACTATCAATACTAGAAATGAGATTAAGCTTAATTAAGTAATATTTTTGACTGTTGTAACAGTCATCCAAAAATACATATTTCAAACAAAAAACAAAGGAGAACTTCATGACATCGAAATCGCTCAAAAAGTGACTTTAAGCACAGGCTTTTATGGGATATAATTTTTAAAAACGATATATTTTGTAAATACGATCTATTTTGTAATGGTACTACATATCTGAGTATCTCACCGCATTTTCCTTTTCTTCTGCTTCCTTTATTTTCTCCTCTGAATAAATGAAGGAAATGGTCAAGGGTTCTTAAATTAAGGCTTCTTAAATTAGAACGGATGCTAACGTTAGGTGTATGTACCACAACTTCTATTTGAAATAGGTTCTCTGCATTGCTATAAAATCTTGTGGGAATAGTGAGCTCTACTCATCTAAATTAAGGTATACCTTTCAATTGTTTGATGAAGTAAGCAGAAGAAAAGAGAGATGTGGGGAGGTATTCGGATAGTACTTAAATAATTAAAGGAGTGAATTTTGTAAAATATATTATAATTTAAATTTAATTCGTTAAATGTCAAAAAATATTAAGCTGATATGTGTCATATGTGTTTCTATCATTCATTTTTTGGAAGTTGGATATTCCAACTAAAATGGGTATTTTGAATAACTTCTTTAAGTTGTTAGTGTAGATAGGTTCAACGCTCAGTTTGGTTTTAACACGATGGAAAACATCGATATTTTTGACTTTTTAATCAGCCATACAAAAATAGAATTGTATTGAATTGGACACCATCAAAAGTTATTTGGAAGGATCGTATTTCAAATAATACATTTTTATTAATTAATATTATGCAAACTACTATATGATACGAGTGATAGAATTTGAAAATTTGACATAAAATGAATACTTAAGCAATATTTCTAAATGTAATCTGTAAGTCAGTCTGACTGACTATAAATCTGACTGTAATAATCAGTCATCCAAAAATAATACCAGAGGATACCAGCGGATACCAGGCTAAGATCAAAATATTTTTAAAGGATCGAAATTTAAAGAAACAATTTTGTATTAAAGTATATTATGTAAAAAGGTGGACTTATCAAGGATCTGAAAATAATGTCCTTATTGCCTAAAGTAGTATTAGTTACATAAACCAGAAGTAAGGTGCTTATAGCCATAAATTTCGTTTTTTTTGACAGTTAGGTCATTCAACATATTATGTATTGAGGTGGATGAATTGAAAGATAAACAACCTATATGACATTAAAATTAGCAACGCCTAGACTAATGTCAATTTATTTTTATACTACCAAATAACCCAAAAATATAAATTTGTTTATTTTTTGGATTCATATAAGCAGTACTAATTTAATAAAATTTACTTCTGTTCTTTTTAATAGCTTTAATTTTTTTAAGTCAAGCAACGCTTAGACTATGATTGATTACGAACTTGATTAATTACGAACTACCTGGGAGCATTTTAAACTCTTAGGCAGGGGTTAAACAATCTATGACCAAGGCCAAGTGAGCAACACCAGAGCTTTAGCATGTTAGAATCCTGCCTTGACTACACTTTTTCTAACTTCTTACTATATGTTTAAATAGAGGACACACTTAGAAACCTCCACCATCACAAGTCCTAGCAACTAACGATTAAAAATTGAATTTAAAGGATGAAAAGGCTTCTAATGAGAATTAGGACGAGGACTTTCGCCCATCCTTAGTTAAACGAAAAAAAGGAGATAGAAGAGCCCAAGTAGAGGTATATCTAGTAATATACTTATAGAGAGGATATTATAGAGAGGATGTCATATAGAGAGAGAGAGGTTATTAAAACTCGAGGTCTAAAATGACATTTTTCGCGAGGACCGGAAGAGTCAACAAAAAAGTCAACGAGAAATTATAATTTTGACTGAGTTTTGACTACTCCTTGTTTAAAAAACCTTTCACAAATTTCAACACATTTTAAAGCTAAAGCCTAATGTGTGTGCAATTTAACTAAGCTAATCCCTCCTTAACTAAACAAAACTCTAAAAATGAATAGACAAAAAATATTTTCAAGTACAATTTAATGGCGTATGAAGCCCCCATTGTTTATGCATAAAAATTGAGAAGAAGGGAAGAAGTCATTTTTAAAAAAATTATTAAAAATGGCTTGGAACTGAATTTGGCTCTACTCCAGTTTATGCGTCCAATCTTTCATTCGTCCAACTTTCATTGGACGCATAAAAGTCGATTGACGCATAAATTTTCATTGGACGCATAAAAGTCGATTGGACTCATAAATTGGAGTAGAGCCATGAATTTTTTTTTATTTTTGTTATTTGCTGGAGGAAATTCCAACATCCAAAAAATAAAAGAAGCGTTGACCAAATCCTGTACATTAAATAAATCGAAATACCTATATAATTAAATTAATTAATTAACATATATTAAGCAATTTGAACAGTTACACTCTGTTAGGGTGTACCTGCTTGATATTGAATGTGAACAACGCAAGTATGCATAGTTTGAAGATACTAGAGTTTCATAAAAGAGAAGAATAAGTCATTTAAAAAAATAATTTAAAAATGGCTGGGAGGGATTTAATTATGAATTTTAGTTATTTGTTGGAAAAAGTTCCAACATCCAAAAAATTAAAAGAAGATAAACCTGGGATTTTAAATCGAATAAATCAAAATTACTATATCATCAAAATAATTAATTAAAATATATTAAGTCATCGGAAGGGTTACACTTTTATTTAATATTAATTTATTTATAAATTTAGAGATAAGAGCTAATTTAAATTCAAGAGAAATGTCTTCTCAAATTTATCTGTGTTGTTATTTTTTGGATGCTGATCATTATTCAGCTAATAAACCATACGAAAAATGAAGTATACCGTGTTAGGTTTAAAAAATTTTGGAAAAAATCAAGTGGTATTTATGGAGTTTGGCGTTGTGGACGATGTTACAATATCAAAGAAGAAAATGGTAATTGGAAAAATGCTTTCGACTCCAATCAAATCAAAGGATGGTGAGAACAGGTACACTCTGTTACTTAAGGTTTGCAAAATATATAATATTGTAATATAAATTAAATAATATTACATGAATAATAGAAACTTTAACTGGAGGAGGTTGCCTTAATCGTCTTTATTTTTTTGGAAGTTGGTTATACCAACTATAAAGCTTTTGTCGGGGATTTGCTATGGTAGAAAAGGTAAACGCTGAAATCTGTTGGTTGTGGTAATTAATGCAGTGTAAATATTGGTACTTTGCAGATACCCTTAATACTATGGTTTCCCCATTAGTTAAAAATTCATAACTATCACTTTTATACTAAAAGACAATACCTAACCATAAGTGTTACCAGACAAATCTTTACATAATATATATTATATTAACCTAAATTGTCTAAATTTCTAAAAATTTTTCTTTCATATGTCTCTTCAAGATCGGGAAAGTAATTTTTTGGAAGTTGGGAATGCCAACTAAATAAATTTGGTTGATGGATATGTGGAAAGTTAAAGGCAAATGTAACAAGTGGATTGAATTATATGTATAGACCAGCTAACGAGCCGACATGAAAACAAAACAAAATTCCCGATTTTCGGGATCGGGATTATTGTGTCCGCACTTGCAGAAAGAATATAAATGAAAATAAATAACCCATCATTGGTTTGGATGGTGGGACAGTCGGTTGTGCTTCGGTCTGGGCCATTTCCATGGTGGTTCAATTCTATCTCCCATCCAATGGTTCAATTCCATCTCCATCCGTATATTATAGGGATTACAATTTTAATTCTGATAACATTTTATTAAATTTTAACAATTATTTAATCCGTTTAACTCAAAATGAGCTCAAAACTTTGCTTACACCCTAAGTATAAAGAATATTAAAAACTAGGCCCGTTCCTCACTCAAAGTCTAGCTACTTAATTGTTAAATATTAAATAATTGGTTTTAAGTTTTATATTAAATTTAGATAATTTAGAGCTAACACACTTCGAAGATTTCTTAGCAGCGTTGTATTTTTGGAAGCCAGAACAATGTTCATGGCTATTTAACATTGTAAACCGCCAAAAAGCCCCTTGTATATATCCAAGACACAAGACTCCCCAAGACCCAATACTGAAAAAACCCCAAGTAAAGTCTTGAGGCAATACACAAGACTATGGTTGTCGGTTCTGGACCGAACCGAGGAACCGACGATTTTTCGGCTCGGTTCTTCGGTTGGGTTTTCGGTTCGGATCCGGATATCCAAAGATTTTCCAGGAACCGACAAACCTACTCAAACGAAGTCTTCGACGTCTCTACACCTTCTAAGGTACCATTAAATGAGGAAACCAATTTATTGCCCTATTTTTCTCAAAGTCTAGCTACTTAATTGTTAAATATTGAAAAAATTGTTTCAAGTTTTATATTAAATTTAGATAATTTGGAGCTTTTAACACACTTTGAGCATCGATGTTTGTACAGCGTATTTTTGGAAGCCTGACCAATGTTCATGGCTATTTATATATCGTAAAACGCCAAAAGTCCCTTGCATATATCCAAGACACAAGACTCCCCAAGACTCAATACGAAAAACCTTAGTAAAAGTCTCAGTCAATACTCAAGACCAAATCTCTAACCAAATCATTCACTGGCGAAATCACTAAACACGAATTTTACAAAATAAATAATATTTTAATTTTATTTAAATAATAGACAGGAATACAACAAAACTTTACAAACAACGTTTTTCAAGCTTAGTATTTTTGGAAGCCTAAACAATGTTCATGGCTAATTATATCGCCAAAAAGCCCCGTTGTTCATGTCCAAGACATAAGACTCCCCAAGACCCAATATTGAAAAAACCCCAAGAAAAGTCTTGAGTCAATATTTAAGATATAGGCTTATAAGCCCATTCAATTGAGGATGCCATTCAAATGGAGGCGGCCATTCTATTTTTAATTCATTCAAAAAAGTGTCATTCAATTGGATGTTTTTCGGTCCACATTTGATCCATATTTTGGATTTTAGTCCATATTTAATCCATATTTTTGGATTGATAGTCCATGTAAATCTTATCCCTATTTATCAATTATAAATTTTAGCCTAAGCTTTGCTTGGCTTACAAAAATTTACAACATGGACTTCAACGACTCGTAATTTTCTCATGAATCGCACCTACGTTTCTCTCTAAATTAATAAAATAATGAATACCTTTAAATAAGAATTGAAACTGAACATAAAAAATCCTTAAGTCCGTCCCATAAGGAGGAGAGAAAAAAACTACAAAAATTAGTTAGAATCATAACGAAATCTACTCCAATAACTTTAAAATTAAATATTAATGAGCAGATGATCAAGTAATACGGTATTTGTTTATGGAAACTGGGGAAAATAAAACCCGTCTTGATTATAATTTAACCTTTAGGCCAAGAAAACAATATTCAAAATTCTAGTTGTAAAGACAGGAAAAAATTCAATTTTACAAAATAAATATTATTTCAATTTAATTTTGTAAAGTGTGTAAGATAAAATGACTTGAGATTTCTTATGCTGAAAATTTATTTCTATATTTGTAAGTTGGATAGTCCAACTAAAATTTATAGTATGCTTGGATAAAATCGACAGAAAATACATATTAGTTTGTTACAGTTTCAAAGTTTCTGAGATAGTATGTCCTTATGATAATGTCTGATACAACATATATAATTTTTAAATTTAAATTGAATAAGTTTTGAAATTAAATTCCTTCGATAGCCTTTATTGTTACAGAATTACTCTATTATTTTTTGAAAGTTGGTTAATCCAACTAAAAATTTAGGTTGTAACCAGTGCTTCGAAGGTCGTACCAAAATTCGTACTTGTACCTTGTACTCGTACTCATACCTGGTACGAAGTACGAGTACGAGTACGAGCAAAAAAATGAGGTAGGTACGAAGTAATGTAGAGTTCCTAATGTAGAGTACCCTATTAAATTGCCCAAGCATTGTTAGGCATCCAAAAATTAACCGAAGCTAACACGCTTTTTGTTTTTCTTGAACGTGGAGTAAAAAGTATCGCCGATTGTATAAAATTCAATAGGCATAAGTAGGGATGGGATTTATATGGATTATAAACACGCTAACCATAACTGACCACTGTCTTTTTCATTTTAACTCATCACTCATTCAATCAGACATGCATAATTTATGAAGTAATTAGAGAAAAGAGGCGTGCATTTTCCCCCGAAGCCTCTTTTCTCTAATTACTATATAAATTATGCATGTCTGATTGAATGAGTGATGAGATAAAATGAAAAAGACAGTGGTCAGTTATGGTTAGCGTGTTTATAATCCATATAAATCCCATCCCTAGGCATAAGATCCCATAAATTCAAGGCATATTGAGAGATATTTGCCTAAGCTTTGTAGGCATCCAAAAAATAAGAGACATCAACAGAAATGACACATAATCATCTGGACTAAAGCTCTTTATAAAAATAATTATTCGAATTATTATATATGTTACTTAACGCAAATCTTTTGATATAAGCACACTTCTAATTGAAGCAAACCCTTCGAGAGGACCGAAAAATATAAGCCACAATGCTTCAACTAGAAGATTTACGGACTTATGCCAGTCTACAGCTTCTAAGGGGGGAGGCCGTAGACTGGCATCTATTATGTATTTAAAAAGGCAGATTTTTTTATATATTTGTCTCTTTTGATGTTCTCGAGTCAAAAAGTAGCGTCGAGTTGGGAAATCAACCGGAAAGAAAGGAAGAGAATTTTGCCTAATCGTTGTTAGACATCCAAAAAATAAGCTTCGGACAATGAAAAAAAAGCTTTAATCCAATGTTAACCTATTGGATTAAAGTTTTTTATAAAAAATTATTTACATTATTGTATATCTTGTAAGATATAGAGCCAATCATAGATTGCAAGAAGAAAAGAATACTACTGGACGTTTAGGAAGAAAAGCTCATCGCTCATCCCTAACGAGAGTAAATGTCCTGAAATTCATATTTATTTGTCTTATTAGGTAATTCCAAAGTCCCTTGATTAACAAGTAGGGTTGTAAAATCCACGGACAGAAAGTGGAAGATTTTTGCCTGAGCTTTAGTAGGCATCCAAAAATAAGCAACTGGCATACCAATACAACCACACACTATCAACTGGACTAAAGTCCTTTATAAAATAATATTTGAAGTATTGTATATCTTTTAAAATATCTATCAATCAAAGATTCCAAGAGGGGAAGAGGAATCCTTTGATCAAAAGGAGATAAGTTTATAAAAACGGTCATTCTACTGGACGTTTAGGAAGAAAAGCTCATCCCACATCCTTAACGTGAGTTTAAAGAACTTGAATATCACTCATTTCTGGCTTATTTGGTTTTAAGCTGAAATTATCATTACAGAATTAGTAGGATCAGATAACTTCACAAAAATTGCCTAAGCTTTGCTTGGCATCCAAAAAATAATGGGACATAAATACCAAGAGTCGACAGCCTAAAAATAATAGTTGTGGTTATATAAATTACTATTTCAATTAATTAATATTTTTAAAATATTAAATAATTTAAAAGGTAAATTCTCTATTTCATGGGCAATAAAAGAGATGTTTGGGTACTGGCTTAGTTGGCCTAAATTCAATAGGCCTTCGCTTACTATTAAAAATTTTTGAGATCAAAAGAAAGATAGGTATCTTAGCAAAACTAAAAGCATGGTATCTGTAATAAATTGCCTAAAGCTTTGCTTGGCATCCAAAAATAATATCCCGACCATGTATTTCCTTCCAGTCCAAAAACAATAGTTGTGGTTATATAAATTATAAATTCAATTAATTAATACTTTTGAAATATTAAAGTAATGTAAAAGGGAGGTGATAAAGTCATTTCCTGAGTTAAAGCCCTGGAGTTATTTTTCCAACTAGCATCCAGTTAAGTATCCATTTCATGGGCAATAAAAAGGGATGATGTTTGGGTATTGGCTTAGTTGGCCTAAATTCAAATCCTTAAGGGTGTTAAAAAGTTCCGGGTTGACCGGAACTAAGGGCCGGAACCGGAACTTTACGAGCAAACAGGAACCAAAAAATCCCAAAACTTACGGCCTACTGGAACCGGAACTTCCGGCGAAAGACTAGACAAAACCTTCTATCATTTGTCAAAGTCTTAGTCCTATTGTCACAGTGCCTTTCTACGACTTCTATTTCCCCTGAGTTTTATTTTTAACCATGATCCAAAGCCAAAACGGCCCGACTCGGACCGAAAGAGTCTCTATTTCATGGGCCTAAGATATTTGGCCCGGAAAAGACTCGTACCGGCCCGTCTCGATAAAGCTAGGCGTGAAACAAAAGTATAAAGCCCTTCTATTATTTATCAAAGTATAAGTCATATTGTTGCAATGTTTTTCTACGACTTCTGTTTCCCTTGAGTTTTATTTTTAACTATGATCCAAGTAAGTCTCTATTTCGGGAATGTCATAAAAAATCTGAAATTTTGCCTAAGCTTTGCTTGGCATCCAAAAAATTACAAAGACAGACAGGAAAGACAGACACCGATATATGTATCCTGTGATAAGCATGTTCCTTATATAAATTATTATTTTAATTATTGTATACTGTGAAAATATCACGTCGATAAAGTTACAATTTAGGCAAAAATGTAGAGAAGTCCTTGTGCTCTCCCCCTCTCTGGAGAGACACTGAGATTCTTCCCAGAAAGTTAGCTCAAATGAGTTTTCCCTAAAGGAGTCGACTAGATTTTTTAGTGATCAACTACAGTAAAATGACCCAGACTGATCTCTAACGACTCCTTTTATACTAGACCCACACATACCTAACACATAGTATCAGTCATCCAAAATTTTGGAAGGCAAAGTAGTGTGTGTCTCTGCATCTTGTGAAGCATGTTTTTAAACTGCCTAAGCTTTGCTTGGCTTCCAAAAAATTAAGTACAACAGCAAAATCACAATAACGAAAAAAGAGGTTGTCTGTTATATTAATAATTATTTGAATTATTTAATATTTTTAAAATATTACAGTAAGCGTGGCTGTTTCACTACTAATATATGGCGCAGTTATTCAAAACCAGGGCAAATATACTCGGTAAAAGTGTGGCAAAAATAGTAACCTCATTTTAGACACTTAAAAATATCTCTTCGCATGTAAAGTCTGTTACTGAAGCGCTTTCAGAGAAGTGAGTGAACCTGCTCAGTATGTTTTTAATTTGCCTAAGCTTTGCTTGACATCCAAAAAATAAACTTGCGTCCACATCATTATCCCTTCTACTGCAATAACAATAGTTTAGATAAATTATTATTTGAACTATTAAATACTTTTCAAATGCATGCTAAAACTAGACTAGTTGAATCTCACTGCTATACCTCCTCAGTCAAAAATGTGCAAAAATAGTGATTGAAATAAAATCAAATAATTGAAATAAAATCAAATTGAGGTTATAATCGATTTACAAAATATATGTTATTTCAATTTAAATTGATAAAATATTTAAGAAAAGTTCTTTACGAGGATGTTGCGTTGACCTTGGATAATTTTTTGGAAGTTGGTAAGTCCAACTAAATATGGTAATAGTGTATCGCTGGGGGTGGAACCGTTGGCTATCCGTGGAGTATTTCTCATTTAAAATTAATCGTTAGTTGGAGGGGAAAGCTTGTTTGTTTACTTTTGATATTTTTTTAATTAGAAGGGAATTAGACAGTTATAAAATTGAGGGACTTGCCGAGCACTAGGCTGATCGAAACAATGATGAACTTTTTGCAACAACGTATAATTAATTATATATAAATTTGCAAAATATATTATTTTAACCCAAATTTGTAAAATATGTATTTAAAACAAAACTCTAGTTAAGACGGGGTTGTCGGTTTTTCGTTGCTTAATTTTTTGGAAGTTGGAAAGTACAACTAAAAGTAGGAAGATTACAATTTTAAGGGAGAAATCTCCCAGAGGCGGTATTCTGAAATCGAGGTAAGGGTTAACCAACCCTTAGCTGCGGGTAGGTTAACCCAGAACCCTTATTCCAAAAAGCAGGTAAAGGCCAAAAAAGCTTACTTACCCGAGTAAGAGAACATGGTAAATTTACCAGGTACTCCTACCTCGATTTTAGAATACCACCCCAGATGTTAATTAATTAGAGCAGTGTCCTAAAACCTAAAGTTACCGGAGACATGACTGGATGAATTTAGGTGCATATCACTCGATAGGGAGTTATAGTAATTTAAACTGTTAAAAAGTTTAAGGTACTTATCCGTTATGACGTAACCCCCTAAATTAATGTTCAGAATGTCGTATATAAAGTAGAAAAATGTGCTGAGTTGAATTGATTTGTAATAGGAAGATATCGATAATTTCCTGATATGTGTACCCATATTAAAAATGTTTTAGAATTACCGTATTTGCTCTAGTAATCCCCCGGGGGGATTATTGTTTCAACCCATCTCTAGAGTTGGAAATTAATAGAGACTGGGGAATTAATAGGGTGGGGTAGAAAGAGGGGGATTATTGTTTCAACCCATCCGTGGGGTGGGGAATTAATAGAGCCTGGGGAACTATTAGAAACTGGGGAATTATTAGAGCAAATACGGTAATTAATATGGACAGAATAGGTACATATATGTATTCGAATATAACTGAGGGTACTATTTGAGGTGACTTTTAGGTGGGTTTATAAGGTCAAGATCTACACTATTCCAAGCCCTATTTCTCGGCCCAAACATGATATATATTAATTGAATTTAGATTGGTTAAATGTTAGAAAATGCTTAGTAAATTTTGTTGATTTGTGAACCACTATTCATTTTTTGGAAGTTGGATTTTCCAACTAAAAAGAAGAGATACACAGAAATGCTTAAAATGTTTGAAGCTGGTTTATGTGATTTAGAGTTTCGTTGGAGTTTCAAGATTCGATATCAATTCCCGTATATCAATTACCCTCCCAGTCCGGATTTCTGTAGAATTTTTATGTCATGAGTGTTATGACCCCGCTCACGTAGAGGAAGATAACAGAAAGTTTAACACACACAGAAATGTACAAGAAGATGAAGATTGGAGTAGGAAGACTGAATAAGAGTGAGGGAGCGAACTAAATATTGGCTGGCTTTTATACTAAACTCTTTAAGGGCTGTTGCCCATACACAACGAGTAATATAGATAAGACATCAACTAATTATGCGTTGTAAAATGTTTAACGTTATTTTTAATTAAATGCTAAATATTAAAAAATTTATTTGTATTTTATTAATAAATTATAAAAATATGCACACGTGTTTAGGTATTTTATAATTTTGCGTTTTATTTTTTGGAAGTTGGATATTCCAACTAAAGTGATTGACAGAGCAGAAAAGTTATGTTGTCCACAAATTACATTAAGAAGAGCTGATTTAGGGATGAATTGATTTTTAAAATAATTTATTGAAGTTAAAGTTGAGTGTGGTGTGTTCAACGTGACCCCTAATCTTTCGTGTATTTAACAACAAATTACTATATCACACCAAATTACAGATTAGTCAGTTTAACTTTGTTTTATCACAAATGTAAAATTGTACAAACTATACGTTATTTTAATTAAAATTGGTTGAATGTTCAAGAACAAGATTGTTATTTAATCAAACGGTCCTGCCCATAATTTTTTGGAAGTTGGATATTCCAACTAAAGTGAGGTGGAGAGGAAAAAAGTGAGACTGTGGAATGGATTGGTTGGTTCCAATGTTAGCAAATTCTAGTCTTGGACATATTTTCTTGGATTTATTTTTTGCCTTGGTATTGAGAGCCCAATGAGGTTCTCAATACCTATCGGGGGTTTTATGGTAGAACTATGCTTTTACTTAAATTAAAAGGTATAAGATTAAGCATAAAATTTTTCATAACAGAAAGTTGAAGGGTCATTGGCTTATGGGGACCTTGTTCACTACCGTTATTTTTTGGAAGCCTGATTTACACAGGCTAGTAGTTAATTATACCCAAACCGCTCTTCGACCCAAATCGCTCACCCCAATTTTCACCTGTCACATAAAACCTGAGCCTATAGGGGGTATTCCTATGAACTTTCCGACAATCCTAAGGGATTAAAGGGGTTTTAAGCCCATTAATCATCCATTAGTTTGTTTTGGTACAACCTAAATCGCTCATAAATTTGATTAGCTGTCAAGCAATCTCACACCTATAGGAGGTTTTGAGTGTAATTTGGGCAACGTGTGACCAAAGGACACTTTACCTTTTATTTGGGTAATTAAAATGATTAATTAGTGTAATTAATATACCTAACCTTCGCTCTTCTACCCTTTTCACTCCTTTTGATGCCTTTTTTATTTAATTATGCCGTCGACCTAAACCTACTGAAGAGGTTCATCGGTAATTAATAAAAGGAGGGTAATTAATCATATTTAAAATGATTAATTACCCTTTGAAGGTAGATGGTGATAGCATGTCAACCAAAACCTTTAAGTAAATAGAGAACATCTGGGAGAACATCAGGGATAAGTACTAATAGAGAAGTTTAAAAGCGAAATAGTGCGTTATGTTGGACCCTAGAGTCTCAGTTCATTTTTTAAAGTTTGTCCAAAATGAAAGGAAGTTCAAATGTAAGGGTTTAACTCATTATTTCGAAATACCACTTTCAAAATGTCAAATGACAAAATGCCAACTTTCAAAATGTCAAATGACAAAATGCCACTTACAAAATGTCAGGTGACAAAATGCCAAATATAAAATTCATTCAAAGTTAATGATAAGAAGATACAATTATTGCAAATGTAATGGATAGAAGGTACAATTGGTAAAAGTTAACCAATGGAAGATACAGGTTTTAGGGGTAAAAATGAAAAGTTATGCGTTAGGAGATACAATTAATGCAATGATAAGCATAGAAAATACAATTGATGAAAAGCTAAGAGAATATCACAAATTTCAGTAAAAATAGGCAAAAATGATCGGGTGAGGTTGTACCTCATCTGAAAATTAAAATTCATGATAATAAAAAATCTATTTTAAATAAACACCCATTACTTAGTATTGAAAAATAAAATATCGCTATTTAAATTAAAAATTTCTTAAAAACTAAGCATTTGAAAAAACTTTAATACCTTCTTTATTACACCAAATATTTTTAAAATGTTTATGTTTTCAATAATATTAATATCTATTCTGTCCTTAGTGGTAGACAGTTCGGACGATAAAACAAGGAAGAGAGAATTAGTGACAACATTATATCGGAAAACAACACTACCAATCTGGCGTAGAACACCACCACCAATATTTCCTAACAGAGATGAAAATAATTTAATGGAACTACCAATATGGCGGAGAACACCACCACCAATATTTCCTAACAGAGATGAAAATAATTTAATGGAACTACCAATATGGCGGAGAACACCACCACCAATATTTCCTAACAGAGATGAAAATAATTTAATGGAACTACCAATATGGCGGAGAACACCACCACCAATATTTCCTAACAGAGATCTTAATCATTCAGGTGAATTTCAACGAGGCGATAAATTAAACAATAGTTCATTGAATAAAACTGATGGGAGGGAAAAATTAATTAAGAAATGGGTTGTAAAAGATATCTATCACCTGAAGAAGAGTGATATAGCAAGACAAGTTGAAATAAAAAATATGGGGCGGTGGATTCTACGTTGGGACCTTTGGGACAACAAGTTCAAATTTGGAAAACATAATAGAACAGATTACATAATGTATTCAAGATGGAGATTTTTATATGAACCTCCCATTTCAAATATTATAGATTTTTTCAAAAATTTGTAAATCATTTTAAAAATAATTTTTTATCTTTGATATTAATAATCATTTTCATATTTAAATTTATAATTTGTTTAATATTTAATTAAAATTAAAAATTTTGAATTAATCAGAAAATATCAAAATATTGCGTTTCTCCCATTGGTTTGGTTTACCTTCTGCTTCAATCCACAATATACCTGGTCTAGATTTTGCATTAGTGGGTGTAGGTAAGCTTCCGACAGATAATGGAATACTATTTAGACTAGCTGTTGATGTAGACGAAGTTGCACGTGTGCGCCGTGTTTTAAAAGTTATACCGCTTGATGTTGACGAGGGTGATGGGGGTGATGTAGGAGCAAAACATACCAGCTCAAGCGGGAAGTATCTTTCGCAAATTCCATTCTTTGTACTTGTTCTAACGATAACGCATTGATGAAACGGATATCGGAGTTTTATTTTGTGGTGAGCATAAAAATACGCCGCAACCGAAACATTAAACGGATAACTTAAATCACCAAAAGCTTTGACTAAATGTGCTCCTGATGTTGTAATTCCGTCACATCGAATTGTATATCTCAATCCATTTCTATCTGAATAAGTTGTCTCTAGCTTTCCTTTTTCATTTATGAATTTTGAAATCATATCGGCATTTTCTTGACACATTAGTCTATATCTCACAAGATAATTTGGGCAGTTAAATTTTTTTGAAATTTCTTCCAGAATCGAATTCATTTTTATTGATTAATTTAGAATGTTTGCTTAAAATATCAAATGAATTTAAAACTAATAAGATTATAGAAGATTTTGCCTTTTTATATGCAAAATTTACACATATAAACGGCAACTATTACGAAATCTGGGAAAGGGCGGGACTTGTTCAAATATAAAAACCAATATATTTACAACTCTCATTCGTCTGTTAATTTATTCTTTCAAAGTAAAATTTGAAATTGAAAATAGCCAACCTTCATTCAAAAATTTGAATTCATTTATAAAAATATTTAAAAAAATGTCAGTAATTGAGAATAACTGTCAACTCTTGGAAAAAGTTATCCCTGAGGTATTATTTACGGTTTCTTCGTATGGGGTAACAATTTCTTCACCACGGCTCATGACAGCACGTTTTGTGGAGTTTGACTTGACAGGGAAATGTAAAAGTTGTAAAGGGGAAAATGTGGACATTGATTTTATTGTTACTCCGAAGGATGTAACCTTATATTGCAATCGCCTAAAATCAGAAAAAGTTGTAATGTTTGACCATATCTACGAAATTCCACAACAATGTATTTTTCGCGTTAAATCAAGAGGGAAGAATTTCAATATTATTCACAAGGAACCAAACTGGAATGAAAAAGATTTTATAAAAGGAGGTGGGCATATCGATAACAAGGAATTTTTATCGAAGTTTTCACACAAAAAAACAAAGTTAGAGATAGAAGCAAAAGAAAAGAAAGATGATAAAGAAAATATATTAGAAGAAAAAGATAATTCAAATACAACTCATAATCATTAATCATTTTATTTATTTTTTATTTTCAATTCATTGTCAATCATGAACTATCAAATATTTTCAAATAAAGATTTAAAATTAAAACTTCCATTCGGCTGTATTATTAGTGGTCCAAGTTCAACTGGGAAGAGTACATTTGTCCGAAAATTAATTTCCAATTCTGATAAACTTATTGACCCTATCCCAAAATCTATTCTTTACTGCTATGGGGAATATAATTCTCTTGTTCCCGAGCTACAGCGTGCTGGAGTCTCAGTTTATTCCGGGGTTCCCCCTGAGGATTTTATTAAGAAGCAAGAACAACCTGCACTAATCATTCTTGATGACCTAATGTACTCAATTGACGAAAAATATTTATCGGAACTTTTCACTAAGAAATCTCATCATCTTAATTTTGGCATAATTTTCATCACCCAGAATCTCTTCGAGAAAAAACTCAAAGTCGCACGTCAAAATTCTATGTATATTGTATTAACTCGCGCACCAAATAGTGCATTGGCTATCCGAAATCTGGGGGTACAATTATTCCCAGGAAGATTGAATTATTTTCTAGACGCATATCAACAAGCTACAAGCAGCAGTAATTATTCATATCTTTTTATTGATTTACACCCTTCATCAGATCCAAATCTTAGACTAAGGACAAATATATTTAAAGACAAAGAATCAGAAGAAAATTATAATTCATTGCCTATTATATTTTTACCCAAAAATTTATCAAATTAAATCATGCCAACTAATATTAGTCAAATTGTAAATTGTCTTTAACAATTTGACTAATATTAGTTGGCATGATTTAATTTGATAAATTTTTGGGTAAAAATATAATAGGCACATATAATAGGCACAATTTGACTAATATTAGTCAAATTGTAAATTGTCTTTAACAATTTGACTAATATTAGTTGGCATGATTTAATTTGATAAATTTTTGGGTAAAAATATAATAGGCAATGAATTATAATTTTCTTCTGATTCTTTGTCTTTAAATATATTTGTCCTTAGTCTAAGATTTGGATCTGATGAAGGGTGTAAATCAATAAAAAGATATGAATAATTACTGCTGCTTGTAGCTTGTTGATATGCGTCTAGAAAATAATTCAATCTTCCTGGGAATAATTGTACCCCCAGATTTCGGATAGCCAATGCACTATTTGGTGCGCGAGTTAATACAATATACATAGAATTTTGACGTGCGACTTTGAGTTTTTTCTCGAAGAGATTCTGGGTGATGAAAATTATGCCAAAATTAAGATGATGAGATTTCTTAGTGAAAAGTTCCGATAAATATTTTTCGTCAATTGAGTACATTAGGTCATCAAGAATGATTAGTGCAGGTTGTTCTTGCTTCTTAATAAAATCCTCAGGGGGAACCCCGGAATAAACTGAGACTCCAGCACGCTGTAGCTCGGGAACAAGAGAATTATATTCCCCATAGCAGTAAAGAATAGATTTTGGGATAGGGTCAATAAGTTTATCAGAATTGGAAATTAATTTTCGGACAAATGTACTCTTCCCAGTTGAACTTGGACCACTAATAATACAGCCGAATGGAAGTTTTAATTTTAAATCTTTATTTGAAAATATTTGATAGTTCATGATTGACAATGAATTGAAAATAAAAAATAAATAAAATGATTAATGATTATGAGTTGTATTTGAATTATCTTTTTCTTCTAATATATTTTCTTTATCATCTTTCTTTTCTTTTGCTTCTATCTCTAACTTTGTTTTTTTGTGTGAAAACTTCGATAAAAATTCCTTGTTATCGATATGCCCACCTCCTTTTATAAAATCTTTTTCATTCCAGTTTGGTTCCTTGTGAATAATATTGAAATTCTTCCCTCTTGATTTAACGCGAAAAATACATTGTTGTGGAATTTCGTAGATATGGTCAAACATTACAACTTTTTCTGATTTTAGGCGATTGCAATATAAGGTTACATCCTTCGGAGTAACAATAAAATCAATGTCCACATTTTCCCCTTTACAACTTTTACATTTCCCTGTCAAGTCAAACTCCACAAAACGTGCTGTCATGAGCCGTGGTGAAGAAATTGTTACCCCATACGAAGAAACCGTAAATAATACCTCAGGGATAACTTTTTCCAAGAGTTGACAGTTATTCTCAATTACTGACATTTTTTTAAATATTTTTATAAATGAATTCAAATTTTTGAATGAAGGTTGGCTATTTTCAATTTCAAATTTTACTTTGAAAGAATAAATTAACAGACGAATGAGAGTTGTAAATATATTGGTTTTTATATTTGAACAAGTCCCGCCCTTTCCCAGATTTCGTAATAGTTGCCGTTTATATGTGTAAATTTTGCATATAAAAAGGCAAAATCTTCTATAATCTTATTAGTTTTAAATTCATTTGATATTTTAAGCAAACATTCTAAATTAATCAATAAAAATGAATTCGATTCTGGAAGAAATTTCAAAAAAATTTAACTGCCCAAATTATCTTGTGAGATATAGACTAATGTGTCAAGAAAATGCCGATATGATTTCAAAATTCATAAATGAAAAAGGAAAGCTAGAGACAACTTATTCAGATAGAAATGGATTGAGATATACAATTCGATGTGACGGAATTACAACATCAGGAGCACATTTAGTCAAAGCTTTTGGTGATTTAAGTTATCCGTTTAATGTTTCGGTTGCGGCGTATTTTTATGCTCACCACAAAATAAAACTCCGATATCCGTTTCATCAATGCGTTATCGTTAGAACAAGTACAAAGAATGGAATTTGCGAAAGATACTTCCCGCTTGAGCTGGTATGTTTTGCTCCTACATCACCCCCATCACCCTCGTCAACATCAAGCGGTATAACTTTTAAAACACGGCGCACACGTGCAACTTCGTCTACATCAACAGCTAGTCTAAATAGTATTCCATTATCTGTCGGAAGCTTACCTACACCCACTAATGCAAAATCTAGACCAGGTATATTGTGGATTGAAGCAGAAGGTAAACCAAACCAATGGGAGAAACGCAATATTTTGATATTTTCTGATTAATTCAAAATTTTTAATTTTAATTAAATATTAAACAAATTATAAATTTAAATATGAAAATGATTATTAATATCAAAGATAAAAAATTATTTTTAAAATGATTTACAAATTTTTGAAAAAATCTATAATATTTGAAATGGGAGGTTCATATAAAAATCTCCATCTTGAATACATTATGTAATCTGTTCTATTATGTTTTCCAAATTTGAACTTGTTGTCCCAAAGGTCCCAACGTAGAATCCACCGCCCCATATTTTTTATTTCAACTTGTCTTGCTATATCACTCTTCTTCAGGTGATAGATATCTTTTACAACCCATTTCTTAATTAATTTTTCCCTCCCATCAGTTTTATTCAATGAACTATTGTTTAATTTATCGCCTCGTTGAAATTCACCTGAATGATTAAGATCTCTGTTAGGAAATATTGGTGGTGGTGTTCTCCGCCATATTGGTAGTTCCATTAAATTATTTTCATCTCTGTTAGGAAATATTGGTGGTGGTGTTCTCCGCCATATTGGTAGTTCCATTAAATTATTTTCATCTCTGTTAGGAAATATTGGTGGTGGTGTTCTCCGCCATATTGGTAGTTCCATTAAATTATTTTCATCTCTGTTAGGAAATATTGGTGGTGGTGTTCTACGCCAGATTGGTAGTGTTGTTTTCCGATATAATGTTGTCACTAATTCTCTCTTCCTTGTTTTATCGTCCGAACTGTCTACCACTAAGGACAGAATAGATATTAATATTATTGAAAACATAAACATTTTAAAAATATTTGGTGTAATAAAGAAGGTATTAAAGTTTTTTCAAATGCTTAGTTTTTAAGAAATTTTTAATTTAAATAGCGATATTTTATTTTTCAATACTAAGTAATGGGTGTTTATTTAAAATAGATTTTTTATTATCATGAATTTTAATTTTCAGATGAGGTACAACCTCACCCGATCATTTTTGCCTATTTTTACTGAAATTTGTGATATTCTCTTAGCTTTTCATCAATTGTATTTTCTATGCTTATCATTGCATTAATTGTATCTCCTAACGCATAACTTTTCATTTTTACCCCTAAAACCTGTATCTTCCATTGGTTAACTTTTACCAATTGTACCTTCTATCCATTACATTTGCAATAATTGTATCTTCTTATCATTAACTTTGAATGAATTTTATATTTGGCATTTTGTCACCTGACATTTTGTAAGTGGCATTTTGTCATTTGACATTTTGAAAGTTGGCATTTTGTCATTTGACATTTTGAAAGTGGTATTTCGAAATAATGAGTTAAACCCTTACATTTGAACTTCCTTTCATTTTGGACAAACTTTAAAAAATGAACTGAGACTCTAGGGTCCAACATAACGCACTATTTCGCTTTTAAACTTCTCTATTAGTACTTATCCCTGATGTTCTCCCAGATGTTCTCTATCAACCTTCAAAGGGTAATTAATCATTTTAAATATGATTAATTACCCTCCTTTTATTAATTACCGATGAACCTCTTCAGTAGGTTTAGGTCGACGGCATAATTAAATAAAAAAGGCATCAAAAGGAGTGAAAAGGGTAGAAGAGCGAAGGTTAGGTATATTAATTACACTAATTAATCATTTTAATTACCCAAATAAAAGGTAAAGTGTCCTTTGGTCACACGTTGCCCAAATTACACTCAAAACCTCCTATAGGTGTGAGATTGCTTGACAGCTAATCAAATTTATGAGCGATTTAGGTTGTACCAAAACAAACTAATGGATGATTAATGGGCTTAAAACCCCTTTAATCCCTTAGGATTGTCGGAAAGTTCATAGGAATACCCCCTATAGGCTCAGGTTTTATGTGACAGGTGAAAATTGGGGTGAGCGATTTGGGTCGAAGAGCGGTTTGGGTATAATTAACTACTAGCCTGTGTAAATCAGGCTTCCAAAAAATAACGGTAGTGAACAAGGTCCCCATAAGCCAATGACCCTTCAACTTTCTGTTATGAAAAATTTTATGCTTAATCTTATACCTTTTAATTTAAGTAAAAGCATAGTTCTACCATAAAACCCCCGATAGGTATTGAGAACCTCATTGGGCTCTCAATACCAAGGCAAAAAATAAATCCAAGAAAATATGTCCAAGACTAGAATTTGCTAACATTGGAACCAACCAATCCATTCCACAGTCTCACTTTTTTCCTCTCCACCTCACTTTAGTTGGAATATCCAACTTCCAAAAAATTATGGGCAGGACCGTTTGATTAAATAACAATCTTGTTCTTGAACATTCAACCAATTTTAATTAAAATAACGTATAGTTTGTACAATTTTACATTTGTGATAAAACAAAGTTAAACTGACTAATCTGTAATTTGGTGTGATATAGTAATTTGTTGTTAAATACACGAAAGATTAGGGGTCACGTTGAACACACCACACTCAACTTTAACTTCAATAAATTATTTTAAAAATCAATTCATCCCTAAATCAGCTCTTCTTAATGTAATTTGTGGACAACATAACTTTTCTGCTCTGTCAATCACTTTAGTTGGAATATCCAACTTCCAAAAAATAAAACGCAAAATTATAAAATACCTAAACACGTGTGCATATTTTTATAATTTATTAATAAAATACAAATAAATTTTTTAATATTTAGCATTTAATTAAAAATAACGTTAAACATTTTACAACGCATAATTAGTTGATGTCTTATCTATATTACTCGTTGTGTATGGGCAACAGCCCTTAAAGAGTTTAGTATAAAAGCCAGCCAATATTTAGTTCGCTCCCTCACTCTTATTCAGTCTTCCTACTCCAATCTTCATCTTCTTGTACATTTCTGTGTGTGTTAAACTTTCTGTTATCTTCCTCTACGTGAGCGGGGTCATAACACTCATGACATAAAAATTCTACAGAAATCCGGACTGGGAGGGTAATTGATATACGGGAATTGATATCGAATCTTGAAACTCCAACGAAACTCTAAATCACATAAACCAGCTTCAAACATTTTAAGCATTTCTGTGTATCTCTTCTTTTTAGTTGGAAAATCCAACTTCCAAAAAATGAATAGTGGTTCACAAATCAACAAAATTTACTAAGCATTTTCTAACATTTAACCAATCTAAATTCAATTAATAAATATTTGTTTGAGCCGAGATATAGGGCTTGGGATAGTGTAGATTTTGACCTTATAAACCCACCTAAAAGTCACCTCAATAGTACCCTCAGTTATATTCGAATACATATATGTACCTATTCTGTCCATATTAATTACCGTATTTGCTCTAATAATTCCCCAGTTTCTAATAGTTCCCCAGGCTCTATTAATTCCCCACCCCACGGATGGGTTGAAACAATAATCCCCCTCTTTCTACCCCACCCTATTAATTCCCCAGTCTCTATTAATTTCCAACTCTAGAGATGGGTTGAAACAATAATCCCCCCGGGGGATTACTAGAGCAAATACGGTAATTCTAAAACATTTTTAATATGGGTACACATATCAGGAAATTATCGATATCTTCCTATTACAAATCAATTCAACTCAGCACATTTTTCTACTTTATATACGACATTCTGAACATTAATTTAGGGGGTTACGTCATAACGGATAAGTACCTTAAACTTTTTAACAGTTTAAATTACTATAACTCCCTATCGAGTGATATGCACCTAAATTCATCCAGTCATGTCTCCGGTAACTTTAGGTTTTAGGACACTGCTCTAATTAATTAACATCTGGGGTGGTATTCTAAATCGAGGTAGGAGTACCTGGTAAATTTACCATGTTCTCTTACTCGGGTAAGTAAGCTTTTTTGGCCTTTACCTGCTTTTTGGAATAAGGGTTCTGGGTTAACCTACCCGCAGCTAAGGGTTGGTTAACCCTTACCTCGATTTCAGAATACCGCCTCTGGGAGATTTCTCCCTTAAAATTGTAATCTTCCTACTTTTAGTTGTACTTTCCAACTTCCAAAAATTAAGCAACGAAAAACCGACAACCCCGTCTTAACTAGAGTTTTGTTTTAAATACATATTTTACAAATTTGGGTTAAAATAATATATTTGCAAATTTATATATAATTAATTATACGTTGTTGCAAAAAGTTCATCATTGTTTCGATCAGCCTAGTGCTCGGCAAGTCCCTCAATTTTATAACTGTCTAATTCCCTTCTAATTAAAAAAATATCAAAAGTAAACAAACAAGCTTTCCCCTCCAACTAACGATTAATTTTAAATGAGAAATACTCCACGGATAGCCAACGGTTCCACCCCAGCGATACACTATTACCATATTTAGTTGGACTTACCAACTTCCAAAAATTATCCAAGGTCAACGCAACATCCTCGTAAAGAACTTTTCTTAAATATTTTATCAATTTAAATTGAAATAACATATATTTTGTAAATCGATTATAACCTCAATTTGATTTTATTTCAATTATTTGATTTATTTCAATCACTATTTTTGCACATTTTTGACTGAGGAGGTATAGCAGTGAGATTCAACTAGTCTAGTTTTAGCATGCATTTGAAAGTATTTAATAGTTCAAATAATAATTTATCTAAACTATTGTTATTGCAGTAGAAGGATAATGATGGGATAATGATGTGGACGCAAGTTTATTTTTTGGATGTCAAGCAAAGCTTAGGCAAATTAAAAACATACTGAGCAGGTTCACTCACTTCTCTGAAAGCGCTTCAGTAACAGACTTTACATGCGAAGAGATATTTTTAAGTGTCTAAAATGAGGTTACTATTTTTGCCACACTTTTACCGAGTATATTTGCCCTGGTTTGAATAACTGCGCCATATATTAGTAGTGAAACAGCCACGCTTACTGTAATATTTTAAAAATATTAATAATTCAAATAATTATTAATATAACAGACAACCTCTTTTTTCGTTATTGTGATTTTGCTGTTGTACTTAATTTTTTGGAAGCCAAGCAAAGCTTAGGCAGTTTAAAAACATGCTTCACAAGATGCAGAGACACACACTACTTTGCCTTCCAAAATTTTGGATGACTGATACTATGTGTTAGGTATGTGTGGGTCTAGTATAAAAGGAGTCGTTAGAGATCAGTCTGGGTCATTTTACTGTAGTTGATCACTAAAAAATCTAGTCGACTCCTTTAGGGAAAACTCATTTGAGCTAACTTTCTGGGAAGAATCTCAGTGTCTCTCCAGAGAGGGGAGAGCACAAGGACTTCTCTACATTTTTGCCTAAATTGTAACTTTATCGACGTGATATTTTCACAGTATACAATAATTAAAATAATAATTTATATAAGGAACATGCTTATCACAGGATACATATATCGGCGTCTGTCTTTCCTGTCTGTCTTTGTAATTTTTGGATGCCAAGCAAAGCTTAGGCAAAATTTCAGATTTTTTATGACATTCCCGAAATAGAGACTTACTTGGATCATAGTTAAAAATAAAACTCAAGGGAAACAGAAGTCGTAGAAAACATTGCAACAATATGACTTATACTTTGATAAATAATAGAAGGGCTTTATACTTTTGTTTCACGCCTAGCTTATCGAGACGGGCCGGTACGAGTCTTTTTCGG
>CACSLI010000276.1:0-96850 GCA_902706615.1 Meloidogyne luci | reverse complement strand
GACGTCAATCCCGTCGTTAGAGTTGCACGCAATGAAAATTTGTTGTACCAATATTGAATTTGTGAAGCGAGAGCTGGAAAAAGAAAATAGGATTGAAAAAGTTAGATTATGGACGGACGCTGCAGACGTTATTGACTATCTAACAACAGGAAAGGAAAAAGATAGATTTGTTAAAAATAGAATTAAGGTAATAAGGAATTATCATGTAACCCACGTTGTTGGGAAGGATAATCCGGCAGATTTAGCGTCTCGTGGATGTTCAGTAGAAGAGCTTAAGGAAAGTAAAATTTGGTTTGAAGGACCTGGATGGCTATCGAAAGAAGAAGCATACTGGTCAACAAGTCTAAAAGAATATAACCCAGAAACATTTGTCCCACAGGAAACGACTAACGCAGAATTACAACTAAGTCTTGTGGCAAATGATACTAATGAAGAAATAATACCGATTTGTAATTTCGAGAGATTCTCACAATGGAAGCGAGTCAGAAATTGCATGGCGTATGTTTTGAGAGCCGTTGAGCATTTCAAACATCCTAAGAAAGATAGAAGAAAAAAGATGAACTGTGAAATAAACTTAGTTCCTCCACTTATGTTGAATGAAATTACAAGCGCAGAAATATTTCTGATATTAGAAGCTCAAGAAATGTTTCCTCCAAAAGAAGAAAGTATTTGTAATCTTGGACTATTTCAAGAACATGGAATTTGGAGAGCAGGAGGAAGATTACAAAATAGTGAACTCGAACCAAACGCAATTCATCCAATTTATCTGCACCAAGCAGCGCCGATAGTACCGTTAATAATAGCAGACATGCATAAGGAAAGAAAGCACACAGGAACAATCAATTTGTGCGCAGCGTTAAGGCAAACATATTGGATTCCAAAATGTAGACGAACCGTTGTGAACGTCATACAAAAGAATCTGAAAACGAAATGTCATCTATGCGAGCGTTATTATGTAAAAGCATACGATTATCCAGAGGCACCCCCATTACCGGATTACCGTGTTAGCGGAAAAGAAATTTGGGAAACAACAGGTATTGACTACTTCGGACCTATGACTGTTAGGTCAGAGGATGGAAAGTCAACTTTAAAAATATGGGGAGCTATTTTCGTATGCGCCTTGTCAAGAATAATACACTTGGAATTAGTTTTAGATGCAACCGCAGAAAAGTTTCTTTTAGCATTCACGAGATTCGCCCGTCGTTGGCGCATTCCGAAAAGAATAATTTCAGATAATGGAACAAATTTCGTCCTAGGAAGCAAAGGATTAAAGAAGCTCTGCCAAGAGAACGCGAAGGAAAGGCAGTTGTGGTTAGAAATTTATGAAAAGCGCGAAGTCAAAGAATATTCAGCAAAGGACAAAATCGAATGGGTATTCATAACGCCGTTCGCCCCATGGCGAGGAGGATTGTATGAGCGCATGATTGGTGTTGTCAAGCACCATTTGAAAAGAGTAATTGCTAGAAAAACGATGACTATCGAAGAAATGTGGACTCTACTCGTTGAAGTAGAAAGAATCGTGAACGAGCGCCCGATTGCATTTTTGTCAGAGTCAGAAGTGTTGAAACCGCTTCGTCCGATAGATCTAGCCTTTCCGTTGATGAAAGCGAATGAAATGGACATAGCGACAGAACCCTTTGATAAAGACGATCCGAATTATTTCAAGCAGTCGAATAGTCGTGAAAGTTTAATTGACAAATACAAGAACGCTGTGTCAGCAGCGGAATGTTTTTGGAAAGAATGGAAAAGATCGTATCTTTTGGCTCTAAGGGAAAAACATGTAAATTGTGCAAAGAAAAGAAATTTGTGGAAGTTAGGAAAGATAACCGAAATTCTGTCTGTTAGGACAGCCAAAGTAAGAGTAGGTAACAAAGAGTTGGAAAGAGCGATAAAGCACCTTTACCCCCTTGAGGTGAATGAGTTTGGAGTAGTAGAAGAAATGGATAAGGACGAAACAAACCAATCCAAGGGAGTCAAAACTGAAAAAGAAATCAAAATTTCGGAAAAATTTGAGGATTCTAATAACTTTGCAATTTCAGATAAACAAAAAATGGAAGAAGATTTGATCCAAATTGATGAGACAGAAGCGATTTTTTCGAAAGAAGAATTAGAGCAGGCTGAGAAAAATTTGGATGAGGAAGAGGAGGATACCATCAGTCTTGATGGGGGAGTGATCATCGAGATAGCGACCGAAACAAAATTGATCCCAAAAGAAAAACAACGTTTCTCCACTACTCAAGGTGGAAATTTTCGGGTGGACGTTCCTACTTGGTTGTTGGGCGATGACAACATTGAAATTCTTGGGGAAGTTGTGAGAGAAAAAGAGTATCGAGCGTTGACCTCGAACTACCCATTGGAGAGTGTATGGTGGACAACATTACCGGGACGAGCAAAACTCAACCAATTATTAACAACTGTCATCTTTTGGTGCAGCATGTTATCGCCGAACATCTACGGGGTTTTAGACTGGCTGACTCGGATCCCTGGGCTCCAGGTTATTTGGATTGGTGAGAGACCCCCTCCATATCATCCAATCACATGGGTTCACCCTAATGCCGACACGAATCTGAAGATGTTATTGGGAATGCTTGTGGGAGTCGGAGCAAAATTTGAACTGACTAAGATTCGGAAGCGGAAAAGGAGCAGTCAGAACAGCATACCTCAAGAAAAGTTTCCGCAGGTGGCCGTTGTGCCTAGATTAAGTGGACCTAGCACCAGTGGCAGCAGTTCGGCCGTTGTGCCGTCAAACAACTCGGCCGTTGTGCCGTTGAACAACAAATACCCGAATCATATTTACGAGGTATTTGCGGATCATCAATTGGTTAAAAACTACCCAACTGTGCCCAACTACAACCCGCTAGCCGGAGAAATTGTATTTATTCCATCAAAAGGTGAAGCAATAGCATTCTTCACAAAAAGATACATTCTGAGCAACTTCTGGCCTTCCACTTTCTGGCTGCATGAACAACAATATTTTTCGGTTGAACAATATTACTGTGAACAGAAATGTCTTCTGTTAGGAAGATTAGAGGCAGCAAAAGAAGTTATGAGAACCTATAGCCCAGCCCAAGCAAAAAATCTCGCAGCATTAAGAACACATCAAGAAATGGTTGATTGGTCTCGGGTAAAATATGGAGTTATGATGGAAGGGCTCACAGCAAAGTTTAGTCTTCCACAAGATTTTTCTTTCTTCCACAAGTTTGTATATATATATATATTATATTATATTTATATATTTATATATATTCTTCCACAAGTTTGTGATAATAGATCCTTCCACGTTTTTGACAATAGTGTTTCAGGTTCTATTCTTATTTTTTAAAAACCTGAAACTTTTTGAAATAAATGTAATAATTTGTGATAATAGATCCTTCCACGTTTTTGACAATAGTGTTTCAGGTTCTATTCTTATTTTTTAAAAACCTGAAACTTTTTGAAATAAATGTAATAATTTGTGATAATAGATCCTTCCACGTTTTTGACAATAGTGTTTCAGGTTCTATTCTTATTTTTTAAAAACCTGAAACTTTTTGAAATAAATGTAATAGTTTGTGATAATAGATCCTTCCACGTTTTTGACAATAGTGTTTCAGGTTCTATTCTTATTTTTTAAAAACCTGAAACTTTTTGAAATAAATGTAATAATTTGTGATAATAGATCCTTCCACGTTTTTGACAATAGTGTTTCAGGTTCTATTCTTATTTTTTAAAAACCTGAAACTTTTTGAAATAAATGTAATAATTTGTGATAATAGATCCTTCCACGTTTTTGACAATAGTGTTTTTGACAATACACGTTTTTGACAATAGTTTTTTGACAATAGTGTATTACATTTATTTCAAAAAGTTTCAGGTTTTTAAAAAATAAGATTAGAACCTGAAACACTATTGTCAAAAACGTGGAAGGATCTATTATCACAAATTATTACATTTATTTCAAAAAGTTTCAGGTTTTTAAAAAATAAGAATAGAACCTGAAACACTATTGTCAAAAACGTGGAAGGATCTATTATCACAAATTATTACATTTATTTCAAAAAGTTTCAGGTTTTTAAAAAATAAGAATAGAACCTGAAACACTATTGTCAAAAACGTAGAAGGATCTATTATCACAAACTATTACATTTATTTCAAAAAGTTTCAGGTTTTTAAAAAATAAGAATAGAACCTGAAACACTATTGTCAAAAACGTGGAAGGATCTATTATCACAAATTATTACATTTATTTCAAAAAGTTTCAGGTTTTTAAAAAATAAGAATAGAACCTGAAACACTATTGTCAAAAACGTGGAAGGATCTATTATCACAAATTATTACATTTATTTCAAAAAGTTTCAGGTTTTTAAAAAATAAGAATAGAACCTGAAACACTATTGTCAAAAACGTAGAAGGATCTATTATCACAAACTATTACATTTATTTCAAAAAGTTTCAGGTTTTTAAAAAATAAGAATAGAACCTGAAACACTATTGTCAAAAACGTGGAAGGATCTATTATCACAAATTATTACATTTATTTCAAAAAGTTTCAGGTTTTTAAAAAATAAGATTAGAACCTGAAACACTATTGTCAAAAACGTGGAAGGATCTATTATCACAAACTATTACATTTATTTCAAAAAGTTTCAGGTTTTTAAAAAATAAGAATAGAACCTGAAACACTATTGTCAAAAACGTGGAAGGATCTATTATCACAAACTATTACATTTATTTCAAAAAGTTTCAGGTTTTTAAAAAATAAGAATAGAACCTGAAACACTATTGTCAAAAACGTGGAAGGATCTATTATCACAAACTATTACATTTATTTCAAAAAGTTTCAGGTTTTTAAAAAATAAGAATAGAACCTGAAACACTATTGTCAAAAACGCGGAAGGATCTATTATCACAAACTATTACATTTATTTCAAAAAGTTTCAGGTTTTTAAAAATTAAGAATAGAACCTGAAACACTATTGTCAAAAACGTGGAAGGATCTATTATCACAAATTATTACATTTATTTCAAAAAGTTTCAGGTTTTTAAAAAATAAGAATAGAACCTGAAACACTATTGTCAAAAACGTGGAAGGATCTATTATCACAAACTATTACATTTATTTCAAAAAGTTTCAGGTTTTTAAAAATTAAGAATAGAACCTGAAACACAGTAGTTAACCCCCCGTCCCCGTCGTCAGGGGCAGAAGGGTCCGCAACATTAATCCCTAATTAATCCCATGTAATTAGATCACTAATTAAGCATAACCTAAAGGTTTAGGGACATTCCGAACTATCCCAAGGGTCTTATCAAAGATAACTGATTTAAGAAAAGAGGCCCGTGTAATTAATCTCTAATTAATTCCTATTAATCAGTACACTAATTAAAGTCATCCTAAAGGTTTAGGGACATCCAGTACCATCCAAATTCGTCTTATCAATGATAAATGATTTAAGAAAAAGGGTCCGTTTAATTACCCTTAATTACTTGTAATTAATGCTCCTTCTTCCCGCATTAATTTTAATACTAATTAATTCTTCACTAATTAGGGTAGAGTAAAGGATTTATAGATACCCCCCCCTCCCAATTTTTCTAAAATTAAAAATTTATTTTTTCCCTTTTCTTTTTCCGTAATTTTTCGCGCAGCGTGCGTTCATTTCTTCTTTTGTAAATTTTTAGGCCAGCTTAAAACTTTTCCTTTTTTCTTTTGTATTTTCTTAAAATTTTCTTATGAATTTTGAAAAAATTAAGGTCATCTTAAAATTTTTTCCTTTTTCTTTCAATTTTTTAAATCTTTTCTTTTGAATTTTTTCTTTTGTATTTTTAATTCTTTACATCCTTAAAATTTAATAGTTTTGAGGTCATCTTAAAAACTTTTCCTTTTTTCTTTTGTATTTTTTAAACTCTTCACTTTTCTTTTGAATTTTTAGGTCATCTCGACCTAGAAAAATTTTCGCTTTTGATACGAATTTTTCTTTTGTAATAATTTTTAAACTTATTTAAAAAATATTAAGTCATCATAACCTAAATATTTCTTTTGTTAAAAGAAATAAAAGATTTAAAAATTTTATGAAAAATTTTTGAATGGAAAAGGAAAAAAGGGATTAAATAGGTGAAACTAAAAAATTGAATAGAAATAAAAGACTACTCCAACCTATCACATTGTGATAAGTATTATTCTCTCGACATCTTCATCTAGTCTATTTAACGAATTTGCCACATAATTTAACCTACCCTTTACATTCAATAAATTAATTACCACCCTATAAAATTTAATTTACTAAAATTTTTATTTTATACCAAAAACTAGGTCAATTTTTCAAGGTTATTATTCAAAATTTTAACCTAGTTAAGAAATTCTTTTAAAAATCCAACTGTGCTTTATTTTGAAAATATCTTAAAATAGGTGGAGTCTCTAAAGGTATAAAAACCGATTGATTTTAACTGCAAAATCATACTAATTTCCAACGCCTGCTTCTTCGAACAAAACAAACCATCCTCACACTTACAACTTTATTTTAAATGCTTCCTCCTCCACCCAAAAAATTTAAGAATTTTTCCATATCCAATATTTTAGGTTCTGAGACTAGTAATCCCTATGTAAAAAAGCTTGGTCATGAGACCAAGTTTAACCGAAAGTTTAATTCGTCCAAAGTTTCCACTAAGTTCCTAATTTCTGACCTACCCAATGACCCCGAAACCCTTCTAGCTGGGATTTTCCAAAATACCATCGACGAAGCTCTTGAAGAGAGTCGTCAATGGGGGGTTGAACCTGATCAACTAGGGTGTATAATATCGAGTCAGAATCTCGATTCTGACGTTTGGATACCAGTGCGGGAGATCACCCCCAACACGATTGATTCAATCTTGAATCAATTCCTCAAGGTTGCCCAGAGTAAGAAACAGGATAATGGTATGTTATGGGGGGCTCCATTCCTAGTTTCGGTTTCCACAATCCAAAAAAGTGACACCCCCCGTCGAGTACATGGTCGTGGAAGAAATTCATCATCAAAACAACTTAAAATTAATGACAATGCTCTCATCAAAATTCGCAACAACGACAATTATTGCTTGTTCTACTCTCTTGTTGCAACTTTCATCTATGCAACATGCTTATGGCCCAGATGGAAATTTTACGACTACATGCGCAGTCGACGAGGGATGGCTCACCTCTTCAAGAATGACACAATGGAACTAATGCAAAGTGTTGGTGCACCTTTAGATCTAGACACCTATGATGCGGAAGAATGGATTCCCTCTGTGGTTGAATATTGGAATTTACTGAATAAAGGATGGTTTAAATTTATATATTTGGGGATTTAGGGGAAAAACCAATTTATAAATATGGCCCCGATAATTTTGATACACCTATATTTTTGTTTTATAATAAAGAGCACTTTGATGGGGTTCGTAGGGCTAGCGACCTTTTTGGACAACCTTACTGTTTATCTTGTGAAAGCGTTTATGATAAGAAGACTAACCATGCAATCTCGTGTAAATCAAGATGCCCTAACTGTTCAAGGGTTGGCCCAGGGTTTCCTTGTAAGAATATAAATGATTTCTTTAAACATTGTAATGGTTGCGGGAAAGAGTTTAAGAGTGAAGATTGTTATACCCATCATATCACCTCGAATTTCTGTAGTTCTTCTAAAAAGTGTGAAAAATGTGGGATTATCTGGGATGTTAAAGATAATAATAGGAATGGAAGGGAGGGTCACGTTTGCTCTGAACGGTATTGCACCACCTGCGGTAGCTATCACGATCCCAAACGCGGATGTTACATCAAACCCCTTGTCATTAAACCCACAAAAGCGTACCGAATTGTCGCTTTTGACTTTGAAACCATGCAATACAGGGACGGGGAAAAGGGTAAAATGCACGACGTTAACTTTATAGGGGTCAAGATAAATTGTCCCGGATGTATTACTAATGGACCAGACCCTGATTGCAGTGTTTGTGGGGAAGATAGGACGATAACCTTTTCCACGAGACCTTTCCAAAACACACCCGTTGACATTCAAAATGTCACAGAGAATCCCTTAGAAGAGTTTGTGACATGGATTATCGATTCTACCGTGACAGACACGGTTGCCTTCTCACACTTTGGGGGTAGATTTGATATGGTATTGGTTTTTAAGGAATTGTTTCTTAGAGGGTTGACACCAGACATGATTAAAAAAGGTAATAAGTTGTATGAAATGAAGGTAAAAGTTGGTAAAAAGAATTGGGTTATCTTTAGGGACACTTTTAATTTAATGCCCATGTCCCTTGCTTCCTTGGTCCCTGCCTTTGCACTTAGTGTAGAGGACAAACCCTTCTTTCCACACATGGTAAATAGACCGGAAAATTATGGTAAGGAAATTTTCCCGGTCAAGGATGATTACTTGGCTGATGGAATGATGCCCGAGAAGAGAGCGCAATTTGATAAATGGTTTGCTGAACACAAGAATGAACCCTTCAATTTGGATGAATCCCTGGCATCATATTGTACCAACGATGTGGAAATTCTGATGGCTGCTCTGGTTGCATTTCGCCGCGAATTCTTGGAGGTTTCAAATGGATTGGATGTGCTGAGGGAAGCAATGACAATCGCCAGCGCGTGCATGAAACACTTTAGAACAAATCATCTTCAATCTCAACACCTTGGAATTGTTCCAGAGAAGGGCTACGACAACGCAGACAACCAGAGTTTGCTTGCTCTTCGATTCCTCAGCTGGTACGCTGAGGAACACAATGTAAACATACGTAATGCTTATTCTAAAGAAGGGGAAAAGAGGTTTGGGAATTATAGGGTAGATGGGTGGGTTGAAGAAAATAAACTGGTTATTGAGGTTAATGGGTGTTGTTGGCATGGGTGTAGGAAATGTTTTCCAGATGATGAAATAAGGCTTCCCAATGGGGTTACAGCGGGGATTCAAAGGGAAAGGGATGAAAATCGTTTGGAATTTATTGAAAGTTTTGGAGTAGAAGTGGAAGTTTATTGGGAGTGTGAAATAAGGGGGATGCTTTCAAGGGATAGGGTTATGAGATTAAAATTTAAGAATTATTTGGACAATGGACCGATCGATATTCGATCGGCCTTCTTTGGGGGGAGAACTGGCCCACTTAAGTTATTCCACAAAACGGGGGAGGGGCAAAAAATTTCCTACTATGATGTGACCTCCTTGTACCCGTTCATCAATATGTCAACACGATATCCAATTGGTCACCCTGTCGTCCATATTTTGAACAACGACGTCAACTGGACTCAACCCTCAGACAACACTTTTGAATTGGCTCTTCTAAAAATTTTTGTGATACCTCCACGCAGCATCGACATACCAGTGTTGCCTATGAAAATTGGAGACGACGATGAAAGACTTCTATTCCCCCTTTGCTCCACTTGTGCAAAGGAAAATCCAAATGGTGATGTGAATGAGAACTACAGCTGCAAACACACAGACCAACAACGTGGATGGGTCTCAACTTGTACATCAATTGAGTTGAATGAGGCATTGAAAGAAGGATATGTGGTCACCAAGGTCTTTCGCGTCTTGGAATTTAAGAAATACGATGACAACCTCTTCCGTCCCTACATCCGTGAATTTATGGCACAAAAAATTCACGCAAGCGGCTTTGACAACGACATCAAAGGAGACAGACAGAAGGAAGAGAACTTTATCAAGGAGTGCAATGAAAAATTTGGAATCATCATCGATAGAGAGAAAATGAAGGTTAATAAAGGAAAGAGGACGCAAGCCAAATTATGTCTCAACAACTTATGGGGTCGTTTCTCTCTCCGTAACTTTGGATTATCACAGTGTGTAGTTACGGACGACCCTGCTGTCTACACCAAATATTCAAACGACCCTTCAATTATTATAAACTTTTTTGAAGAATTGACAGACGACCTACTTTTAATTTCCTACACCAAAAAGAAGGAATTTGTGGAAGAACATGACTCATCCAATGTCATCATCTCGTTGTGGACTACATCAGCAGCAAGAATTCATTTGCTACACGCCATGCAACAGGTTGTGAGAACTTATGGTTGCTCATTGCTCTACACTGACACAGACTCCTTAATATTTTCACACCCGATTGACAACTGTCCTCTTCAATTAGGTCCTCACCTGGGTGAATTCACAGATGAGTACCCTACCTTCAACATTTTGGAATTTTGTTCTGGTGGCGCAAAACAATATGGCTTGAAGATGGAAAAGAAGGATGAACCTGGCAGTGAACCAGTCTACGTGCTCAAAGTTCGTGGGATGACTCTCAACTGGGATGCAATCAACAATCAAGGAATGCGGTATGAGTCATTTAAAGAAAAGGTGTTCAATTTTACTGAAGGTGATTATGACCCCATTATTGTTTCCTATCCCAATTTTCTACGTCCATCTGTTAAAGATGGATCTGTTACTACTCTACCTCTTAAGAAAATTTATAAGCCCTACGTCGGAAAGGGAGTAGTCCGCCCTTCTGATTTTTCTGTATTGGACTTTGGATTTATCAATTTGTAATTTTTCCCAAATTAATTTGGAGATGGAAAGTAGCCAGGGGTATGGACACCCAAACTCTATACCAACCATCGTAATGTTGCGAGTCACACCTCTCATTGACTTGTCGATGATTATCAAATGTGTAATTCACATATTGTGAGGTAATCCTCGCATTGAAAATCGGTGGGAGCGGACTTGAGTAAATTCTCAAGTCCCTGGTTGAGTTTGGTGATGTCTGTCGAATGGCGAAGCCATTCTCCTTCCCTTTTTTATTCACTATTTTTTCTATTCATTATTTACACATTATTGTATTTAATTTTTATTCGTGATAAAAATTTTATAATATGTTTTTCATAATACAGAATTAAGGAAAATTAAGATAAAATAAATTACATAATTAAGAGAAATAGGTTTACAATTTTAGGGGTAAAATTACATAATTAAGGAAAAATTTGTACATTTTTTAAAAATACATTTACATAATTAAGTGTAAAGTGCGGAATTAAGGAAAAGAACATTACAATTTTAGGGGTAAAATTGCGGAATTAAGGAAAAATATTACATATTTATCATTTTTCAATGTATATAGGGTACATACAAGGGGGTACATATACATATAGGAGGCATAGATATCTTTACCATTTGTCCTGACTTAGGTCTCCTCTATAAATTTCATCATCATCTTCCTTGTTCATAAATATTGTTGGACTTCCAAGTGATGAAATTGATTCAGATTTTGATTTATCTTCTTGTAGTGTTAAACGTCCCATCTCTACTGCTAAACGATTTATCTTATCCATGTGTTCTTCATCAACGAACTCCAATACTTCCAAAGGATAGAAACGATCCTTCTCAAACGGTCTGCGATCAATAACACAATTCAAATAAGGATTGCGCAGACGAATGCGATGTCTTGTGTAAAAGTGTTGTGATATAGTAACATTATATGGTCGTCTAAGTCGTCCATAGGCGAAAATTCTGTTTGCGCCTTTTCTTGTCAAACCTCCAAATAAAAAGGTTTTTCTTTGACAATTTTTGTTTAAATATGTTGTTTGGATTTTACGATCCAAAAATTCTTTCATAACTCGTATACGAGTTTGAGGATTTACTAGGTGTCCGCTCAGACTAAGGACTGAACATTCAAGGAAGCGAGCGATTTCATCGATTACACGGACCATTTTGTTGAATGACTTTAGAAAATGAAGAATGAAAATTTTTTCAAAGTATTTTGCTTATATATGTCTCGGATCTCTTGATTTCATAATCATTTATTTGACCTAGTTACATTTTTCATTTTTTACTTACTCCCTGCTGTGAGGTGTGACCTATTTAATCGACTTGATTCTTAAAACACAATTCATTATTAAAATGAGCGAAGAAAATTACGAAATCATAAGATTTGTCAATGGAGTTCGCGAATATCGCGAATTTAAAATAAGAACATATGTGAATTCAATTAACGATGCGCTAAAAAATCACATTCAACTTGACATGGGGGCAAGACTAAGTATTCTCATCAATTACTTTCGAGCAGGGAAATGGTGCTCTGACTGTCTAGCTTTTGTTGTAAAACAAATGCAAGATGAAATATTTGTTCCTAAGGATGAAAAATCCTTTGTATACGCTTTTTATCTATGCCCAGAATGTGCAGATATTACCAAGAACTATCTCGATAATTTATAATTTTTTTCACAATTTTTTGTACAAATAAATCTGGATCATTTTGTTTATCTAATAAAGTTAAATATTCATCAAAGTTGTATCCCTTTGAAAGGAAATAGGTAAATGAAATACAGTGGTGGGCACAACAATTTGAATAAAAGGACTGATATGTCCTTACATTCCTAGTTACAATAGAAAAATTTTTTAAAAACGTATCTATAATACAAATACTTGTTGGAAGGTTTAGACTATCAAAATAGATTGCCTTTATTTTATCTTGTACGTATATAGAAATCCAATGTGAACCTTCGAATCCTTGAGGGTCCAAATTTACAATCAATACTTTTCCTTGCATTGGCTGAGGAAGATCATTACATGGAAAACATCCTTGAAAGATTAGAGTTGTGTAAGGGTTGGAGTTCAATATCGTTGCTATTTGACTGTTGTACATTATTTTTAGGAATATTAGTTTTTAGCCAAAAGACTGAGCGCAGCTGATAAATAACTAGGCTTACAAAAAGCATAATATATAGTCCAATCATACTCCAGCAAAAAACATGACTGTAAAGACTATTGTCTTGTGGTCCTTCTTTGCATAATTCAATTGCTGGGAGAGTTAATATTGGTGGACTTGGAGCAGAAATTCTTTCAATTGTGTAATTTTTTTCAGGGTATCCTGCTCTTCTCAAAAATTTTGAATATTCTGGAATCTCTTCTAATTTATCCATAGCTTCTTTAGTAAGCTCAACACTCGGAGCAAACAAACGAATTAAAAATAAAGATAGTAAAATTCCTTTCATTTTTTCAAATGGTAGTATCACTTGCTATTGTTCGGTTTTTATCCAGCATTATAAGGGAGTCTGCCTCGCCCATCACAATGAGCATAGCTCCACCGTCTGGAACCGGTTGACTAAATTTAATATGCACAGCTGTGGTCCCATTTTTGATCAAGTCAAATGTTCCACTATTATCGTCACCACTATTAGTTAGGTTAAATACATATATGCAATGTGTCTTTCCATATTGTTGGTAAGTGATCCCATTATTTTCATTGGAATTTATTAAACCTGTACCTTCATTCATATCGTGGAAGGCTCTAACATATCTCCCATTCTTATAATCAAAGTCATAGGGTGCCTGGGGATAAGGTCTTCCATTAGCAATAATACTAATTTCTCTGACATTAAAATGTTGAAAGTTGAACGGACTTCGTCCAATATTCCCAACATAGTCTGAATTTGCAACTAGTCCTAGTGTGAGTCTTCTAGGAATTTGATCCATGAATAGATTTGCATTAAATTCATAACGACCTTGACTTATAAAAAGAGGTTTCATCATTGTTTTTCTTATAGCGTAACGAGCGGGTTTAGTTTCTAACTTTCTTGCAATATCTAAAGAGAGTCCGTCCATCAGGTCGACCTTTTTCACATAGAGCTTACAGCTTACAACTTCAAATTGGTAAGCTGAGGTTTGTGCTACACCGTTAGCTGGTGGGGCAATCAATACAAATTTTGCCTCATTCGGGAGTATCTCAACGTCAATTTCACAATGATTGATTAGATATAGAGGCTGATTGAATATGTCTGCGTCAAGTTTTGAAATAAATTGCGCAGTTTTGCTAAGAGAAAATAGGCTTTTACTTGTAGTGAATGCAGTGCCCCCTTCAAGATTTGTGTCTGAATCATAATAATAGCCAGCAGCATTCAAGTGAGAATTTTTTGCTCCTAGAGAGTATGATAGTTCATGTGAAAAGTATGTTTTGTACGCATAGAGGGAATTTGAATTAAAAATTTCTCTACCGTTTACATTAATTCTCATGTTATTAATAAATGTTTGGCCTATGAGTTGTATTGGTGCAACATTATCTGTTGCTACCAAGTTTGTCAATTTTCCATCATTATCTACTTTTTTAATACGAAACTCTGTGAATAGATAGACTTTAGATAAATCTATGTAATTTTGACTACTATGAATTTTAAAGTGGTATGGCGTATCTGATAGAGGATTACTGGGTAGGATTTCAAAGTTTTTGGACGATGATATACTTACATTAGTAGGTGGAACTTGGAAAAAATCTAGTGCATTTGTTATAGAATTTATACTATCGCGATCAATTTTATGGAAGGACATTTTAATAAAATCCAAAGGTATCAGATCTTAATCTTTTTCTTTTTATAACTTTTTGATGACTGGGAACTTGTTTCCTTTTTATACCCCTTCCAGCTCCAAATTGTTTGGGTAAGCCTCCTTTCTCTAGTACTGTGTCAATTCCCTTCTTTCCTTCCGAGACTAGTGCTTCTTTTACTGGTTCTCCTTGAATAACCCTACTTAATGCTCGATGACCTGTATTTAGGGCTTCCTCTGATACAGTAGTGCCTACTTTTTTCATAATTGGAAGGAAATATCTCCAAAGACCTCTCATAATGTCTCCAACTCCGGCTCCTTTTTGTCCATATCCTCTCTGAAAAGGAGCTGCTCCTTTGAAATATTCATCTGAAATTCCATCTCCCCGCATTGGGAGAAAATCATCATAACTTACAGTGTTAGTGTCAAATAAAATGTGAACCATTTTTCGTTAGAATGAAGTTTAGAAATTTATGACCTTCTTAAATATGAGGACCAGTAGCACCGTCCCAAATTCAAATGGTACTAGTCGTCCGTTATCCATTGTTCTAAGTTCAATCTCAATCTCATTAACTTCCTTTGGTAGGACCCTTGCGTAAATGGGTGAATCGTAAATTTTTTCATAATATTCCCCAGGTGTTGCTCCTGCAACAGAAACAACTCTCAATAGCGAGCTGAGTGAGTTACCGATAATCATATTTTCGGTAAGTCCTTTAGAGTATACAGCAAAACTTGAAAATCCTCCGCGTAAATCACAACCATATTTCGCCACTTCATTATTTCGAAAAATGGTTCACATTTTATTTGACACTAACACTGTAAGTTATGATGATTTTCTCCCAATGAGGGGAGATGGAATTTCAGATGAATATTTCAAAGGAGCAGCTCCTTTTCAGAGAGGATATGGACAAAAAGGAGCCGGAGTTGGAGACATTATGAGAGGTCTTTGGAGATATTTCCTTCCAATTATGAAAAAAGTAGGCACTACTGTATCAGAGGAAGCCCTAAATACAGGTCATCGAGCATTAAGTAGGGTTATTCAAGGAGAACCAGTAAAAGAAGCACTAGTCTCGGAAGGAAAGAAGGGAATTGACACAGTACTAGAGAAAGGAGGCTTACCCAAACAATTTGGAGCTGGAAGGGGTATAAAAAGGAAACAAGTTCCCAGTCATCAAAAAGTTATAAAAAGAAAAAGATTAAGATCTGATACCTTTGGATTTTATTAAAATGTCCTTCCATAAAATTGATCGCGATAGTATAAATTCTATAACAAATGCACTAGATTTTTTCCAAGTTCCACCTACTAATGTAAGTATATCATCGTCCAAAAACTTTGAAATCCTACCCAGTAATCCTCTATCAGATACGCCATACCACTTTAAAATTCATAGTAGTCAAAATTACATAGATTTATCTAAAGTCTATCTATTCACAGAGTTTCGTATTAAAAAAGTAGATAATGATGGAAAATTGACAAACTTGGTAGCAACAGATAATGTTGCACCAATACAACTCATAGGCCAAACATTTATTAATAACATGAGAATTAATGTAAACGGTAGAGAAATTTTTAATTCAAATTCCCTCTATGCGTACAAAACATACTTTTCACATGAACTATCATACTCTCTAGGAGCAAAAAATTCTCACTTGAATGCTGCTGGCTATTATTATGATTCAGACACAAATCTTGAAGGGGGCACTGCATTCACTACAAGTAAAAGCCTATTTTCTCTTAGCAAAACTGCGCAATTTATTTCAAAACTTGACGCAGACATATTCAATCAGCCTCTATATCTAATCAATCATTGTGAAATTGACGTTGAGATACTCCCGAATGAGGCAAAATTTGTATTGATTGCCCCACCAGCTAACGGTGTAGCACAAACCTCAGCTTACCAATTTGAAGTTGTAAGCTGTAAGCTCTATGTGAAAAAGGTCGACCTGATGGACGGACTCTCTTTAGATATTGCAAGAAAGTTAGAAACTAAACCCGCTCGTTACGCTATAAGAAAAACAATGATGAAACCTCTTTTTATAAGTCAAGGTCGTTATGAATTTAATGCAAATCTATTCATGGATCAAATTCCTAGAAGACTCACACTAGGACTAGTTGCAAATTCAGACTATGTTGGGAATATTGGACGAAGTCCGTTCAACTTTCAACATTTTAATGTCAGAGAAATTAGTATTATTGCTAATGGAAGACCTTATCCCCAGGCACCCTATGACTTTGATTATAAGAATGGGAGATATGTTAGAGCCTTCCACGATATGAATGAAGGTACAGGTTTAATAAATTCCAATGAAAATAATGGGATCACTTACCAACAATATGGAAAGACACATTGCATATATGTATTTAACCTAACTAATAGTGGTGACGATAATAGTGGAACATTTGACTTGATCAAAAATGGGACCACAGCTGTGCATATTAAATTTAGTCAACCGGTTCCAGACGGTGGAGCTATGCTCATTGTGATGGGCGAGGCAGACTCCCTTATAATGCTGGATAAAAACCGAACAATAGCAAGTGATACTACCATTTGAAAAAATGAAAGGAATTTTACTATCTTTATTTTTAATTCGTTTGTTTGCTCCGAGTGTTGAGCTTACTAAAGAAGCTATGGATAAATTAGAAGAGATTCCAGAATATTCAAAATTTTTGAGAAGAGCAGGATACCCTGAAAAAAATTACACAATTGAAAGAATTTCTGCTCCAAGTCCACCAATATTAACTCTCCCAGCAATTGAATTATGCAAAGAAGGACCACAAGACAATAGTCTTTACAGTCATGTTTTTTGCTGGAGTATGATTGGACTATATATTATGCTTTTTGTAAGCCTAGTTATTTATCAGCTGCGCTCAGTCTTTTGGCTAAAAACTAATATTCCTAAAAATAATGTACAACAGTCAAATAGCAACGATATTGAACTCCAACCCTTACACAACTCTAATCTTTCAAGGATGTTTTCCATGTAATGATCTTCCTCAGCCAATGCAAGGAAAAGTATTGATTGTAAATTTGGACCCTCAAGGATTCGAAGGTTCACATTGGATTTCTATATACGTACAAGATAAAATAAAGGCAATCTATTTTGATAGTCTAAACCTTCCAACAAGTATTTGTATTATAGATACGTTTTTAAAAAATTTTTCTATTGTAACTAGGAATGTAAGGACATATCAGTCCTTTTATTCAAATTGTTGTGCCCACCACTGTATTTCATTTACCTATTTCCTTTCAAAGGGATACAACTTTGATGAATATTTAACTTTATTAGATAAACAAAATGATCCAGATTTATTTGTACAAAAAATTGTGAAAAAAATTATAAATTATCGAGATAGTTCTTGGTAATATCTGCACATTCTGGGCATAGATAAAAAGCGTATACAAAGGATTTTTCATCCTTAGGAACAAATATTTCATCTTGCATTTGTTTTACAACAAAAGCTAGACAGTCAGAGCACCATTTCCCTGCTCGAAAGTAATTGATGAGAATACTTAGTCTTGCCCCCATGTCAAGTTGAATGTGATTTTTTAGCGCATCGTTAATTGAATTCACATATGTTCTTATTTTAAATTCGCGATATTCGCGAACTCCATTGACAAATCTTATGATTTCGTAATTTTCTTCGCTCATTTTAATAATGAATTGTGTTTTAAGAATCAAGTCGATTAAATAGGTCACACCTCACAGCAGGGAGTAAGTAAAAAATGAAAAATGTAACTAGGTCAAATAAATGATTATGAAATCAAGAGATCCGAGACATATATAAGCAAAATACTTTGAAAAAATTTTCATTCTTCATTTTCTAAAGTCATTCAACAAAATGGTCCGTGTAATCGATGAAATCGCTCGCTTCCTTGAATGTTCAGTCCTTAGTCTGAGCGGACACCTAGTAAATCCTCAAACTCGTATACGAGTTATGAAAGAATTTTTGGATCGTAAAATCCAAACAACATATTTAAACAAAAATTGTCAAAGAAAAACCTTTTTATTTGGAGGTTTGACAAGAAAAGGCGCAAACAGAATTTTCGCCTATGGACGACTTAGACGACCATATAATGTTACTATATCACAACACTTTTACACAAGACATCGCATTCGTCTGCGCAATCCTTATTTGAATTGTGTTATTGATCGCAGACCGTTTGAGAAGGATCGTTTCTATCCTTTGGAAGTATTGGAGTTCGTTGATGAAGAACACATGGATAAGATAAATCGTTTAGCAGTAGAGATGGGACGTTTAACACTACAAGAAGATAAATCAAAATCTGAATCAATTTCATCACTTGGAAGTCCAACAATATTTATGAACAAGGAAGATGATGATGAAATTTATAGAGGAGACCTAAGTCAGGACAAATGGTAAAGATATCTATGCCTCCTATATGTATATGTACCCCCTTGTATGTACCCTATATACATTGAAAAATGATAAATATGTAATATTTTTCCTTAATTCCGCAATTTTACCCCTAAAATTGTAATGTTCTTTTCCTTAATTCCGCACTTTACACTTAATTATGTAAATGTATTTTTAAAAAATGTACAAATTTTTCCTTAATTATGTAATTTTACCCCTAAAATTGTAAACCTATTTCTCTTAATTATGTAATTTATTTTATCTTAATTTTCCTTAATTCTGTATTATGAAAAACATATTATAAAATTTTTATCACGAATAAAAATTAAATACAATAATGTGTAAATAATGAATAGAAAAAATAGTGAATAAAAAAGGGAAGGAGAATGGCTTCGCCATTCGACAGACATCACCAAACTCAACCAGGGACTTGAGAATTTACTCAAGTCCGCTCCCACCGATTTTCAATGCGAGGATTACCTCACAATATGTGAATTACACATTTGATAATCATCGACAAGTCAATGAGAGGTGTGACTCGCAACATTACGATGGTTGGTATAGAGTTTGGGTGTCCATACCCCTGGCTACTTTCCATCTCCAAATTAATTTGGGAAAAATTACAAATTGATAAATCCAAAGTCCAATACAGAAAAATCAGAAGGGCGGACTACTCCCTTTCCGACGTAGGGCTTATAAATTTTCTTAAGAGGTAGAGTAGTAACAGATCCATCTTTAACAGATGGACGTAGAAAATTGGGATAGGAAACAATAATGGGGTCATAATCACCTTCAGTAAAATTGAACACCTTTTCTTTAAATGACTCATACCGCATTCCTTGATTGTTGATTGCATCCCAGTTGAGAGTCATCCCACGAACTTTGAGCACGTAGACTGGTTCACTGCCAGGTTCATCCTTCTTTTCCATCTTCAAGCCATATTGTTTTGCGCCACCAGAACAAAATTCCAAAATGTTGAAGGTAGGGTACTCATCTGTGAATTCACCCAGGTGAGGACCTAATTGAAGAGGACAGTTGTCAATCGGGTGTGAAAATATTAAGGAGTCTGTGTCAGTGTAGAGCAATGAGCAACCATAAGTTCTCACAACCTGTTGCATGGCGTGTAGCAAATGAATTCTTGCTGCTGATGTAGTCCACAACGAGATGATGACATTGGATGAGTCATGTTCTTCCACAAATTCCTTCTTTTTGGTGTAGGAAATTAAAAGTAGGTCGTCTGTCAATTCTTCAAAAAAGTTTATAATAATTGAAGGGTCGTTTGAATATTTGGTGTAGACAGCAGGGTCGTCCGTAACTACACACTGTGATAATCCAAAGTTACGGAGAGAGAAACGACCCCATAAGTTGTTGAGACATAATTTGGCTTGCGTCCTCTTTCCTTTATTAACCTTCATTTTCTCTCTATCGATGATGATTCCAAATTTTTCATTGCACTCCTTGATAAAGTTCTCTTCCTTCTGTCTGTCTCCTTTGATGTCGTTGTCAAAGCCGCTTGCGTGAATTTTTTGTGCCATAAATTCACGGATGTAGGGACGGAAGAGGTTGTCATCGTATTTCTTAAATTCCAAGACGCGAAAGACCTTGGTGACCACATATCCTTCTTTCAATGCCTCATTCAACTCAATTGATGTACAAGTTGAGACCCATCCACGTTGTTGGTCTGTGTGTTTGCAGCTGTAGTTCTCATTCACATCACCATTTGGATTTTCCTTTGCACAAGTGGAGCAAAGGGGGAATAGAAGTCTTTCATCGTCGTCTCCAATTTTCATAGGCAACACTGGTATGTCGATGCTGCGTGGAGGTATCACAAAAATTTTTAGAAGAGCCAATTCAAAAGTGTTGTCTGAGGGTTGAGTCCAGTTGACGTCGTTGTTCAAAATATGGACGACAGGGTGACCAATTGGATATCGTGTTGACATATTGATGAACGGGTACAAGGAGGTCACATCATAGTAGGAAATTTTTTGCCCCTCCCCCGTTTTGTGGAATAACTTAAGTGGGCCAGTTCTCCCCCCAAAGAAGGCCGATCGAATATCGATCGGTCCATTGTCCAAATAATTCTTAAATTTTAATCTCATAACCCTATCCCTTGAAAGCATCCCCCTTATTTCACACTCCCAATAAACTTCCACTTCTACTCCAAAACTTTCAATAAATTCCAAACGATTTTCATCCCTTTCCCTTTGAATCCCCGCTGTAACCCCATTGGGAAGCCTTATTTCATCATCTGGAAAACATTTCCTACACCCATGCCAACAACACCCATTAACCTCAATAACCAGTTTATTTTCTTCAACCCACCCATCTACCCTATAATTCCCAAACCTCTTTTCCCCTTCTTTAGAATAAGCATTACGTATGTTTACATTGTGTTCCTCAGCGTACCAGCTGAGGAATCGAAGAGCAAGCAAACTCTGGTTGTCTGCGTTGTCGTAGCCCTTCTCTGGAACAATTCCAAGGTGTTGAGATTGAAGATGATTTGTTCTAAAGTGTTTCATGCACGCGCTGGCGATTGTCATTGCTTCCCTCAGCACATCCAATCCATTTGAAACCTCCAAGAATTCGCGGCGAAATGCAACCAGAGCAGCCATCAGAATTTCCACATCGTTGGTACAATATGATGCCAGGGATTCATCCAAATTGAAGGGTTCATTCTTGTGTTCAGCAAACCATTTATCAAATTGCGCTCTCTTCTCGGGCATCATTCCATCAGCCAAGTAATCATCCTTGACCGGGAAAATTTCCTTACCATAATTTTCCGGTCTATTTACCATGTGTGGAAAGAAGGGTTTGTCCTCTACACTAAGTGCAAAGGCAGGGACCAAGGAAGCAAGGGACATGGGCATTAAATTAAAAGTGTCCCTAAAGATAACCCAATTCTTTTTACCAACTTTTACCTTCATTTCATACAACTTATTACCTTTTTTAATCATGTCTGGTGTCAACCCTCTAAGAAACAATTCCTTAAAAACCAATACCATATCAAATCTACCCCCAAAGTGTGAGAAGGCAACCGTGTCTGTCACGGTAGAATCGATAATCCATGTCACAAACTCTTCTAAGGGATTCTCTGTGACATTTTGAATGTCAACGGGTGTGTTTTGGAAAGGTCTCGTGGAAAAGGTTATCGTCCTATCTTCCCCACAAACACTGCAATCAGGGTCTGGTCCATTAGTAATACATCCGGGACAATTTATCTTGACCCCTATAAAGTTAACGTCGTGCATTTTACCCTTTTCCCCGTCCCTGTATTGCATGGTTTCAAAGTCAAAAGCGACAATTCGGTACGCTTTTGTGGGTTTAATGACAAGGGGTTTGATGTAACATCCGCGTTTGGGATCGTGATAGCTACCGCAGGTGGTGCAATACCGTTCAGAGCAAACGTGACCCTCCCTTCCATTCCTATTATTATCTTTAACATCCCAGATAATCCCACATTTTTCACACTTTTTAGAAGAACTACAGAAATTCGAGGTGATATGATGGGTATAACAATCTTCACTCTTAAACTCTTTCCCGCAACCATTACAATGTTTAAAGAAATCATTTATATTCTTACAAGGAAACCCTGGGCCAACCCTTGAACAGTTAGGGCATCTTGATTTACACGAGATTGCATGGTTAGTCTTCTTATCATAAACGCTTTCACAAGATAAACAGTAAGGTTGTCCAAAAAGGTCGCTAGCCCTACGAACCCCATCAAAGTGCTCTTTATTATAAAACAAAAATATAGGTGTATCAAAATTATCGGGGTCATATTTATAAATTGGTTTTTCCCCTAAATCCCCAAATATATAAATTTAAACCATCCTTTATTCAGTAAATTCCAATATTCAACCACAGAGGGAATCCATTCTTCCGCATCATAGGTGTCTAGATCTAAAGGTGCACCAACACTTTGCATTAGTTCCATTGTGTCATTCTTGAAGAGGTGAGCCATCCCTCGTCGACTGCGCATGTAGTCGTAAAATTTCCATCTGGGCCATAAGCATGTTGCATAGATGAAAGTTGCAACAAGAGAGTAGAACAAGCAATAATTGTCGTTGTTGCGAATTTTGATGAGAGCATTGTCATTAATTTTAAGTTGTTTTGATGATGAATTTCTTCCACGACCATGTACTCGACGGGGGGTGTCACTTTTTTGGATTGTGGAAACCGAAACTAGGAATGGAGCCCCCCATAACATACCATTATCCTGTTTCTTACTCTGGGCAACCTTGAGGAATTGATTCAAGATTGAATCAATCGTGTTGGGGGTGATCTCCCGCACTGGTATCCAAACGTCAGAATCGAGATTCTGACTCGATATTATACACCCTAGTTGATCAGGTTCAACCCCCCATTGACGACTCTCTTCAAGAGCTTCGTCGATGGTATTTTGGAAAATCCCAGCTAGAAGGGTTTCGGGGTCATTGGGTAGGTCAGAAATTAGGAACTTAGTGGAAACTTTGGACGAATTAAACTTTCGGTTAAACTTGGTCTCATGACCAAGCTTTTTTACATAGGGATTACTAGTCTCAGAACCTAAAATATTGGATATGGAAAAATTCTTAAATTTTTTGGGTGGAGGAGGAAGCATTTAAAATAAAGTTGTAAGTGTGAGGATGGTTTGTTTTGTTCGAAGAAGCAGGCGTTGGAAATTAGTATGATTTTGCAGTTAAAATCAATCGGTTTTTATACCTTTAGAGACTCCACCTATTTTAAGATATTTTCAAAATAAAGCACAGTTGGATTTTTAAAAGAATTTCTTAACTAGGTTAAAATTTTGAATAATAACCTTGAAAAATTGACCTAGTTTTTGGTATAAAATAAAAATTTTAGTAAATTAAATTTTATAGGGTGGTAATTAATTTATTGAATGTAAAGGGTAGGTTAAATTATGTGGCAAATTCGTTAAATAGACTAGATGAAGATGTCGAGAGAATAATACTTATCACAATGTGATAGGTTGGAGTAGTCTTTTATTTCTATTCAATTTTTTAGTTTCACCTATTTAATCCCTTTTTTCCTTTTCCATTCAAAAATTTTTCATAAAATTTTTAAATCTTTTATTTCTTTTAACAAAAGAAATATTTAGGTTATGATGACTTAATATTTTTTAAATAAGTTTAAAAATTATTACAAAAGAAAAATTCGTATCAAAAGCGAAAATTTTTCTAGGTCGAGATGACCTAAAAATTCAAAAGAAAAGTGAAGAGTTTAAAAAATACAAAAGAAAAAAGGAAAAGTTTTTAAGATGACCTCAAAACTATTAAATTTTAAGGATGTAAAGAATTAAAAATACAAAAGAAAAAATTCAAAAGAAAAGATTTAAAAAATTGAAAGAAAAAGGAAAAAATTTTAAGATGACCTTAATTTTTTCAAAATTCATAAGAAAATTTTAAGAAAATACAAAAGAAAAAAGGAAAAGTTTTAAGCTGGCCTAAAAATTTACAAAAGAAGAAATGAACGCACGCTGCGCGAAAAATTACGGAAAAAGAAAAGGGAAAAAATAAATTTTTAATTTTAGAAAAATTGGGAGGGGGGGGGGGTATCTATAAATCCTTTACTCTACCCTAATTAGTGAAGAATTAATTAGTATTAAAATTAATGCGGGAAGAAGGAGCATTAATTACAAGTAATTAAGGGTAATTAAACGGACCCTTTTTCTTAAATCATTTATCATTGATAAGACGAATTTGGATGGTACTGGATGTCCCTAAACCTTTAGGATGACTTTAATTAGTGTACTGATTAATAGGAATTAATTAGAGATTAATTACACGGGCCTCTTTTCTTAAATCAGTTATCTTTGATAAGACCCTTGGGATAGTTCGGAATGTCCCTAAACCTTTAGGTTATGCTTAATTAGTGATCTAATTACATGGGATTAATTAGGGATTAATGTTGCGGACCCTTCTGCCCCTGACGACGGGGACGGGGGGTTAACTACTACTATTGTCAAAAACGTGGAAGGATCTATTATCACAAACTATTACATTTATTTCAAAAAGTTTCAGGTTTTTAAAAAATAAGAATAGAACCTGAAACACTATTGTCAAAAACGTGGAAGGATCTATTATCACAAACTATTACATTTATTTCAAAAAGTTTCAGGTTTTTAAAAAATAAGAATAGAACCTGAAACACTATTGTCAAAAACGTGGAAGGATCTATTATCACAAACTATTACATTTATTTCAAAAAGTTTCAGGTTTTTAAAAAATAAGAATAGAACCTGAAACACTATTGTCAAAAACGTGGAAGGATCTATTATCACAAACTATTACATTTATTTCAAAAAGTTTCAGGTTTTTAAAAAATAAGAATAGAACCTGAAACACTATTGTCAAAAACGTGGAAGGATCTATTATCACAAACTATTACATTTATTTCAAAAAGTTTCAGGTTTTTAAAAAATAAGAATAGAACCTGAAACACTATTGTCAAAAACGTGGAAGGATCTATTATCACAAATTATTACATTTATTTCAAAAAGTTTCAGGTTTTTAAAAAATAAGAATAGAACCTGAAACACTATTGTCAAAAACGTGGAAGGATCTATTATCACAAACTATTACATTTATTTCAAAAAGTTTCAGGTTTTTAAAAAATAAGAATAGAACCTGAAACACTATTGTCAAAAACGTGGAAGGATCTATTATCACAAATTATTACATTTATTTCAAAAAGTTTCAGGTTTTTAAAAAATAAGAATAGAACCTGAAACACTATTGTCAAAAACGTGGAAGGATCTATTATCACAAACTATTACATTTATTTCAAAAAGTTTCAGGTTTTTAAAAAATAAGAATAGAACCTGAAAACTATTGTCAAAAACGTGGAAGGATCTATTATCACAAACTATTACATTTATTTCAAAAAGTTTCAGGTTTTTAAAAAATAAGAATAGAACCTGAAAACTATTGTCAAAAACGTGGAAGGATCTATTATCACAAACTATTACATTTATTTCAAAAAGTTTCAGGTTTTTAAAAAATAAGAATAGAACCTGAAACACTATTGTCAAAAACGTTGAAGGATCTATTATCACAAACTATTACATTTATTTCAAAAAGTTTCAGGTTTTTAAAAAATAAGAATAGAACCTGAAACACTATTGTCAAAAACGTGGAAGGATCTATTATCACAAACTATTACATTTATTTCAAAAAGTTTCAGGTTTTTAAAAAATAAGAATAGAACCTGAAACACTATTGTCAAAAACGTGGAAGGATCTATTATCACAAACTATTACATTTATTTCAAAAAGTTTCAGGTTTTTAAAAAATAAGAATAGAACCTGAAACACTATTGTCAAAAACGTGGAAGGATCTATTATCACAAACTATTACATTTATTTCAAAAAGTTTCAGGTTTTTAAAAAATAAGAATAGAACCTGAAACACTATTGTCAAAAACGTGGAAGGATCTATTATCACAAACTATTACATTTATTTCAAAAAGTTTCAGGTTTTTAAAAAATAAGAATAGAACCTGAAACACTATTGTCAAAAACGTGGAAGGATCTATTATCACAAACTATTACATTTATTTCAAAAAGTTTCAGGTTTTTAAAAAATAAGAATAGAACCTGAAACACTATTGTCAAAAACGTGGAAGGATCTATTATCACAAACTATTACATTTATTTCAAAAAGTTTCAGGTTTTTAAAAAATAAGAATAGAACCTGAAACACTATTGTCAAAAACGTGGAAGGATCTATTATCACAAAATATTACATTTATTTCAAAAAGTTTCAGGTTTTTAAAAAATAAGAATAGAACCTGAAACACTATTGTCAAAAACGTGGAAGGATCTATTATCACAAATTATTACATTTATTTCAAAAAGTTTCAGGTTTTTAAAAAATAAGAATAGAACCTGAAACACTATTGTCAAAAACGTGGAAGGATCTATTATCACAAACTATTACATTTATTTCAAAAAGTTTCAGGTTTTTAAAAAATAAGAATAGAACCTGAAACACTATTGTCAAAAACGTGGAAGGATCTATTATCACAAACTATTACATTTATTTCAAAAAGTTTCAGGTTTTTAAAAAATAAGAATAGAACCTGAAACACTATTGTCAAAAACGTGGAAGGATCTATTATCACAAACTATTACATTTATTTCAAAAAGTTTCAGGTTTTTAAAAAATAAGAATAGAACCTGAAACACTATTGTCAAAAACGTGGAAGGATCTATTATCACAAACTATTACATTTATTTCAAAAAGTTTCAGGTTTTTAAAAAATAAGAATAGAACCTGAAACACTATTGTCAAAAACGTGGAAGGATCTATTATCACAAACTATTACATTTATTTCAAAAAGTTTCAGGTTTTTAAAAAATAAGAATAGAACCTGAAACACTATTGTCAAAAACGTGGAAGGATCTATTATCACAAACTATTACATTTATTTCAAAAAGTTTCAGGTTTTTAAAAAATAAGAATAGAACCTGAAACACTATTGTCAAAAACGTGGAAGGATCTATTATCACAAACTATTACATTTATTTCAAAAAGTTTCAGGTTTTTAAAAAATAAGAATAGAACCTGAAACACTATTGTCAAAAACGTGGAAGGATCTATTATCACAAACTATTACATTTATTTCAAAAAGTTTCAGGTTTTTAAAAAATAAGAATAGAACCTGAAACACTATTGTCAAAAACGTGGAAGGATCTATTATCACAAACTATTACATTTATTTCAAAAAGTTTCAGGTTTTTAAAAAATAAGAATAGAACCTGAAACACTATTGTCAAAAACGTGGAAGGATCTATTATCACAAACTATTACATTTATTTCAAAAAGTTTCAGGTTTTTAAAAAATAAGAATAGAACCTGAAACACTATTGTCAAAAACGTGGAAGGATCTATTATCACAAACTATTACATTTATTTCAAAAAGTTTCAGGTTTTTAAAAAATAAGAATAGAACCTGAAACACTATTGTCAAAAACGTGGAAGGATCTATTATCACAAACTATTACATTTATTTCAAAAAGTTTCAGGTTTTTAAAAAATAAGAATAGAACCTGAAACACTATTGTCAAAAACGTGGAAGGATCTATTATCACAAACTATTACATTTATTTCAAAAAGTTTCAGGTTTTTAAAAAATAAGAATAGAACCTGAAACACTATTGTCAAAAACGTGGAAGGATCTATTATCACAAACTATTACATTTATTTCAAAAAGTTTCAGGTTTTTAAAAAATAAGAATAGAACCTGAAACACTATTGTCAAAAACGTGGAAGGATCTATTATCACAAACTATTACATTTATTTCAAAAAGTTTCAGGTTTTTAAAAAATAAGAATAGAACCTGAAACACTATTGTCAAAAACGTGGAAGGATCTATTATCACAAACTATTACATTTATTTCAAAAAGTTTCAGGTTTTTAAAAAATAAGAATAGAACCTGAAACACTATTGTCAAAAACGTGGAAGGATCTATTATCACAAACTATTACATTTATTTCAAAAAGTTTCAGGTTTTTAAAAAATAAGAATAGAACCTGAAACACTATTGTCAAAAACGTGGAAGGATCTATTATCACAAACTATTACATTTATTTCAAAAAGTTTCAGGTTTTTAAAAAATAAGAATAGAACCTGAAACACTATTGTCAAAAACGTGGAAGGATCTATTATCACAAACTATTACATTTATTTCAAAAAGTTTCAGGTTTTTAAAAAATAAGAATAGAACCTGAAACACTATTGTCAAAAACGTGGAAGGATCTATTATCACAAACTATTACATTTATTTCAAAAAGTTTCAGGTTTTTAAAAATAAGAATAGAACCTGAAACACTATTGTCAAAAACGTGGAAGGATCTATTATCACAAACTATTACATTTATTTCAAAAAGTTTCAGGTTTTTAAAAATAAGAATAGAACCTGAAACACTATTGTCAAAAACGTGGAAGGATCTATTATCACAAACTATTACATTTATTTCAAAAAGTTTCAGGTTTTTAAAAATAAGAATAGAACCTGAAACACTATTGTCAAAAACGTGGAAGGATCTATTATCACAAACTATTACATTTATTTCAAAAAGTTTCAGGTTTTTAAAAAATAAGAATAGAACCTGAAACACTATTGTCAAAAACGTGGAAGGATCTATTATCACAAACTATTACATTTATTTCAAAAAGTTTCAGGTTTTTAAAAAATAAGAATAGAACCTGAAACACTATTGTCAAAAACGTGGAAGGATCTATTATCACAAACTATTACATTTATTTCAAAAAGTTTCAGGTTTTTAAAAAATAAGAATAGAACCTGAAACACTATTGTCAAAAACGTGGAAGGATCTATTATCACAAACTATTACATTTATTTCAAAAAGTTTCAGGTTTTTAAAAAATAAGAATAGAACCTGAAACACTATTGTCAAAAACGTGGAAGGATCTATTATCACAAACTATTACATTTATTTCAAAAAGTTTCAGGTTTTTAAAAAATAAGAATAGAACCTGAAACACTATTGTCAAAAACGTGGAAGGATCTATTATCACAAACTATTACATTTATTTCAAAAAGTTTCAGGTTTTTAAAAATAAGAATAGAACCTGAAACACTATTGTCAAAAACGTGGAAGGATCTATTATCACAAACTATTACATTTATTTCAAAAAGTTTCAGGTTTTTAAAAAATAAGAATAGAACCTGAAACACTATTGTCAAAAACGTGGAAGGATCTATTATCACAAACTATTACATTTATTTCAAAAAGTTTCAGGTTTTTAAAAAATAAGAATAGAACCTGAAACACTATTGTCAAAAACGTGGAAGGATCTATTATCACAAACTATTACATTTATTTCAAAAAGTTTCAGGTTTTTAAAAAATAAGAATAGAACCTGAAACACTATTGTCAAAAACGTGGAAGGATCTATTATCACAAACTATTACATTTATTTCAAAAAGTTTCAGGTTTTTAAAAAATAAGAATAGAACCTGAAACACTATTGTCAAAAACGTGGAAGGATCTATTATCACAAACTATTACATTTATTTCAAAAAGTTTCAGGTTTTTAAAAAATAAGAATAGAACCTGAAACACTATTGTCAAAAACGTGGAAGGATCTATTATCACAAACTATTACATTTATTTCAAAAAGTTTCAGGTTTTTAAAAATAAGAATAGAACCTGAAACACTATTGTCAAAAACGTGGAAGGATCTATTATCACAAACTATTACATTTATTTCAAAAAGTTTCAGGTTTTTAAAAAATAAGAATAGAACCTGAAACACTATTGTCAAAAACGTGGAAGGATCTATTATCACAAACTATTACATTTATTTCAAAAAGTTTCAGGTTTTTAAAAAATAAGAATAGAACCTGAAACACTATTGTCAAAAACGTGGAAGGATCTATTATCACAAACTATTACATTTATTTCAAAAAGTTTCAGGTTTTTAAAAAATAAGAATAGAACCTGAAACACTATTGTCAAAAACGTGGAAGGATCTATTATCACAAACTATTACATTTATTTCAAAAAGTTTCAGGTTTTTAAAAAATAAGAATAGAACCTGAAACACTATTGTCAAAAACGTGGAAGGATCTATTATCACAAACTATTACATTTATTTCAAAAAGTTTCAGGTTTTTAAAAAATAAGAATAGAACCTGAAACACTATTGTCAAAAACGTGGAAGGATCTATTATCACAAACTATTACATTTATTTCAAAAAGTTTCAGGTTTTTAAAAAATAAGAATAGAACCTGAAACACTATTGTCAAAAACGTGGAAGGATCTATTATCACAAACTATTACATTTATTTCAAAAAGTTTCAGGTTTTTAAAAAATAAGAATAGAACCTGAAACACTATTGTCAAAAACGTGGAAGGATCTATTATCACAAAATATTACATTTATTTCAAAAAGTTTCAGGTTTTTAAAAAATAAGAATAGAACCTGAAACACTATTGTCAAAAACGTGGAAGGATCTATTATCACAAACTATTACATTTATTTCAAAAAGTTTCAGGTTTTTAAAAAATAAGAATAGAACCTGAAACACTATTGTCAAAAACGTGGAAGGATCTATTATCACAAACTATTACATTTATTTCAAAAAGTTTCAGGTTTTTAAAAAATAAGAATAGAACCTGAAACACTATTGTCAAAAACGTGGAAGGATCTATTATCACAAACTATTACATTTATTTCAAAAAGTTTCAGGTTTTTAAAAAATAAGAATAGAACCTGAAACACTATTGTCAAAAACGTGGAAGGATCTATTATCACAAACTATTACATTTATTTCAAAAAGTTTCAGGTTTTTAAAAAATAAGAATAGAACCTGAAACACTATTGTCAAAAACGTGGAAGGATCTATTATCACAAACTATTACATTTATTTCAAAAAGTTTCAGGTTTTTAAAAAATAAGAATAGAACCTGAAACACTATTGTCAAAAACGTGGAAGGATCTATTATCACAAACTATTACATTTATTTCAAAAAGTTTCAGGTTTTTAAAAAATAAGAATAGAACCTGAAACACTATTGTCAAAAACGTGGAAGGATCTATTATCACAAACTATTACATTTATTTCAAAAAGTTTCAGGTTTTTAAAAAATAAGAATAGAACCTGAAACACTATTGTCAAAAACGTGGAAGGATCTATTATCACAAACTATTACATTTATTTCAAAAAGTTTCAGGTTTTTAAAAAATAAGAATAGAACCTGAAACACTATTGTCAAAAACGTGGAAGGATCTATTATCACAAACTATTACATTTATTTCAAAAAGTTTCAGGTTTTTAAAAATAAGAATAGAACCTGAAACACTATTGTCAAAAACGTGGAAGGATCTATTATCACAAACTATTACATTTATTTCAAAAAGTTTCAGGTTTTTAAAAAATAAGAATAGAACCTGAAACACTATTGTCAAAAACGTGGAAGGATCTATTATCACAAACTATTACATTTATTTCAAAAAGTTTCAGGTTTTTAAAAATAAGAATAGAACCTGAAACACTATTGTCAAAAACGTGGAAGGATCTATTATCACAAACTATTACATTTATTTCAAAAAGTTTCAGGTTTTTAAAAAATAAGAATAGAACCTGAAACACTATTGTCAAAAACGTGGAAGGATCTATTATCACAAACTATTACATTTATTTCAAAAAGTTTCAGGTTTTTAAAAAATAAGAATAGAACCTGAAACACTATTGTCAAAAACGTGGAAGGATCTATTATCACAAACTATTACATTTATTTCAAAAAGTTTCAGGTTTTTAAAAAATAAGAATAGAACCTGAAACACTATTGTCAAAAACGTGGAAGGATCTATTATCACAAACTATTACATTTATTTCAAAAAGTTTCAGGTTTTTAAAAAATAAGAATAGAACCTGAAACACTATTGTCAAAAACGTGGAAGGATCTATTATCACAAACTATTACATTTATTTCAAAAAGTTTCAGGTTTTTAAAAAATAAGAATAGAACCTGAAACACTATTGTCAAAAACGTGGAAGGATCTATTATCACAAACTATTACATTTATTTCAAAAAGTTTCAGGTTTTTAAAAAATAAGAATAGAACCTGAAACACTATTGTCAAAAACGTGGAAGGATCTATTATCACAAACTATTACATTTATTTCAAAAAGTTTCAGGTTTTTAAAAAATAAGAATAGAACCTGAAACACTATTGTCAAAAACGTGGAAGGATCTATTATCACAAACTATTACATTTATTTCAAAAAGTTTCAGGTTTTTAAAAAATAAGAATAGAACCTGAAACACTATTGTCAAAAACGTGGAAGGATCTATTATCACAAACTATTACATTTATTTCAAAAAGTTTCAGGTTTTTAAAAAATAAGAATAGAACCTGAAACACTATTGTCAAAAACGTGGAAGGATCTATTATCACAAACTATTACATTTATTTCAAAAAGTTTCAGGTTTTTAAAAAATAAGAATAGAACCTGAAACACTATTGTCAAAAACGTGGAAGGATCTATTATCACAAACTATTACATTTATTTCAAAAAGTTTCAGGTTTTTAAAAAATAAGAATAGAACCTGAAACACTATTGTCAAAAACGTGGAAGGATCTATTATCACAAACTATTACATTTATTTCAAAAAGTTTCAGGTTTTTAAAAAATAAGAATAGAACCTGAAACACTATTGTCAAAAACGTGGAAGGATCTATTATCACAAACTATTACATTTATTTCAAAAAGTTTCAGGTTTTTAAAAAATAAGAATAGAACCTGAAACACTATTGTCAAAAACGTGGAAGGATCTATTATCACAAACTATTACATTTATTTCAAAAAGTTTCAGGTTTTTAAAAAATAAGAATAGAACCTGAAACACTATTGTCAAAAACGTGGAAGGATCTATTATCACAAACTATTACATTTATTTCAAAAAGTTTCAGGTTTTTAAAAAATAAGAATAGAACCTGAAACACTATTGTCAAAAACGTGGAAGGATCTATTATCACAAACTATTACATTTATTTCAAAAAGTTTCAGGTTTTTAAAAAATAAGAATAGAACCTGAAACACTATTGTCAAAAACGTGGAAGGATCTATTATCACAAACTATTACATTTATTTCAAAAAGTTTCAGGTTTTTAAAAAATAAGAATAGAACCTGAAACACTATTGTCAAAAACGTGGAAGGATCTATTATCACAAACTATTACATTTATTTCAAAAAGTTTCAGGTTTTTAAAAAATAAGAATAGAACCTGAAACACTATTGTCAAAAACGTGGAAGGATCTATTATCACAAACTATTACATTTATTTCAAAAAGTTTCAGGTTTTTAAAAAATAAGAATAGAACCTGAAACACTATTGTCAAAAACGTGGAAGGATCTATTATCACAAACTATTACATTTATTTCAAAAAGTTTCAGGTTTTTAAAAAATAAGAATAGAACCTGAAACACTATTGTCAAAAACGTGGAAGGATCTATTATCACAAACTATTACATTTATTTCAAAAAGTTTCAGGTTTTTAAAAAATAAGAATAGAACCTGAAACACTATTGTCAAAAACGTGGAAGGATCTATTATCACAAACTATTACATTTATTTCAAAAAGTTTCAGGTTTTTAAAAAATAAGAATAGAACCTGAAACACTATTGTCAAAAACGTGGAAGGATCTATTATCACAAACTATTACATTTATTTCAAAAAGTTTCAGGTTTTTAAAAATAAGAATAGAACCTGAAACACTATTGTCAAAAACGTGGAAGGATCTATTATCACAAACTATTACATTTATTTCAAAAAGTTTCAGGTTTTTAAAAAATAAGAATAGAACCTGAAACACTATTGTCAAAAACGTGGAAGGATCTATTATCACAAACTATTACATTTATTTCAAAAAGTTTCAGGTTTTTAAAAAATAAGAATAGAACCTGAAACACTATTGTCAAAAACGTGGAAGGATCTATTATCACAAACTATTACATTTATTTCAAAAAGTTTCAGGTTTTTAAAAAATAAGAATAGAACCTGAAACACTATTGTCAAAAACGTGGAAGGATCTATTATCACAAATATTACATTTATTTCAAAAAGTTTCAGGTTTTTAAAAAATAAGAATAGAACCTGAAACACTATTGTCAAAAACGTGGAAGGATCTATTATCACAAACTATTACATTTATTTCAAAAAGTTTCAGGTTTTTAAAAAATAAGAATAGAACCTGAAACACTATTGTCAAAAACGTGGAAGGATCTATTATCACAAACTATTACATTTATTTCAAAAAGTTTCAGGTTTTTAAAAAATAAGAATAGAACCTGAAACACTATTGTCAAAAACGTGGAAGGATCTATTATCACAAACTATTACATTTATTTCAAAAAGTTTCAGGTTTTTAAAAAATAAGAATAGAACCTGAAACACTATTGTCAAAAACGTGGAAGGATCTATTATCACAAACTATTACATTTATTTCAAAAAGTTTCAGGTTTTTAAAAAATAAGAATAGAACCTGAAACACTATTGTCAAAAACGTGGAAGGATCTATTATCACAAACTATTACATTTATTTCAAAAAGTTTCAGGTTTTTAAAAAATAAGAATAGAACCTGAAACACTATTGTCAAAAACGTGGAAGGATCTATTATCACAAACTATTACATTTATTTCAAAAAGTTTCAGGTTTTTAAAAAATAAGAATAGAACCTGAAACACTATTGTCAAAAACGTGGAAGGATCTATTATCACAAACTATTACATTTATTTCAAAAAGTTTCAGGTTTTTAAAAAATAAGAATAGAACCTGAAACACTATTGTCAAAAACGTGGAAGGATCTATTATCACAAACTATTACATTTATTTCAAAAAGTTTCAGGTTTTTAAAAAATAAGAATAGAACCTGAAACACTATTGTCAAAAACGTGGAAGGATCTATTATCACAAACTATTACATTTATTTCAAAAAGTTTCAGGTTTTTAAAAAATAAGAATAGAACCTGAAACACTATTGTCAAAAACGTGGAAGGATCTATTATCACAAACTATTACATTTATTTCAAAAAGTTTCAGGTTTTTAAAAATAAGAATAGAACCTGAAACACTATTGTCAAAAACGTGGAAGGATCTATTATCACAAACTATTACATTTATTTCAAAAAGTTTCAGGTTTTTAAAAAATAAGAATAGAACCTGAAACACTATTGTCAAAAACGTGGAAGGATCTATTATCACAAACTATTACATTTATTTCAAAAAGTTTCAGGTTTTTAAAAAATAAGAATAGAACCTGAAACACTATTGTCAAAAACGTGGAAGGATCTATTATCACAAACTATTACATTTATTTCAAAAAGTTTCAGGTTTTTAAAAAATAAGAATAGAACCTGAAACACTATTGTCAAAAACGTGGAAGGATCTATTATCACAAACTATTACATTTATTTCAAAAAGTTTCAGGTTTTTAAAAAATAAGAATAGAACCTGAAACACTATTGTCAAAAACGTGGAAGGATCTATTATCACAAACTATTACATTTATTTCAAAAAGTTTCAGGTTTTTAAAAAATAAGAATAGAACCTGAAACACTATTGTCAAAAACGTGGAAGGATCTATTATCACAAACTATTACATTTATTTCAAAAAGTTTCAGGTTTTTAAAAAATAAGAATAGAACCTGAAACACTATTGTCAAAAACGTGGAAGGATCTATTATCACAAACTATTACATTTATTTCAAAAAGTTTCAGGTTTTTAAAAAATAAGAATAGAACCTGAAACACTATTGTCAAAAACGTGGAAGGATCTATTATCACAAACTATTACATTTATTTCAAAAAGTTTCAGGTTTTTAAAAAATAAGAATAGAACCTGAAACACTATTGTCAAAAACGTGGAAGGATCTATTATCACAAACTATTACATTTATTTCAAAAAGTTTCAGGTTTTTAAAAAATAAGAATAGAACCTGAAACACTATTGTCAAAAACGTGGAAGGATCTATTATCACAAACTATTACATTTATTTCAAAAAGTTTCAGGTTTTTAAAAAATAAGAATAGAACCTGAAACACTATTGTCAAAAACGTGGAAGGATCTATTATCACAAACTATTACATTTATTTCAAAAAGTTTCAGGTTTTTAAAAAATAAGAATAGAACCTGAAACACTATTGTCAAAAACGTGGAAGGATCTATTATCACAAACTATTACATTTATTTCAAAAAGTTTCAGGTTTTTAAAAAATAAGAATAGAACCTGAAACACTATTGTCAAAAACGTGGAAGGATCTATTATCACAAACTATTACATTTATTTCAAAAAGTTTCAGGTTTTTAAAAAATAAGAATAGAACCTGAAACACTATTGTCAAAAACGTGGAAGGATCTATTATCACAAACTATTACATTTATTTCAAAAAGTTTCAGGTTTTTAAAAAATAAGAATAGAACCTGAAACACTATTGTCAAAAACGTGGAAGGATCTATTATCACAAACTATTACATTTATTTCAAAAAGTTTCAGGTTTTTAAAAAATAAGAATAGAACCTGAAACACTATTGTCAAAAACGTGGAAGGATCTATTATCACAAACTATTACATTTATTTCAAAAAGTTTCAGGTTTTTAAAAAATAAGAATAGAACCTGAAACACTATTGTCAAAAACGTGGAAGGATCTATTATCACAAACTATTACATTTATTTCAAAAAGTTTCAGGTTTTTAAAAAATAAGAATAGAACCTGAAACACTATTGTCAAAAACGTTGAAGGATCTATTATCACAAACTATTACATTTATTTCAAAAAGTTTCAGGTTTTTAAAAAATAAGAATAGAACCTGAAACACTATTGTCAAAAACGTGGAAGGATCTATTATCACAAACTATTACATTTATTTCAAAAAGATTTCAGGTTTTTAAAAAATAAGAATAGAACCTGAAACACTATTGTCAAAAACGTGGAAGGATCTATTATCACAAACTATTACATTTATTTCAAAAAGTTTCAGGTTTTTAAAAAATAAGAATAGAACCTGAAACACTATTGTCAAAAACGTAGAAGGATCTATTATCACAAATTATTACATTTATTTCAAAAAGTTTCAGGTTTTTAAAAAATAAGAATAGAACCTGAAACACTATTGTCAAAAACGTGGAAGGATCTATTATCACAAACTATTACATTTATTTCAAAAAGTTTCAGGTTTTTAAAAAATAAGAATAGAACCTGAAACACTATTGTCAAAAACGTGGAAGGATCTATTATCACAAATTATTACATTTATTTCAAAAAGTTTCAGGTTTTTAAAAATAAGAATAGAACCTGAAACACTATTGTCAAAAACGTGGAAGGATCTATTATCACAAACTATTACATTTATTTCAAAAAGTTTCAGGTTTTTAAAAAATAAGAATAGAACCTGAAACACTATTGTCAAAAACGTGGAAGGATCTATTATCACAAACTATTACATTTATTTCAAAAAGTTTCAGGTTTTTAAAAAATAAGAATAGAACCTGAAACACTATTGTCAAAAACGTGGAAGGATCTATTATCACAAACTATTACATTTATTTCAAAAAGTTTCAGGTTTTTAAAAAATAAGAATAGAACCTGAAACACTATTGTCAAAAACGTGGAAGGATCTATTATCACAAACTATTACATTTATTTCAAAAAGTTTCAGGTTTTTAAAAAATAAGAATAGAACCTGAAACACTATTGTCAAAAACGTTGAAGGATCTATTATCACAAACTATTACATTTATTTCAAAAAGTTTCAGGTTTTTAAAAAATAAGAATAGAACCTGAAACACTATTGTCAAAAACGTGGAAGGATCTATTATCACAAACTATTACATTTATTTCAAAAAGTTTCAGGTTTTTAAAAAATAAGAATAGAACCTGAAACACTATTGTCAAAAACGTGGAAGGATCTATTATCACAAACTATTACATTTATTTCAAAAAGTTTCAGGTTTTTAAAAAATAAGAATAGAACCTGAAACACTATTGTCAAAAACGTAGAAGGATCTATTATCACAAATTATTACATTTATTTCAAAAAGTTTCAGGTTTTTAAAAAATAAGAATAGAACCTGAAACACTATTGTCAAAAACGTGGAAGGATCTATTATCACAAACTATTACATTTATTTCAAAAAGTTTCAGGTTTTTAAAAAATAAGAATAGAACATGAAACACTATTGTCAAAAACGTGGAAGGATCTATTATCACAAATTATTACATTTATTTCAAAAAGTTTCAGGTTTTTAAAAAATAAGAATAGAACCTGAAACACTATTGTCAAAAACGTGGAAGGATCTATTATCACAAACTATTACATTTATTTCAAAAAGTTTCAGGTTTTTAAAAAATAAGAATAGAACCTGAAACACTATTGTCAAAAACGTGGAAGGATCTATTATCACAAACTATTACATTTATTTCAAAAAGTTTCAGGTTTTTAAAAAATAAGAATAGAACCTGAAACACTATTGTCAAAAACGTGGAAGGATCTATTATCACAAACTATTACATTTATTTCAAAAAGTTTCAGGTTTTTAAAAAATAAGAATAGAACCTGAAACACTATTGTCAAAAACGTGGAAGGATCTATTATCACAAATTATTACATTTATTTCAAAAAGTTTCAGGTTTTTAAAAAATAAGAATAGAACCTGAAACACTATTGTCAAAAACGTAGAAGGATCTATTATCACAAACTATTACATTTATTTCAAAAAGTTTCAGGTTTTTAAAAAATAAGAATAGAACCTGAAACACTATTGTCAAAAACGTGGAAGGATCTATTATCACAAACTATTACATATATTTCAAAAAGTTTCAGGTTTTTAAAAAATAAGAATAGAACCTGAAACACTTGTCGAAAATAGGGATGTCTGTAATTGAGTTTGAATGTGTTGTTGTTGTTGTCGAAAATATATTTTAATTAACGCTGATCGATCTGTAAAGACAATTTCAAACAATCTTATTTCCGAACACTTCCGAACAAAAGCCACAACGGGCTATTCCCTAACTCCAACTCCTCTCAGGCCACAACGGACCTAAACCTGACAATGCCACAACGGGCCCAAAGTCACAACGGACTCGACTAGAGGCTGTTACGGTTTAAGGAGGATAGATGTAGTCCTCAAGGGCTAGATAATGTCCTAGTCTAACCCAGAACGATAAAGGGGCTTCTCTTAGGACTCGAGTACACCTATATCTTCTAAAAACTTATAATCAAAAAATTTATTTAAACAAATAAATATTTTATTTTCTTATTGAAAATGTTGAAGAAAAGTGGAAAGAATGAATAATGCGATCGTAAAGTCTGTTCTTTTATTCACCTCTAGGCTTGGCTTTGCTTGGCTCTCTACAAAATAAAAAATATTACAACAATGTTAAAAAAGGATGGGAAAAAACTTTCTGTCTTTGACAGAAAGGAGAATATCGCGGCTCAACGGCCGCTTTACATGGCCATTCTCTTCCTCGGAAAATCGGAAGAGAATGGCCATGCCATTCACGTGGACATCGCGGCCGTTGAGCCGCGACATTCCCCTCTATTTTTTTCGAGGGGTCCTTACGGCTCGCCGATTAAACTTTCTTGACTTTCTTCTCGGCTGTTGTGTATGCACTGCTGCTTCTGATCGTACCTGCTTTAATTATTGTGTCCCTGAGAATCATTAGCAATTTTCCAAGATTGTTGTCTCCTCTTCCCACACGCATACGTTGTTCGAGACGTTCGCCGGTTCCCCAATCTGTATCGCTACTAGCCTCCAGTAACATTGCTGGGTGTGTTGAGATTAAAATTTCCTTTTCTTGTGGAAGACTAAACTTTGCTGTGAGCCCTTCCATCATAACTCCATATTTTACCCGAGACCAATCAACCATTTCTTGATGTGTTCTTAATGCTGCGAGATTTTTTGCTTGGGCTGGGCTATAGGTTCTCATAACTTCTTTTGCTGCCTCTAATCTTCCTAACAGAAGACATTTCTGTTCACAGTAATATTGTTCAACCGAAAAATATTGTTGTTCATGCAGCCAGAAAGTGGAAGGCCAGAAGTTGCTCAGAATGTATCTTTTTGTGAAGAATGCTATTGCTTCACCTTTTGATGGAATAAATACAATTTCTCCGGCTAGCGGGTTGTAGTTGGGCACAGTTGGGTAGTTTTTAACCAATTGATGATCCGCAAATACCTCGTAAATATGATTCGGGTATTTGTTGTTCAACGGCACAACGGCCGAGTTGTTTGACGGCACAACGGCCGAACTGCTGCCACTGGTGCTAGGTCCACTTAATCTAGGCACAACGGCCACCTGCGGAAACTTTTCTTGAGGTATGCTGTTCTGACTGCTCCTTTTCCGCTTCCGAATCTTAGTCAGTTCAAATTTTGCTCCGACTCCCACAAGCATTCCCAATAACATCTTCAGATTCGTGTCGGCATTAGGGTGAACCCATGTGATTGGATGATATGGAGGGGGTCTCTCACCAATCCAAATAACCTGGAGCCCAGGGATCCGAGTCAGCCAGTCTAAAACCCCGTAGATGTTCGGCGATAACATGCTGCACCAAAAGATGACAGTTGTTAATAATTGGTTGAGTTTTGCTCGTCCCGGTAATGTTGTCCACCATACACTCTCCAATGGGTAGTTCGAGGTCAACGCTCGATACTCTTTTTCTCTCACAACTTCCCCAAGAATTTCAATGTTGTCATCGCCCAACAACCAAGTAGGAACGTCCACCCGAAAATTTCCACCTTGAGTAGTGGAGAAACGTTGTTTTTCTTTTGGGATCAATTTTGTTTCGGTCGCTATCTCGATGATCACTCCCCCATCAAGACTGATGGTATCCTCCTCTTCCTCATCCAAATTTTTCTCAGCCTGCTCTAATTCTTCTTTCGAAAAAATCGCTTCTGTCTCATCAATTTGGATCAAATCTTCTTCCATTTTTTGTTTATCTGAAATTGCAAAGTTATTAGAATCCTCAAATTTTTCCGAAATTTTGATTTCTTTTTCAGTTTTGACTCCCTTGGATTGGTTTGTTTCGTCCTTATCCATTTCTTCTACTACTCCAAACTCATTCACCTCAAGGGGGTAAAGGTGCTTTATCGCTCTTTCCAACTCTTTGTTACCTACTCTTACTTTGGCTGTCCTAACAGACAGAATTTCGGTTATCTTTCCTAACTTCCACAAATTTCTTTTCTTTGCACAATTTACATGTTTTTCCCTTAGAGCCAAAAGATACGATCTTTTCCATTCTTTCCAAAAACATTCCGCTGCTGACACAGCGTTCTTGTATTTGTCAATTAAACTTTCACGACTATTCGACTGCTTGAAATAATTCGGATCGTCTTTATCAAAGGGTTCTGTCGCTATGTCCATTTCATTCGCTTTCATCAACGGAAAGGCTAGATCTATCGGACGAAGCGGTTTCAACACTTCTGACTCTGACAAAAATGCAATCGGGCGCTCGTTCACGATTCTTTCTACTTCAACGAGTAGAGTCCACATTTCTTCGATAGTCATCGTTTTTCTAGCAATTACTCTTTTCAAATGGTGCTTGACAACACCAATCATGCGCTCATACAATCCTCCTCGCCATGGGGCGAACGGCGTTATGAATACCCATTCGATTTTGTCCTTTGCTGAATATTCTTTGACTTCGCGCTTTTCATAAATTTCTAACCACAACTGCCTTTCCTTCGCGTTCTCTTGGCAGAGCTTCTTTAATCCTTTGCTTCCTAGGACGAAATTTGTTCCATTATCTGAAATTATTCTTTTCGGAATGCGCCAACGACGGGCGAATCTCGTGAATGCTAAAAGAAACTTTTCTGCGGTTGCATCTAAAACTAATTCCAAGTGTATTATTCTTGACAAGGCGCATACGAAAATAGCTCCCCATATTTTTAAAGTTGACTTTCCATCCTCTGACCTAACAGTCATAGGTCCGAAGTAGTCAATACCTGTTGTTTCCCAAATTTCTTTTCCGCTAACACGGTAATCCGGTAATGGGGGTGCCTCTGGATAATCGTATGCTTTTACATAATAACGCTCGCATAGATGACATTTCGTTTTCAGATTCTTTTGTATGACGTTCACAACGGTTCGTCTACATTTTGGAATCCAATATGTTTGCCTTAACGCTGCGCACAAATTGATTGTTCCTGTGTGCTTTCTTTCCTTATGCATGTCTGCTATTATTAACGGTACTATCGGCGCTGCTTGGTGCAGATAAATTGGATGAATTGCGTTTGGTTCGAGTTCACTATTTTGTAATCTTCCTCCTGCTCTCCAAATTCCATGTTCTTGAAATAGTCCAAGATTACAAATACTTTCTTCTTTTGGAGGAAACATTTCTTGAGCTTCTAATATCAGAAATATTTCTGCGCTTGTAATTTCATTCAACATAAGTGGAGGAACTAAGTTTATTTCACAGTTCATCTTTTTTCTTCTATCTTTCTTAGGATGTTTGAAATGCTCAACGGCTCTCAAAACATACGCCATGCAATTTCTGACTCGCTTCCATTGTGAGAATCTCTCGAAATTACAAATCGGTATTATTTCTTCATTAGTATCATTTGCCACAAGACTTAGTTGTAATTCTGCGTTAGTCGTTTCCTGTGGGACAAATGTTTCTGGGTTATATTCTTTTAGACTTGTTGACCAGTATGCTTCTTCTTTCGATAGCCATCCAGGTCCTTCAAACCAAATTTTACTTTCCTTAAGCTCTTCTACTGAACATCCACGAGACGCTAAATCTGCCGGATTATCCTTCCCAACAACGTGGGTTACATGATAATTCCTTATTACCTTAATTCTATTTTTAACAAATCTATCTTTTTCCTTTCCTGTTGTTAGATAGTCAATAACGTCTGCAGCGTCCGTCCATAATCTAACTTTTTCAATCCTATTTTCTTTTTCCAGCTCTCGCTTCACAAATTCAATATTGGTACAACAAATTTTCATTGCGTGCAACTCTAACGACGGGATTGACGTCTTTCTTTTCCCAATTATAGATGGGATTACTAAACTTTTCGCAAATACCAAAGTTGTTTCGATTTTATTTCCCACTCTTCTTAAATAAATAGCAATGCCTATTCCATAAATCGATGCATCAGCGAATCCATGTAGTTCGATTTTACTTCTATCTTCTCCCGAATTCCAACATTTTCTTGATATACTTATTGATTGACCGTTCCACGTTTTTATTAATTTTTTCCAATCCTCTTCACTTTTTTGATCAACTGGTTTGTCCCAATTTAAGTTTTTATCTTTTTCAACTTGTTGTCTTAAACGTTTGCCTTTCAATATGACTGGGCTGATCAGTCCCAACGGGTCATACGGTTTTGCAATTTGTGCAAGTATTGTTCTTCTTGTTACCTTTTCTTCCGTAAATTTTGGTAATTTTATAGTTAACGTGTCTTCCTTTAAATTCCATATTAAACCTAACAGTTTAGTAGATTCTGTTCCACCTCTGTCACTTTCAGGTAGTTTTAATACTTCTTGCCATGCGTTCGACGTAAATTCTCGTACATTCATGTTTGCTTCTTCAAATATTCTTTTCAAGAATGTGTATTTGCTTTGAAGCTCTTCTGGGTCTTCAATTCCTATCAAAAGATTGTCAACGTATGTGTTTCTTTCTAACTCACGCACAACGGCGTCGCTATAATTCTCGTAGTGATGTTTTAGTACAATTGCTAAATGTGCAGGGCTACATATAACTCCAAACGCAACTCTACTAAAGCGATATTCAACGATAGCGCTTTTTTCATCCTCTGGGTTTTCATACCAAAGAAATCTTAGCGCGTCGCGGTCCTCAGGATCTATTGAAATTTGTAAAAATGCCTTCTCAACATCGCATGTTACAAGGTAATTTTTCATTCGAGCTCTCAATAAAATTCCAGCTAAGTCATTATACAGATTAGGTCCTTTATGTAAGCACTCATTCAACGATGGGTACTCTTTCCTTAATTTTGCACTTGCATCAAAAACAATTCTAATCTTCGTAAACTGCTTGTCTTGACGTTCAACAAAGTGATGCGGCAAATAATGACATATTTGCTTTCTTTCTTTGGGTGCTACTTCTATCATTTTTCTTTTCAGTTGGTCAATTATTATTTCGTGATATTGCTTTAATAACTCAGGCTTTTCGTCTAACTTCTTTTTGTTTGATCTGAGACGTCCTAACGCTAGCACATAGTTGTTCGGTAAATTATGTACTTCATCATTCCAAATTAGTTTTACTTCATATCTTCCTCCATTAAACTTCAAATTTTGTTTAAACTTTTCTAACCATATTTTATCTTCATCATTATTCGCATCTGCAAGACCGATTGTTTCTAAATTTGTTTGCCTCTCAACTAATTTATTTAATTCTAAGTCCGACGACTTAGGTTTCCTTAACTCCTTTGCTTCAAATTCAATATCATCTTCTTGCACTGAAGCCAACACAACGGAAGGCTTTGTCTTATTTGCTTCTTGCTTTTCTCTTGATTTCATTCTTCCCTCTCCCGAAAGAAATTTTCCTAAACTTGAGTCATTAATGAAAAATCCATTGGCTAATCTTTCAAGAACCGATACATGAAACGTGTCGTAATAATCATTTCCAATCAACACTTCAGGCTCTACGTTGTCTGGTTTCAGTTTTATTTTGTTTTCACTTAATTCCTTCAATTGCGCTTTTCGGTACTTGATAAACTTTAAGTCTCTCATAACCTTTTCGATTGCTCTTGCTTTAATTATTCTATCACAATTTTGGCCTTTCACTCCAAATTCAACGATTTGGGACTCGTAGGTTCCTAGTTGCACTCCTCCTAATCCACTAATATTAAAATTTGCTTGTCCTGTTGCTTCCAGTTTTAATTCTTCACCTAGCTTCTTTGTGATGTAACTTCTTTCACTTCCAGGATCCAAGAAAACGATAACCCGTTTTCGCAGATTAGGCTTTTGCGGATTATATATTGTTCCCTCAATACATTTTAACAACGTAAAACTTTCGTCTGGCTTCTTAATAATTCCTTTTATTTTAGCTGATAACGAGTTTACTTCTTTTAGATCATTAACTTCTTTTTCATACATTGTTAATGTAACCTGTTCTGTTTTTGGAACCCTTTTTCCACACAATGCAACGTTGTGTTTCGGGCGTTTACATAAAAAGCATGGTAAATTATATCTTGGGCATTCTCTTGCGTTATGTCCTTTCTTCAAGCAAATATAACAAAGTGCCAACTCTTGAATCTGTTTCTTTCTATCTTCTATTGTTTTATATTTATCACAGTCAAGCGGAAAATGTTTACCTTGACATAATTGACATGGATATCTTGCGGGGCTTCGGCTGTTACTTGCACTTTCACCTCTTATAAACCTCTCTTTACCTCTTGTGTCTCGAGGCCATGGAGACCCTTTTTGATTTCTGCCATTTCTAGATTGACTTGTTGACGTGTTGCTCGATACACTTGAATACAATGAGGATCTACTAGATGAATCTTCAAATTCCCTTCGTGATCTATTTTTCCTATCTTGTCGCCTTTCTCTTTCGCGCTCACGCCCGGGTCTCAACGGACCTTCGTCACTAGCTCTCCAGGGTTTTCTTGAGTCCTTTGGTTGATATCTAATAGCAAAATTCATCGTGGGACTCAACGGTTCTCCATGATTTACTTTACTACTCTTCTTATCTACTTCTTTAACCTTTTTTCCTTTTCGGTAAATTTCATTAATCATTTGGCAATGCTCAACGGCTTTTGCATAACACTTACGGTACAATTCTGTAGTCTATGGTTCAGTACCTTCATTCTGCTTCAAGTCTAAATATTTGAGTAAAACTTTCTTTGACATCTTTTGTTCGAGCGCTAAAAATATTTGAGGCGATTTTAAGTCTTGATTGTAATGTTCAAGTTGTCTGCAAACCCTTTCGACTTCGACTTGATTCACTATATCATCCTCTATTGACCTAGACTCTGGAATACTAGACAATTTGTTATGTAGATCTCGAATTATTTTCTCATTTTTCCCGTATTTTGACTTCAAAAGATCTACCGCTAAATTATAATTTGCCTCTGAGAACGGTAAAAGTCCTTGTACAACTTTCTTCGGTTCTCCTCTTAATAATGAATCCAAATATGACATTTTTTGTATGGGGTCTAAGTCCTTGTCGTTGTGAATTGTCGCTTCATACAGTGGCCAAAAGTTTTCCCACTCAGAACCATCAAACATTTTTAATTCCAATTTCGGTAATATGACACCTTTACTTCTGCTAGTTCCGCTAATTTCATTACCAGTACCTAATATCTTGTCTAATTCGTAATGAACTCGCTGTACTTGATATGCCTTTTCTTAGCACGACGGCTAATCTGATACGCTTCAGCCAAGTCAACGCTTGCTCTGAGTGTTTTGTCAAACTCTTGCTGTTCTTCTAACGTATACTCTCTTACCCTTTCCTCATATACCTGTCTACCATTCCTAATTTCTTGAATTTGTTCAAAAATATCTTCGTTTTTTGCTTTGAGGGATCTCATTAATATTTTACACTCGTGTCTTTCCTGTTCATTCGTCGGACGTGGGGGTATGATCGGTTCTGGTTCTTCTAAATAGTCCTTTAAAACATCCATCGCCAGTAATAACGGATGAACAATAAACTCCGGAAACACCATTTTTCTTCTCAGACTCTAATCACCTAATTTGACTTTTTCTCTCCTATAAAGTGAACGAAAACTGGACACTTGAGTCTCAACTTTTTTACAAGATCTATCCGGATAACACCGATAGTTCTACCAAATTTTCTCCAAAACCAATCCAAGGTCAAAAATTCGAATTTACCCGTTGATCGCAACGTATCACCTCTCAAACTCTTCGAAAATGTCGATATCAACGTATCGACTCTCAAATTTTCAAACCCGGTTGATATCAACGTATCAAATCGAAACTTCTTCAACAAGGTTGATATCAACGTATCAACCACAAAAATTCTCTTAAAATTTCCCAGAAAAGTTGATATCAACGTATCAACCCCAAAAATTCTCACAAACGTGTTAATCCTAACAGCTTAACAATTCCCCTCTTTTTATTTTTAAACTTTAAACTTGCTACTTTGAAGACTGCACTTCTTTTGAGCGGTCGCCACTGTCGAAAATAGGGATGTCTGTAATTGAGTTTGAATGTGTTGTTGTTGTTGTCGAAAATATATTTTAATTAACGCTGATCGATCTGTAAAGACAATTTCAAACAATCTTATTTCCGAACACTTCCGAACAAAAGCCACAACGGGCTATTCCCTAACTCCAACTCCTCTCAGGCCACAACGGACCTAAACCTGACAATGCCACAACGGGCCCAAAGTCACAACGGACTCGACTAGAGGCTGTTACGGTTTAAGGAGGATAGATGTAGTCCTCAAGGGCTAGATAATGTCCTAGTCTAACCCAGAACGATAAAGGGGCTTCTCTTAGGACTCGAGTACACCTATATCTTCTAAAAACTTATAATCAAAAAATTTATTTAAACAAATAAATATTTTATTTTCTTATTGAAAATGTTGAAGAAAAGTGGAAAGAATGAATAATGCGATCGTAAAGTCTGTTCTTTTATTCACCTCTAGGCTTGGCTTTGCTTGGCTCTCTACAAAATAAAAAATATTACAACAATGTTAAAAAAGGATGGGAAAAAACTTTCTGTCTTTGACAGAAAGGAGAATATCGCGGCTCAACGGCCGCTTTACATGGCCATTCTCTTCCTCGGAAAATCGGAAGAGAATGGCCATGCCATTCACGTGGACATCGCGGCCGTTGAGCCGCGACACACTATTGTCAAAAACGTGGAAGGATCTATTATCACAAACTATTACATTTATTTCAAAAAGTTTCAGGTTTTTAAAAAATAAGAATAGAACCTGAAACACTATTGTCAAAAACGTGGAAGGATCTATTATCACAAACTATTACATTTATTTCAAAAAGTTTCAGGTTTTTAAAAAATAAGAATAGAACCTGAAACACTATTGTCAAAAACGTGGAAGGATCTATTATCACAAACTATTACATATATTTCAAAAAGTTTCAGGTTTTTAAAAAATAAGAATAGAACCTGAAACACTATTGTCAAAAACGTGGAAGGATCTATTATCACAAACTATTACATTTATTTCAAAAAGTTTCAGGTTTTTAAAAAATAAGAATAGAACCTGAAACACTATTGTCAAAAACGTGGAAGGATCTATTATCACAAACTATTACATTTATTTCAAAAAGTTTCAGGTTTTTAAAAAATAAGAATAGAACCTGAAACACTATTGTCAAAAACGTGGAAGGATCTATTATCACAAACTATTACATATATTTCAAAAAGTTTCAGGTTTTTAAAAAATAAGAATAGAACCTGAAACACTATTGTCAAAAACGTGGAAGGATCTATTATCACAAATTATTACATTTATTTCAAAAAGTTTCAGGTTTTTAAAAAATAAGAATAGAACCTGAAACACTATTGTCAAAAACGTGGAAGGATCTATTATCACAAACTATTACATTTATTTCAAAAAGTTTCAGGTTTTTAAAAAATAAGAATAGAACCTGAAACACTATTGTCAAAAACGTGGAAGGATCTATTATCACAAACTATTACATTTATTTCAAAAAGTTTCAGGTTTTTAAAAAATAAGAATAGAACCTGAAACACTATTGTCAAAAACGTGGAAGGATCTATTATCACAAACTATTACATTTATTTCAAAAAGTTTCAGGTTTTTAAAAAATAAGAATAGAACCTGAAACACTATTGTCAAAAACGTGGAAGGATCTATTATCACAAACTATTACATTTATTTCAAAAAGTTTCAGGTTTTTAAAAAATAAGAATAGAACCTGAAACACTATTGTCAAAAACGTGGAAGGATCTATTATCACAAACTATTACATTTATTTCAAAAAGTTTCAGGTTTTTAAAAAATAAGAATAGAACCTGAAACACTATTGTCAAAAACGTAGAAGGATCTATTATCACAAACTATTACATTTATTTCAAAAAGTTTCAGGTTTTTAAAAAATAAGAATAGAACCTGAAACACTATTGTCAAAAACGTGGAAGGATCTATTATCACAAACTATTACATTTATTTCAAAAAGTTTCAGGTTTTTAAAAAATAAGAATAGAACCTGAAACACTATTGTCAAAAACGTGGAAGGATCTATTATCACAAACTATTACATTTATTTCAAAAAGTTTCAGGTTTTTAAAAAATAAGAATAGAACCTGAAACACTATTGTCAAAAACGTGGAAGGATCTATTATCACAAACTATTACATTTATTTCAAAAAGTTTCAGGTTTTTAAAAAATAAGAATAGAACCTGAAACACTATTGTCAAAAACGTGGAAGGATCTATTATCACAAACTATTACATTTATTTCAAAAAGTTTCAGGTTTTTAAAAAATAAGAATAGAACCTGAAACACTATTGTCAAAAACGTGGAAGGATCTATTATCACAAACTATTACATTTATTTCAAAAAGTTTCAGGTTTTTAAAAAATAAGAATAGAACCTGAAACACTATTGTCAAAAACGTGGAAGGATCTATTATCACAAATTATTACATTTATTTCAAAAAGTTTCAGGTTTTTAAAAAATAAGAATAGAACCTGAAACACTATTGTCAAAAACGTGGAAGGATCTATTATCACAAACTATTACATTTATTTCAAAAAGTTTCAGGTTTTTAAAAAATAAGAATAGAACCTGAAACACTATTGTCAAAAACGTGGAAGGATCTATTATCACAAACTATTACATTTATTTCAAAAAGTTTCAGGTTTTTAAAAAATAAGAATAGAACCTGAAACACTATTGTCAAAAACGTGGAAGGATCTATTATCACAAACTATTACATTTATTTCAAAAAGTTTCAGGTTTTTAAAAAATAAGAATAGAACCTGAAACACTATTGTCAAAAACGTGGAAGGATCTATTATCACAAATTATTACATTTATTTCAAAAAGTTTCAGGTTTTTAAAAAATAAGAATAGAACCTGAAACACTATTGTCAAAAACGTGGAAGGATCTATTATCACAAACTATTACATTTATTTCAAAAAGTTTCAGGTTTTTAAAAAATAAGAATAGAACCTGAAACACTATTGTCAAAAACGTGGAAGGATCTATTATCACAAACTATTACATTTATTTCAAAAAGTTTCAGGTTTTTAAAAAATAAGAATAGAACCTGAAACACTATTGTCAAAAACGTGGAAGGATCTATTATCACAAATTATTACATTTATTTCAAAAAGTTTCAGGTTTTTAAAAAATAAGAATAGAACCTGAAACACTATTGTCAAAAACGTGGAAGGATCTATTATCACAAATTATTACATTTATTTCAAAAAGTTTCAGGTTTTTAAAAAATAAGAATAGAACCTGAAACACTATTGTCAAAAACGTGGAAGGATCTATTATCACAAATTATTACATTTATTTCAAAAAGTTTCAGGTTTTTAAAAAATAAGAATAGAACCTGAAACACTATTGTCAAAACGTGGAAGGATCTATTATCACAAATTATTACATTTATTTCAAAAAGTTTCAGGTTTTTAAAAAATAAGAATAGAACCTGAAACACTATTGTCAAAAACGTGGAAGGATCTATTATCACAAATTATTACATTTATTTCAAAAAGTTTCAGGTTTTTAAAAAATAAGAATAGAACCTGAAACACTATTGTCAAAAACGTGGAAGGATCTATTATCACAAATTATTACATTTATTTCAAAAAGTTTCAGGTTTTTAAAAAATAAGAATAGAACCTGAAACACTATTGTCAAAAACGTGGAAGGATCTATTATCACAAATTATTACATTTATTTCAAAAAGTTTCAGGTTTTTAAAAAATAAGAATAGAACCTGAAACACTATTGTCAAAAACGTGGAAGGATCTATTATCACAAATTATTACATTTATTTCAAAAAGTTTCAGGTTTTTAAAAATAAGAATAGAACCTGAAACACTATTGTCAAAAACGTGGAAGGATCTATTATCACAAACTATTACATTTATTTCAAAAAGTTTCAGGTTTTTAAAAAATAAGAATAGAACCTGAAATACTATTGTCAAAAACGTGGAAGGATCTATTATCACAAATTATTACATTTATTTCAAAAAGTTTCAGGTTTTTAAAAAATAAGAATAGAACCTGAAACACTATTGTCAAAAACGTGGAAGGATCTATTATCACAAACTATTACAATTATTTCAAAAAGTTTCAGGTTTTTAAAAAATAAGAATGTCATCTCAACTATGTTTTTTACAAAAAACTTTTTATTATGGCTCAAAATTTAATCATTATCATTGTCATCTCAATTATGTTTTTTACAAAAAACTTTTTATTATGGCTCAAAATTTAATCATTATCATTGTCATCTCAATTATGTTTTTTACAAAAAACTTTTTATTATGGCTCAAAATTTAATCATTATCATTGTCATCTCAATTATGTTTTTTACAAAAAACTTTTTATTATGGCTCAAAATTTAATCATTATCATTGTCATCTCAACTATGTTTTTTACAAAAAACTTTTTATTATGGCTCAAAATTTAATCATTATCATTGTCATCTCAATTATGTTTTTTACAAAAAACTTTTTATTATGGCTCAAAATTTAATCATTATCATTGTCATCTCAATTATGTTTTTTACAAAAAACTTTTTATTATGGCTCAAAATTTAATCATTATCATTGTCATCTCAATTATGTTTTTTACAAAAAACTTTTTATTATGGCTCAAAATTTAATCATTATCACTGTCATCTCAATTATGTTTTTTACAAAAAACTTTTTATTATTGCTCAAAATTGAATCATTATCACTGTCATCTCAATTATGTTTTTTACAAAAAACTTTTTATTATGGCTCAAAATTGAATCATTATCATTGTCATCTCAATTATGTTTTTTACAAAAAACTTTTTATTATGGCTCAAAATTGAATCATTATCATTGTCATCTCAATTATGTTTTTTACAAAAAACTTTTTATTATGGCTCAAAATTGAATCATTATCATTGTCATCTCAATTATGTTTTTTACAAAAAACTTTTTATTATGGCTCAAAATTTAATCATTATCATTGTCATCTCAATTATGTTTTTTACAAAAAACTTTTTATTATGGCTCAAAATTTAATCATTATCACTGTCATCTCAATTATGTTTTTTACAAAAAACTTTTTATTATGGCTCAAAATTGAATCATTATCATTGTCATCTCAATTATGTTTTTTACAAAAAACTTTTTATTATGGCTCAAAATTGAATCATTATCACTGTCATCTCAATTATGTTTTTTACAAAAAACTTTTTATTATGGCTCAAAATTGAATCATTATCATTGTCATCTCAATTATGTTTTTTACAAAAAACTTTTTATTATGGCTCAAAATTGAATCATTATCACTGTCATCTCAATTATGTTTTTTACAAAAAACTTTTTATTATGGCTCAAAATTGAATCATTATCATTGTCATCTCAATTATGTTTTTTACAAAAAACTTTTTATTATGGCTCAAAATTTAATCATTATCACTGTCATCTCAATTATGTTTTTTACAAAAAACTTTTTATTATTGCTCAAAATTGAATCATTATCACTGTCATCTCAATTATGTTTTTTACAAAAAACTTTTTATTATGGCTCAAAATTGAATCATTATCATTGTCATCTCAATTATGTTTTTTACAAAAAACTTTTTATTATGGCTCAAAATTTAATCATTATCATTGTCATCTCAATTATGTTTTTTACAAAAAACTTTTTATTATGGCTCAAAATTTAATCATTATCACTGTCATCTCAATTATGTTTTTTACAAAAAACTTTTTATTATGGCTCAAAATTTAATCATTATCATTGTCATCTCAATTATGTTTTTTACAAAAAACTTTTTATTATGGCTCAAAATTTAATCATTATCACTGTCATCTCAATTCTGTTTTTTACAAAAAACTTTTTATTATGGCTCAAAATTGAATCATTATCACTGTCATCTCAATTCTGTTTTTTACAAAAAACTTTTTATTATGGCTCAAAATTTAATCATTATCACTGTCATCTCAATTCTGTTTTTTACAAAAAACTTTTTATTATGGCTCAAAATTTAATCATTATCATTGTCATCTCAATTATGTTTTTTACAAAAAACTTTTTATTATGGCTCAAAATTTAATCATTATCATTGTCATCTCAATTATGTTTTTTACAAAAAACTTTTTATTATGGCTCAAAATTTAATCATTATCATTGTCATCTCAATTCTGTTTTTTACAAAAAACTTTTTATTATGGCTCAAAATTTAATCATTATCATTGTCATCTCAATTATGTTTTTTACAAAAAACTTTTTATTATGGCTCAAAATTTAATCATTATCATTGTCATCTCAATTATGTTTTTTACAAAAAACTTTTTATTATGGCTCAAAATTTAATCATTATCATTGTCATCTCAATTATGTTTTTTACAAAAAACTTTTTATTATGGCTCAAAATTTAATCATTATCATTGTCATCTCAATTATGTTTTTTACAAAAAACTTTTTATTATGGCTCAAAATTTAATCATTATCATTGTCATCTCAATTATGTTTTTTACAAAAAACTTTTTATTATGGCTCAAAATTTAATCATTATCATTGTCATCTCAATTATGTTTTTTACAAAAAACTTTTTATTATGGCTCAAAATTTAATCATTATCATTGTCATCTCAATTATGTTTTTTACAAAAAACTTTTTATTATGGCTCAAAATTTAATCATTATCATTGTCATCTCAATTATGTTTTTTACAAAAAACTTTTTATTATGGCTCAAAATTTAATCATTATCATTGTCATCTCAATTATGTTTTTTACAAAAAACTTTTTATTATGGCTCAAAATTTAATCATTATCATTGTCATCTCAATTATGTTTTTTACAAAAAACTTTTTATTATGGCTCAAAATTTAATCATTATCATTGTCATCTCAATTATGTTTTTTACAAAAAACTTTTTATTATGGCTCAAAATTTAATCATTATCATTGTCATCTCAATTATGTTTTTTACAAAAAACTTTTTATTATGGCTCAAAATTTAATCATTATCACTGTCATCTCAATTCTGTTTTTTACAAAAAACTTTTTATTATGGCTCAAAATTTAATCATTATCATTGTCATCTCAATTCTGTTTTTTACAAAAAACTTTTTATTATGGCTCAAAATTTAATCATTATCATTGTCATCTCAATTATGTTTTTTACAAAAAACTTTTTATTATGGCTCAAAATTTAATCATTATCACTGTCATCTCAATTCTGTTTTTTACAAAAAACTTTTTATTATGGCTCAAAATTGAATCATTATCACTGTCATCTCAATTCTGTTTTTTACAAAAAACTTTTTATTATGGCTCAAAATTTAATCATTATCATTGTCATCTCAATTCTGTTTTTTACAAAAAACTTTTTATTATGGCTCAAAATTTAATCATTATCATTGTCATCTCAATTATGTTTTTTACAAAAAACTTTTTATTATGGCTCAAAATTTAATCATTATCATTGTCATCTCAATTATGTTTTTTACAAAAAACTTTTTATTATGGCTCAAAATTTAATCATTATCACTGTCATCTCAATTATGTTTTTTACAAAAAACTTTTTATTATGGCTCAAAATTTAATCATTATCATTGTCATCTCAATTCTGTTTTTTACAAAAAACTTTTTATTATGGCTCAAAATTTAATCATTATCACTGTCATCTCAATTATGTTTTTTACAAAAAACTTTTTATTATGGCTCAAAATTTAATCATTATCATTGTCATCTCAATTATGTTTTTTACAAAAAACTTTTTATTATGGCTCAAAATTTAATCATTATCATTGTCATCTCAATTCTGTTTTTTACAAAAAACTTTTTATTATGGCTCAAAATTTAATCATTATCACTGTCATCTCAATTCTGTTTTTTACAAAAAACTTTTTATTATGGCTCAAAATTTAATCATTATCATTGTCATCTCAATTATGTTTTTTACAAAAAACTTTTTATTATGGCTCAAAATTTAATCATTATCACTGTCATCTCAATTCTGTTTTTTACAAAAAACTTTTTATTATGGCTCAAAATTTAATCATTATCATTGTCATCTCAATTCTGTTTTTTACAAAAAACTTTTTATTATGGCTCAAAATTTAATCATTATCATTGTCATCTCAATTATGTTTTTTACAAAAAACTTTTTATTATGGCTCAAAATTTAATCATTATCACTGTCATCTCAATTCTGTTTTTTACAAAAAACTCTTTATTATGGCTCAAAATTTAATCATTATCACTGTCATCTCAATTCTGTTTTTTACAAAAAACTTTTTATTATGGCTTAAAATTTAATCATTATCACTGTCATCTCAATTCTGTTTTTTACAAAAAACTTTTTATTATGGCTCAAAATTTAATCATTATCACTGTCATCTCAATTCTGTTTTTTACAAAAAACTTTTATTATGGCTCAAAATTTAATCATTATCACTGTCATCTCAATTCTGTTTTTTACAAAAAACTTTTTATTATGGCTCAAAATTTAATCATTATCACTGTCATCTCAATTCTGTTTTTTACAAAAAACTTTTTATTATGGCTCAAAATTTAATCATTATCACTTGTCATCTCAATTCTGTTTTTTACAAAAAACTTTTTATTATGGCTCAAAATTTAATCATTATCATTGTCATCTCAATTCTGTTTTTACAAAAAACTTTTTATTATGGCTCAAAATTTAATCATTATCATTGTCATCTCAATTATGTTTTTTACAAAAAACTTTTTATTATGGCTCAAAATTTAATCATTATCACTTGTCATCTCAATTATGTTTTTTACAAAAAACTTTTTATTATGGCTCAAAATTTAATCATTATCACTGTCATCTCAATTATGTTTTTTACAAAAAACTTTTTATTATGGCTCAAAATTGAATCATTATCACTGTCATCTCAATTCTGTTTTTTACAAAAAACTTTTTATTATGGCTCAAAATTGAATCATTATCACTGTCATCTCAATTCTGTTTTTTACAAAAAACTTTTTATTATGGCTCAAAATTTAATCATTATCATTGTCATCTCAATTATGTTTTTTACAAAAAACTTTTTATTATGGCTCAAAATTTAATCATTATCATTGTCATCTCAATTCTGTTTTTTACAAAAAACTTTTTATTATGGCTCAAAATTTAATCATTATCATTGTCATCTCAATTATGTTTTTTACAAAAAACTTTTTATTATGGCTCAAAATTTAATCATTATCATTGTCATCTCAATTATGTTTTTTACAAAAAACTTTTTATTATGGCTCAAAATTTAATCATTATCACTGTCATCTCAATTATGTTTTTTACAAAAAACTTTTTATTATGGCTCAAAATTTAATCATTATCACTGTCATCTCAATTCTGTTTTTTACAAAAAACTTTTTATTATGGCTCAAAATTGAATCATTATCACTGTCATCTCAATTCTGTATATTCCTACTGTAATATTTTTACTGTAATATTTTTTTTCTACTGTAATATTTTTTTTTATATTTTATATATGACAGTAGGAATTTATTTTAAGAATTGAAGGTGGAATAATAGGGACTAGGGACCTAAAAAAATATTACAGTAGGAATTTATTTTAAGAATTGAAGGTGGAAAAATAGGGACTAGGGACCTAAAGAAATATGACAGTAGGAATTTATTTTAAGAATTGAAGGTGGAATAATAGGGACTCGGGACCTAAAGGAATATGACAGTAGGAATTTATTTTAAGAATTGAAGGTGGAAAAATAGGGACTAGGGACCTAAAGAAATATGACAGTAGGAATTTATTTTAAGAATTGAAGGTGGAATAATAGGGACTAGGGAACTAAAGAAATATGACAGTAGGAATTTATTTTATGAATTGAAGGTGGAATAATAGGGACTAGGGACCTAAAGAAATATGACAGTAGGAATTTATTTTAAGAATTGAAGGTGGAATAATAGGGACTCGGGACCTAAAGGAATATGACAGTAGGAATTTATTTTAAGAATTGAAGGTGGAATAATAGGGACTAGGGACCTAAAGAAATATGACAGTAGGAATTTATTTTAAGAATTCTGTTATGTTATGACCCCGCTTACGAAGAGATCAGAACAAAACGTTTATCGCACACAAAGAAATACAGAGCAGGTGAAGGTAGGTAGAACTAAAACTGGGAGAGCGAACTAACTATTGGCTGGGCTTTTATACTAATCACTCTAAGGGCTGACGCCCATACACAACACCTCCCCCCTTGAAAAAAAGGTTCGGCTTCACTTAAAGCCGAAGCTTTACAATAACTCAACACTTTGCCAGCCAAACAAACAAACAAAAATACATACAAAAATTTGGGGGACAATGGGAACAAAAAATAAATACAACATTACCAAAAAAATACAACAATATTATCACAATTATTTACACATCTACATCTCCATTTGCTTATCTTCTTCAACATCTTTCATTTTTGACTTGTTCCCATTTGCTTCTTTCATCTTTGACTTGATCCTCTTGGAGTTGTCCACACTGCTGGTACTCGAAGAAGTCACACTACTTTCACTCACTATTGTTTCTTCACTAATATTCATCTTTTTGATGTCTTCATTCAGCAACTTCTTTTTATTACTCCACTCATCACGCCGAATTTCTTTAAACGACCTGGTTACAATACTCTTTAGCACTGACACTTTGACTTTCCAGGCGTTTTCGGTTTTGCGCAAAATTTACCCCTCAACCACTCAATTTTGCCGCTTCTTTTATTGGTGTTTTTCACTTTCACTTTTGTCCCGTTCGGAAATGCATTTTTCTGTATCTTGAATGCTGCCTTCTTTTTACTCCACTTGTTGTATTTTGGCTTTTGAATTTGCACTGACACTTCTTTCAATCCAGGCAAGCCCAAGATACACACTTCACTATGGACCAAATGGAACTCCATAAAGACGTCTTTGTCTTTCACTCTCACTTTGCTTCTGAATTTTCCTTCAATTTCCACTTTGTTGTCACCCAGCCCTATACCACTGTAATTCACTTTTTCAATTGTTGGCTGTCCAATACTGTTCCACACTTCTTTAGTGACAACATTTATCTGCGAAGCAGTGTCGACAATCATTTCAATATCCACTTCTCCAAACTTCACTTTTTGCTTAATCCACTCTTCTTTTTCTACAATTTGCATTGGATCGAAGATATCCAGAATTGCACAATATGGAGAACCTGAATGATTATTATCATTACTCCACTGCCGTTTAGGCTGATAATGTTTATCATTCAAGAACTTACAATGCATTCGCCAGTGACCAAAACGCCCACAATGACTACACTTCTTTTGAATGATATTTTGTTGATACTTGACGTTTGGTTTGGACCACTGTTTTTTGCACTCATTTCCATTTTCACTTTCACTATCTTTCCAACACTTCACTTTTTGCACTGTATTGACTTCAGGCACTTCTTTCTTCACTTCACTCATTTTCTCTTTGACTAGATACAGTGCCTCACTTTTGTTGGCCATATATGCCCGACACTCTTCAATCACTTCTTTTAAGGTCACTGCATGCCCCTTTTCACTTTTACTTTCAACACTCTTCATGGCGACTTGTCGTACTGAGGTTGCATCACTTGGCAGACCTGAAATAAAAATAAGAACTTTCAATTCTTCAATTGACAAGGCCATTTCCGCGCGCTCACATTGCGCATTCACTAAATTCCCAAACTCAACAATATCTTGAAGGGCACTACACTTAACATTTAAGGCCTCGAACCTTTTCAACAATTTAGACCTATGGTCACTAAACTCTTTCACTAACTCACTACACAGTTCGTCAAACTTCATTTCACTCAATTTGGTTGGCAGCATCTTCCTTTCAATTTGGGCATACTCTTCTGGCCCCAATTTACTCAATAACAATCTCACTTTAGAGGATTCTGGCAGGGTTTTACCCTCCTCCTCAAAATAGGATCGATGCCTGCCCAACCATGACTCAAAGGTCATACCACTCGTCAAATCGAAAACAAACTCACCGATCATGCCAACCAATTTACTGTATAGCTCGGTGTCGTTCAACTCACTCGGCTTCAGCAGCCTCACTAACATTTTCTCAAAATGCTCCTGTTGGGCCTTTAGCAATTTCTCCAAAACTTTTGCATCCATGTTCACTCACTAAACTAAACTTTTTTTTTACTACACTTTAACACTAAACACTACAATTTCACTAACCTTTTCGGTTTTTACAACACTGCAATTGTCCACACAGATTTTCTTTCCTGCACTGCACACAGCTTACGTTGACGAGCGTTGACTTTGACGAGACTGTACCGATTGGTTCTTTTTCTCGACCGCGCCACTGTTATGACCCCGCTTACGAAGAGATCAGAACAAAACGTTTATCGCACACAAAGAAATACAGAGCAGGTGAAGGTAGGTAGAACTAAAACTGGGAGAGCGAACTAACTATTGGCTGGGCTTTTATACTAATCACTCTAAGGGCTGACGCCCATACACAACAAAAACTTTTTATTATGGCTCAAAATTTAATCATTATCACTGTCATCTCAATTCTGTTTTTTACAAAAAACTTTTTATTATGGCTCAAAATTTAATCATTATCATTGTCATCTCAATTATGTTTTTTACAAAAAACTTTTTATTATGGCTCAAAATTTAATCATTATCACTGTCATCTCAATTCTGTTTTTTACAAAAAACTTTTTATTATGGCTCAAAATTTAATCATTATCACTGTCATCTCAATTCTGTTTTTTACAAAAAACTTTTTATTATGGCTCAAAATTTAATCATTATCATTGTCATCTCAATTCTGTTTTTTACAAAAAACTTTTTATTATGGCTCAAAATTTAATCATTATCACTGTCATCTCAATTCTGTTTTTTACAAAAAACTTTTTATTATGGCTCAAAATTTAATCATTATCATTGTCATCTCAATTATGTTTTTTACAAAAAACTTTTTATTATGGCTCAAAATTTAATCATTATCACTGTCATCTCAATTCTGTTTTTTACAAAAAACTTTTTATTATGGCTCAAAATTTAATCAATTTTCTGGGAGATTGTACTACAATTCTTCTGGGAGATTGTACTTGCACTTTTTGTACTTTCACTTGGAGTACGTCGAGTGGATAAGCCCACAAAATGTCACATCCTCATTTCGTCAATCTCAAAAGGCCTAAGAGAGTAAAATTACCCAATTCGTCAAACTATAAAGCTAATATGGCTCCGGACAATCCGTCAGTGGACAATCCGGCAGTGGAAAATCCCATTGCAATCCTGTGACGTTGAGCGTTCATTTTCCATGTATAAAAATATTTTGACGGATAAAAGGACAAATTTTACACCTGAAAATTTGGAAATGTACTTAATATGCAATTGTGAAAAACGTGATTAAATTTTTTTGTTAAATTTTAACTTTATATTAGTAAATAAACGAAAATTTATTTCAATATTTAGCTAATTTTTGGCACTTTTTGTCAATATTTTGCCAATTTATTTCAATATTTTATGGCCATATATTGCAATTTTATTTCAATAAAAATCCGCACCCTAGTTATAAGAAATGACAGGATTGCCAAATTATTCGACTGACAAGACCAAGACAGAAACTTTCAAGAAATCTTGGTTATCTATCCAAAATTATTTAGGTTTAACTTTAAAAAGCCGTTAGATGTCCAGATATAATCTTTCGAAAAAAATTATGAAAAAAAGTAAAAGCTTTAAATTTAAAAATATTTTTCCTCCCATGAGATGAAGATAATAAAAAATAAATATTTTTATTTTTAATTGAGTATTTTAAATTTAAGTATATTTAAAAAAAGTAAATTTAAAAATGCTAGGAAAAAATAAATATTTTCTCAAAATTGTTTAAAAAATCTCAGAAAGTTGGCATTAAATGATGGCATTAAATGATGAATAGCTTAAGTGATGAATAAAAGTATCTCGACAATTTATTTTTTATTTTATTTTTGTTTTGTGGTCATTTAAAGAAAATTTAGTCTTATTTAATTATCAAAAAACTTTTAATTAATTAGGTAAGAGCAAAACATCGTCCACCCAAAATACCGTCCTGACATCTTACTGTTAGTAAAATACATTTTACATGTAGTAAATTCGATTTATGTCGATATTTGTTATCTTATTATCTTCAGACTGATTTTTTAAATCTTATAACGTGATTTTTTTCAAATTTTGTGCGTGACAGTCTCTATTTTTCCATGCCAATCTCTATTTTAGAGCTAAATCCCGATAATCGCTGGTAGTCGCATAAAATACGGATATCGAGACCGGGTCCTGTAAAATCTCGTAGGAGATCCTGTCCTATACTACTAATTAATTAATATTCATTAATAATTATTTTCTTTTACTTAATATATATTTTTCCAACTTTTCTCAAAAACTTAAAAACTTAGCCAAAACTTTCTTTTATTATTTTCTTTTATTGACCATTACCAAAAAACTTTTTTTTTTCTTTAACGTTTTATGCGTCGCAGCATTTTTATTTTTTTACGAAAAAAGCTAAAAGAAAGTCCAATTATATAAAAATAATAATTTGGCACTTTTTTACTAAAAGAGGACAATAATTTGTTTTTTAAATTAACAAAAAACTTTCTGAGATTTTTTAAACAATTTTGAGAAAATATTTATTTTTTCCTAGCATTTTTAAATTTACTTTTTTTAAATATACTTAAATTTAAAATACTCAATTAAAAATAAAAATATTTTTTTTTTATTATCTTCATCTCATGGGAGGAAAAATATTTTTAAATTTAAAGCTTTTACTTTTTTCATAATTTTTTTCGAAAGATTATATCTGGACATCTAACGGCTTTTTAAAGTTAAACCTAAATAATTTTGGATAGATAACCAAGATTTCTTGAAAGTTTCTGTCTTGGTCTTGTCAGTCGAATAATTTGGCAATCCTGTCATTTCTTATAACTAGGGTGCGGATTTTTATTGAAATAAAATTGCAATATATGGCCATAAAATATTGAAATAAATTGGCAAAATATTGACAAAAAGTGCCAAAAATTAGCTAAATATTGAAATAAATTTTCGTTTATTTACTAATATAAAGTTAAAATTTAACAAAAAAATTTAATCACGTTTTTCACAATTGCATATTAAGTACATTTCCAAATTTTCAGGTGTAAAATTTGTCCTTTTATCCGTCAAAATATTTTTATACATGGAAAATGAACGCTCAACGTCACAGGATTGCAATGGGATTGTCCACTGACGGATTTTCCACTGCCGGATTGTCCACTGACGGATTGTCCGGAGCCATATTAGCTTTATAGTTTGACGAATTGGGTAATTTTACTCTCTTAGGCCTTTTGAGATTGACGAAATGAGGATGTGACATTTTGTGGGCTTATCCACTCGACGTACTCCAAGTGAAAGTACAAAAAGTGCAAGTACAATCTCCCAGAAGAATTGTAGTACAATCTCCCAGAAAATTGATTAAATTTTGAGCCATAATAAAAAGTTTTTTGTAAAAAACAGAATTGAGATGACAGTGATAATGATTAAATTTTGAGCCATAATAAAAAGTTTTTTGTAAAAAACATAATTGAGATGACAATGATAATGATTAAATTTTGAGCCATAATAAAAAGTTTTTTGTAAAAAACAGAATTGAGATGACAGTGATAATGATTAAATTTTGAGCCATAATAAAAAGTTTTTTGTAAAAAACAGAATTGAGATGACAATGATAATGATTAAATTTTGAGCCATAATAAAAAGTTTTTTGTAAAAAACAGAATTGAGATGACAGTGATAATGATTAAATTTTGAGCCATAATAAAAAGTTTTTTGTAAAAAACAGAATTGAGATGACAGTGATAATGATTAAATTTTGAGCCATAATAAAAAGTTTTTTGTAAAAAACATAATTGAGATGACAATGATAATGATTAAATTTTGAGCCATAATAAAAAGTTTTTTGTAAAAAACAGAATTGAGATGACAGTGATAATGATTAAATTTTGAGCCATAATAAAAAGTTTTTTGTAAAAAACAGAATTGAGATGACAGTGATAATGATTAAATTTTGAGCCATAATAAAAAGTTTTTTGTAAAAAACATAATTGAGATGACAGTGATAATGATTAAATTTTGAGCCATAATAAAAAGTTTTTTGTAAAAAACATAATTGAGATGACAATGATAATGATTAAATTTTGAGCCATAATAAAAAGTTTTTTGTAAAAAACAGAATTGAGATGACAATGATAATGATTAAATTTTGAGCCATAATAAAAAGTTTTTTGTAAAAAACAGAATTGAGATGACAGTGATAACGATTAAATTTTGAGCCATAATAAAAAGTTTTTTGTAAAAAACAGAATTGAGATGACAGTGATAATGATTAAATTTTGAGCCATAATAAAAAGTTTTTTGTAAAAAACAGAATTGAGATGACAATGATAATGATTAAATTTTGAGCCATAATAAAAAGTTTTTTGTAAAAAACAGAATTGAGATGACAGTGATAATGATTAAATTTTGAGCCATAATAAAAAGTTTTTTGTAAAAAACAGAATTGAGATGACAGTGATAATGATTAAATTTTGAGCCATAATAAAAAGTTTTTTGTAAAAAACATAATTGAGATACCTTCAATTCTTAAAATAAATTCCTACTGTCATATTCCTTTGGGTCCCGAGTCCCTATTATTCCACCTTCAATTCTTAAAATAAATTCCTACTGTCATATTTCTTTAGGTCCCTAGTCCCTATTTTTCCACCTTCAATTCTTAAAATAAATTCCTACTGTCATATTTCTTTAGGTCCCTAGTCCCTATTATTCCACCTTCAATTCTTAAAATAAATTCCTACTGTCATATTCCTTTAGGTCCCGAGTCCCTATTATTCCACCTTCAATTCTTAAAATAAATTCCTACTGTCATATTTCTTTAGGTCCCTAGTCCCTATTATTCCACCTTCAATTCATAAAATAAATTCCTACTGTCATATTTCTTTAGTTCCCTAGTCCCTATTATTCCACCTTCAATTCTTAAAATAAATTCCTACTGTCATATTTCTTTAGGTCCCTAGTCCCTATTTTTCCACCTTCAATTCTTAAAATAAATTCCTACTGTGATATTTTTTAGGTCCCTAGTCCCTATTATTCCACCTTCAATTCTTAAAATAAATTCCTACTGTCATATTTCTTTAGGTCCCTAGTCCCTATTTTTCCACCTTCAATTCTTAAAATAAATTCCTACTGTCATATTCCTTTAGGTCCCGAGTCCCTATTATTCCACCTTCAATTCTTAAAATAAATTCCTACTGTCATATTTCTTTAGGTCCCTAGTCCCTATTTTTCCACCTTCAATTCTTAAAATAAATTCCTACTGTAATATTTTTTTAGGTCCCTAGTCCCTATTATTCCACCTTCAATTCTTAAAATAAATTCCTACTGTCATATATAAAATATAAAAAAAATATTACAGTAGAAAAAAAATATTACAGTAAAAATATTACAGTAGGAATATACAGAATTGAGATGACAGTGATAATGATTCAATTTTGAGCCATAATAAAAAGTTTTTTGTAAAAAACAGAATTGAGATGACAGTGATAATGATTAAATTTTGAGCCATAATAAAAAGTTTTTTGTAAAAAACATAATTGAGATGACAGTGATAATGATTAAATTTTGAGCCATAATAAAAAGTTTTTTGTAAAAAACATAATTGAGATGACAATGATAATGATTAAATTTTGAGCCATAATAAAAAGTTTTTTGTAAAAAACATAATTGAGATGACAATGATAATGATTAAATTTTGAGCCATAATAAAAAGTTTTTTGTAAAAAACATAATTGAGATGACAATGATAATGATTAAATTTTGAGCCATAATAAAAAGTTTTTTGTAAAAAACATAATTGAGATGACAATGATAATGATTAAATTTTGAGCCATAATAAAAAGTTTTTTGTAAAAAACATAATTGAGATGACAATGATAATGATTAAATTTTGAGCCATAATAAAAAGTTTTTTGTAAAAAACAGAATTGAGATGAAAATGATAATGATTAAATTTTGAGCCATAATAAAAAGTTTTTTGTAAAAAACATAATTGAGATGACAATGATAATGATTAAATTTTGAGCCATAATAAAAAGTTTTTTGTAAAAAACAGAATTGAGATGACAGTGATAATGATTCAATTTTGAGCCATAATAAAAAGTTTTTTGTAAAAAACAGAATTGAGATGACAGTGATAATGATTCAATTTTGAGCCATAATAAAAAGTTTTTTGTAAAAAACATAATTGAGATGACAGTGATAATGATTAAATTTTGAGCCATAATAAAAAGTTTTTTGTAAAAAACATAATTGAGATGACAATGATAATGATTAAATTTTGAGCCATAATAAAAAGTTTTTTGTAAAAAACAGAATTGAGATGACAATGATAATGATTAAATTTTGAGCCATAATAAAAAGTTTTTTGTAAAAAACAGAATTGAGATGACAGTGATAATGATTAAATTTTGAGCCATAATAAAAAGTTTTTTGTAAAAAACATAATTGAGATGACAGTGATAATGATTAAATTTTGAGCCATAATAAAAAGTTTTTTGTAAAAAACAGAATTGAGATGACAGTGATAATGATTAAATTTTGAGCCATAATAAAAAGTTTTTTGAAAAAAACAGAATTGAGATGACAGTGATAATGATTAAATTTTGAGCCATAATAAAAAGTTTTTTGTAAAAAACAGAATTGAGATGACAGTGATAATGATTAAATTTTAAGCCATAATAAAAAGTTTTTTGTAAAAAACAGAATTGAGATGACAGTGATAATGATTAAATTTTGAGCCATAATAAAGAGTTTTTTGTAAAAAACAGAATTGAGATGACAGTGATAATGATTAAATTTTGAGCCATAATAAAAAGTTTTTTGTAAAAAACATAATTGAGATGACAATGAGAATGATTAAATTTTGAGCCATAATAAAAAGTTTTTTGTAAAAAACAGAATTGAGATGACAATGATAATGATTAAATTTTGAGCCATAATAAAAAGTTTTTTGTAAAAAACAGAATTGAGATGACAATGATAATGATTAAATTTTGAGCCATAATAAAAAGTTTTTTGTAAAAAACATAATTGAGATGACAATGATAATGATTAAATTTTGAGCCATAATAAAAAGTTTTTTGTAAAAAACAGAATTGAGATGACAGTGATAATGATTAAATTTTGAGCCATAATAAAAAGTTTTTTGTAAAAAACAGAATTGAGATGACAGTGATAATGATTAAATTTTGAGCCATAATAAAAAGTTTTTTGTAAAAAACAGAATTGAGATGACAATGATAATGATTAAATTTTGAGCCATAATAAAAAGTTTTTTGTAAAAAACATAATTGAGATGACAATGATAATGATTAAATTTTGAGCCATAATAAAAAGTTTTTTGTAAAAAACATAATTGAGATGACAGTGATAATGATTAAATTTTGAGCCATAATAAAAAGTTTTTTGTAAAAAACAGAATTGAGATGACAATGATAATGATTAAATTTTGAGCCATAATAAAAAGTTTTTTGTAAAAAACATAATTGAGATGACAGTGATAATGATTAAATTTTGAGCCATAATAAAAAGTTTTTTGTAAAAAACATAATTGAGATGACAATGATAATGATTAAATTTTGAGCCATAATAAAAAGTTTTTTGTAAAAAACATAATTGAGATGACAATGATAATGATTAAATTTTGAGCCATAATAAAAAGTTTTTTGTAAAAAACAGAATTGAGATGACAATGATAATGATTAAATTTTGAGCCATAATAACAAGTTTTTTGTAAAAAACAGAATTGAGATGACAGTGATAATGATTAAATTTTGAGCCATAATAAAAAGTTTTTTGAAAAAAACAGAATTGAGATGACAGTGATAATGATTAAATTTTGAGCCATAATAAAAAGTTTTTTGTAAAAAACAGAATTGAGATGACAGTGATAATGATTAAATTTTAAGCCATAATAAAAAGTTTTTTGTAAAAAACAGAATTGAGATGACAGTGATAATGATTAAATTTTGAGCCATAATAAAGAGTTTTTTGTAAAAAACAGAATTGAGATGACAGTGATAATGATTAAATTTTGAGCCATAATAAAAAGTTTTTTGTAAAAAACATAATTGAGATGACAATGATAATGATTAAATTTTGAGCCATAATAAAAAGTTTTTTGTAAAAAACAGAATTGAGATGACAATAATAATGATTAAATTTTGAGCCATAATAAAAAGTTTTTTGTAAAAAACAGAATTGAGATGACAGTGATAATGATTAAATTTTGAGCCATAATAAAAAGTTTTTTGTAAAAAACATAATTGAGATGACAATGATAATGATTAAATTTTGAGCCATAATAAAAAGTTTTTTGTAAAAAACATAATTGAGATGACAATGATAATGATTAAATTTTGAGCCATAATAAAAAGTTTTTTGTAAAAAACATAATTGAGATGACAATGATAATGATTAAATTTTGAGCCATAATAAAAAGTTTTTTGTAAAAAACATAATTGAGATGACAATGATAATGATTAAATTTTGAGCCATAATAAAAAGTTTTTTGTAAAAAACATAATTGAGATGACAATGATAATGATTAAATTTTGAGCCATAATAAAAAGTTTTTGTAAAAAACATAATTGAGATGACAATGATAATGATTAAATTTTGAGCCATAATAAAAAGTTTTTTGTAAAAACATAATTGAGATGACAATGATAATGATTAAATTTTGAGCCATAATAAAAAGTTTTTTGTAAAAAACATAATTGAGATGACAATGATAATGATTAAATTTTGAGCCATAATAAAAAGTTTTTTGTAAAAAACATAATTGAGATGACAATGATAATGATTAAATTTTGAGCCATAATAAAAAGTTTTTTGTAAAAAACAGAATTGAGATGACAGTGATAATGATTCAATTTTGAGCCATAATAAAAAGTTTTTTGTAAAAAACAGAATTGAGATGACAGTGATAATGATTCAATTTTGAGCCATAATAAAAAGTTTTTTGTAAAAAACATAATTGAGATGACACATAATTGAGATGACAATGATAATGATTAAATTTTGAGCCATAATAAAAAGTTTTTTGTAAAAAACATAATTGAGATGACAATGATAATGATTAAATTTTGAGCCATAATAAAAAGTTTTTTGTAAAAAACAGAATTGAGATGACAGTGATAATGATTAAATTTTGAGCCATAATAAAAAGTTTTTTGTAAAAAACATAATTGAGATGACAATGATAATGATTAAATTTTGAGCCATAATAAAAAGTTTTTTGTAAAAAACAGAATTGAGATGACAGTGATAATGATTAAATTTTGAGCCATAATAAAAAGTTTTTTGTAAAAAACATAATTGAGATGACAATGATAATGATTAAATTTTGAGCCATAATAAAAAGTTTTTTGTAAAAAACAGAATTGAGATGACAGTGATAATGATTAAATTTTGAGCCATAATAAAAAGTTTTTTGTAAAAAACATAATTGAGATGACAATGATAATGATTAAATTTTGAGCCATAATAAAAAGTTTTTTGTAAAAAACAGAATTGAGATGACAGTGATAATGATTAAATTTTGAGCCATAATAAAAAGTTTTTTGTAAAAAACATAATTGAGATGACAATGATAATGATTAAATTTTGAGCCATAATAAAAAGTTTTTTGTAAAAAACAGAATTGAGATGACAGTGATAATGATTAAATTTTGAGCCATAATAAAAAGTTTTTTGTAAAAAACATAATTGAGATGACAATGATAATGATTAAATTTTGAGCCATAATAAAAAGTTTTTTGTAAAAAACATAATTGAGATGACAATGATAATGATTAAATTTTGAGCCATAATAAAAAGTTTTTTGTAAAAAACATAATTGATATGACAATGATAATGATTAAATTTTGAGCCATAATAAAAAGTTTTTTGTAAAAAACATAATTGAGATGACAATGATAATGATTAAATTTTGAGCCATAATAAAAAGTTTTTTGTAAAAAACAGAATTGAGATGACAGTGATAATGATTAAATTTTGAGCCATAATAAAAAGTTTTTTGTAAAAAACATAATTGAGATGACAATGATAATGATTAAATTTTGAGCCATAATAAAAAGTTTTTTGTAAAAAACATAATTGAGATGACAATGATAATGATTAAATTTTGAGCCATAATAAAAAGTTTTTTGTAAAAAACAGAATTGAGATGACAGTGATAATGATTCAATTTTGAGCCATAATAAAAAGTTTTTTATAAAAAACATAATTGAGATGACAATGATAATGATTAAATTTTGAGCCATAATAAAAAGTTTTTTGTAAAAAACATAATTGAGATGACAATGATAATGATTAAATTTTGAGCCATAATAAAAAGTTTTTTGTAAAAAACATAATTGAGATGACAATGATAATGATTAAATTTTGAGCCATAATAAAAAGTTTTTTGTAAAAAACAGAATTGAGATGACAGTGATAATGATTAAATTTTGAGCCATAATAAAAAGTTTTTTGTAAAAAACATAATTGAGATGACAATGATAATGATTAAATTTTGAGCCATAATAAAAAGTTTTTTGTAAAAAACAGAATTGAGATGACAATGATAATGATTAAATTTTGAGCCATAATAAAAAGTTTTTTGTAAAAAACATAATTGAGATGACAATGATAATGATTAAATTTTGAGCCATAATAAAAAGTTTTTTATAAAAAACATAATTGAGATGACAATGATAATGATTAAATTTTGAGCCATAATAAAAAGTTTTTTGTAAAAAACATAATTGAGATGACAATGATAATGATTAAATTTTGAGCCATAATAAAAAGTTTTTTGTAAAAAACATAATTGAGATGACAATGATAATGATTAAATTTTGAGCCATAATAAAAAGTTTTTTGTAAAAAACAGAATTGAGATGACAATGATAATGATTAAATTTTGAGCCATAATAAAAAGTTTTTTGTAAAAAACATAATTGAGATGACAATGATAATGATTAAATTTTGAGCCATAATAAAAAGTTTTTTATAAAAAACATAATTGAGATGACAATGATAATGATTAAATTTTGAGCCATAATAAAAAGTTTTTTGTAAAAAACATAATTGAGATGACAATGATAATGATTAAATTTTGAGCCATAATAAAAAGTTTTTTGTAAAAAACATAATTGAGATGACAATGATAATGATTAAATTTTGAGCCATAATAAAAAGTTTTTTGTAAAAAACATAATTGAGATGACAGTGATAATGATTAAATTTTGAGCCATAATAAAAAGTTTTTTGTAAAAAACATAATTGAGATGACAATGATAATGATTAAATTTTGAGCCATAATAAAAAGTTTTTTGTAAAAAACAGAATTGAGATGACAATGATAATGATTAAATTTTGAGCCATAATAAAAAGTTTTTTGTAAAAAACATAATTGAGATGACAATGATAATGATTAAATTTTGAGCCATAATAAAAAGTTTTTTGTAAAAAACATAATTGAGATGACAATGATAATGATTAAATTTTGAGCCATAATAAAAAGTTTTTTGTAAAAAACATAATTGAGATGACAATGATAATGATTAAATTTTGAGCCATAATAAAAAGTTTTTTGTAAAAAACAGAATTGAGATGACAGTGATAATGATTAAATTTTGAGCCATAATAAAAAGTTTTTTGTAAAAAACATAATTGAGATGACAATGATAATGATTAAATTTTGAGCCATAATAAAAAGTTTTTTGTAAAAAACATAATTGAGATGACAATGATAATGATTAAATTTTGAGCCATAATAAAAAGTTTTTTATAAAAAACATAATTGAGATGACAATGATAATGATTAAATTTTGAGCCATAATAAAAAGTTTTTTGTAAAAAACATAATTGAGATGACAATGATAATGATTAAATTTTGAGCCATAATAAAAAGTTTTTGTAAAAAACATAATTGAGATGACAATGATAATGATTAAATTTTGAGCCATAATAAAAAGTTTTTTATAAAAAACATAATTGAGATGACAATGATAATGATTAAATTTTGAGCCATAATAAAAAGTTTTTTGTAAAAAACATAATTGAGATGACAATGATAATGATTAAATTTTGAGCCATAATAAAAAGTTTTTTGTAAAAAACATAATTGAGATGACAATGATAATGATTAAATTTTGAGCCATAATAAAAAGTTTTTTGTAAAAAACAGAATTGAGATGACAGTGATAATGATTAAATTTTGAGCCATAATAAAAAGTTTTTTGTAAAAAACATAATTGAGATGACAATGATAATGATTAAATTTTGAGCCATAATAAAAAGTTTTTTGTAAAAAACATAATTGAGATGACAATGATAATGATTAAATTTTGAGCCATAATAAAAAGTTTTTTATAAAAAACATAATTGAGATGACAATGATAATGATTAAATTTTGAGCCATAATAAAAAGTTTTTTGTAAAAAACATAATTGAGATGACAATGATAATGATTAAATTTTGAGCCATAATAAAAAGTTTTTTGTAAAAAACATAATTGAGATGACAATGATAATGATTAAATTTTGAGCCATAATAAAAAGTTTTTTATAAAAAACATAATTGAGATGACAATGATAATGATTAAATTTTGAGCCATAATAAAAAGTTTTTTGTAAAAAACATAATTGAGATGACAATGATAATGATTAAATTTTGAGCCATAATAAAAAGTTTTTTGTAAAAAACATAATTGAGATGACAATGATAATGATTAAATTTTGAGCCATAATAAAAAGTTTTTTGTAAAAAACAGAATTGAGATGACAGTGATAATGATTAAATTTTGAGCCATAATAAAAAGTTTTTTGTAAAAAACATAATTGAGATGACAATGATAATGATTAAATTTTGAGCCATAATAAAAAGTTTTTTGTAAAAAACAGAATTGAGATGACAATGATAATGATTAAATTTTGAGCCATAATAAAAAGTTTTTTGTAAAAAACAGAATTGAGATGACAGTGATAATGATTAAATTTTGAGCCATAATAAAAAGTTTTTTGTAAAAAACATAATTGAGATGACAATGATAATGATTAAATTTTGAGCCATAATAAAAAGTTTTTTGTAAAAAACAGAATTGAGATGACAATGATAATGATTAAATTTTGAGCCATAATAAAAAGTTTTTTGTAAAAAACATAATTGAGATGACAAAAAAATGATTAAATTTTGAGCCATAATAAAAAGTTTTTTGTAAAAAACATAATTGAGATGACAATGATAATGATTAAATTTTGAGCCATAATAAAAAGTTTTTTGTAAAAAACATAATTGAGATGACAATGATAATGATTAAATTTTGAGCCATAATAAAAAGTTTTTTGTAAAAAACAGAATTGAGATGACAGTGATAATGATTAAATTTTGAGCCATAATAAAAAGTTTTTTGTAAAAAACATAATTGAGATGACAATGATAATGATTAAATTTTGAGCCATAATAAAAAGTTTTTTGTAAAAAACATAATTGAGATGACAATGATAATGATTAAATTTTGAGCCATAATAAAAAGTTTTTTATAAAAAACATAATTGAGATGACAATGATAATGATTAAATTTTGAGCCATAATAAAAAGTTTTTTGTAAAAAACATAATTGAGATGACAATGATAATGATTAAATTTTGAGCCATAATAAAAAGTTTTTTGTAAAAAACATAATTGAGATGACAATGATAATGATTAAATTTTGAGCCATAATAAAAAGTTTTTTATAAAAAACATAATTGAGATGACAATGATAATGATTAAATTTTGAGCCATAATAAAAAGTTTTTTGTAAAAAACATAATTGAGATGACAATGATAATGATTAAATTTTGAGCCATAATAAAAAGTTTTTTGTAAAAAACATAATTGAGATGACAATGATAATGATTAAATTTTGAGCCATAATAAAAAGTTTTTTGTAAAAAACAGAATTGAGATGACAGTGATAATGATTAAATTTTGAGCCATAATAAAAAGTTTTTTGTAAAAAACATAATTGAGATGACAATGATAATGATTAAATTTTGAGCCATAATAAAAGTTTTTTGTAAAAAACATAATTGAGATGACAATGATAATGATTAAATTTTGAGCCATAATAAAAAGTTTTTTATAAAAAACATAATTGAGATGACAATGATAATGATTAAATTTTGAGCCATAATAAAAAGTTTTTTGTAAAAAACATAATTGAGATGACAATGATAATGATTAAATTTTGAGCCATAATAAAAAGTTTTTTGTAAAAAACATAATTGAGATGACAATGATAATGATTAAATTTTGAGCCATAATAAAAAGTTTTTTATAAAAAACATAATTGAGATGACAATGATAATGATTAAATTTTGAGCCATAATAAAAAGTTTTTTGTAAAAAACATAATTGAGATGACAATGATAATGATTAAATTTTGAGCCATAATAAAAAGTTTTTTGTAAAAAACATAATTGAGATGACAATGATAATGATTAAATTTTGAGCCATAATAAAAAGTTTTTTGTAAAAAACAGAATTGAGATGACAGTGATAATGATTAAATTTTGAGCCATAATAAAAAGTTTTTTGTAAAAAACATAATTGAGATGACAATGATAATGATTAAATTTTGAGCCATAATAAAAGTTTTTTGTAAAAAACATAATTGAGATGACAATGATAATGATTAAATTTTGAGCCATAATAAAAAGTTTTTTGTAAAAAACATAATTGAGATGACAATGATAATGATTAAATTTTGAGCCATAATAAAAAGTTTTTTGTAAAAAACATAATTGAGATGACAATGATAATGATTAAATTTTGAGCCATAATAAAAGTTTTTTGTAAAAAACATAATTGAGATGACAATGATAATGATTAAATTTTGAGCCATAATAAAAAGTTTTTTGTAAAAAACAGAATTGAGATGACAGTGATAATGATTAAATTTTGAGCCATAATAAAAAGTTTTTTGTAAAAAACATAATTGAGATGACAATGATAATGATTAAATTTTGAGCCATAATAAAAAGTTTTTTGTAAAAAACATAATTGAGATGACAATGATAATGATTAAATTTTGAGCCATAATAAAAAGTTTTTGTAAAAAACATAATTGAGATGACAATGATAATGATTAAATTTTGAGCCATAATAAAAAGTTTTTTGTAAAAAACAGAATTGAGATGACAGTGATAATGATTAAATTTTGAGCCATAATAAAAAGTTTTTTGTAAAAAACATAATTGAGATGACAATGATAATGATTAAATTTTGAGCCATAATAAAAAGTTTTTTGTAAAAAACATAATTGAGATGACAATGATAATGATTAAATTTTGAGCCATAATAAAAAGTTTTTTGTAAAAAACAGAATTGAGATGACAGTGATAATGATTAAATTTTGAGCCATAATAAAAAGTTTTTTGTAAAAAACATAATTGAGATGACAATGATAATGATTAAATTTTGAGCCATAATAAAAAGTTTTTTGTAAAAAACATAATTGAGATGACAATGATAATGATTAAATTTTGAGCCATAATAAAAAGTTTTTTGTAAAAAACAGAATTGAGATGACAATGATAATGATTAAATTTTGAGCCATAATAAAAAGTTTTTTGTAAAAAACAGAATTGAGATGACAGTGATAATGATTAAATTTTGAGCCATAATAAAAAGTTTTTTGTAAAAAACATAATTGAGATGACAATGATAATGATTAAATTTTGAGCCATAATAAAAAGTTTTTTGTAAAAAACAGAATTGAGATGACAGTGATAATGATTAAATTTTGAGCCATAATAAAAAGTTTTTTGTAAAAAACATAATTGAGATGACAATGATAATGATTAAATTTTGAGCCATAATAAAAAGTTTTTTGTAAAAAACATAATTGAGATGACAATGATAATGATTAAATTTTGAGCCATAATAAAAAGTTTTTTGTAAAAAACATAATTGAGATGACAATGATAATGATTAAATTTTGAGCCATAATAAAAAGTTTTTTGTAAAAAACAGAATTGAGATGACAGTGATAATGATTAAATTTTGAGCCATAATAAAAAGTTTTTTGTAAAAAACATAATTGAGATGACAATGATAATGATTAAATTTTGAGCCATAATAAAAAGTTTTTTGTAAAAAACATAATTGAGATGACAATGATAATGATTAAATTTTGAGCCATAATAAAAAGTTTTTTGTAAAAAACAGAATTGAGATGACAGTGATAATGATTAAATTTTGAGCCATAATAAAAAGTTTTTTGTAAAAAACATAATTGAGATGACAATGATAATGATTAAATTTTGAGCCATAATAAAAAGTTTTTTGTAAAAAACATAATTGAGATGACAATGATAATGATTAAATTTTGAGCCATAATAAAAAGTTTTTTGTAAAAAACAGAATTGAGATGACAATGATAATGATTAAATTTTGAGCCATAATAAAAGTTTTTTGTAAAAAACAGAATTGAGATGACAGTGATAATGATTAAATTTTGAGCCATAATAAAAAGTTTTTTGTAAAAAACATAATTGAGATGACAATGATAATGATTAAATTTTGAGCCATAATAAAAAGTTTTTTGTAAAAAACATAATTGAGATGACAATGATAATGATTAAATTTTGAGCCATAATAAAAAGTTTTTTGTAAAAAACAGAATTGAGATGACAGTGATAATGATTAAATTTTGAGCCATAATAAAAAGTTTTTTGTAAAAAACATAATTGAGATGACAATGATAATGATTAAATTTTGAGCCATAATAAAAAGTTTTTTGTAAAAAACAGAATTGAGATGACAATGATAATGATTAAATTTTGAGCCATAATAAAAAGTTTTTTGTAAAAAACATAATTGAGATGACAATGATAATGATTAAATTTTGAGCCATAATAAAAAGTTTTTTGTAAAAAACAGAATTGAGATGACAATGATAATGATTAAATTTTGAGCCATAATAAAAAGTTTTTTGTAAAAAACATAATTGAGATGACAATGATAATGATTAAATTTTGAGCCATAATAAAAAGTTTTTGTAAAAAACATAATTGAGATGACAATGATAATGATTAAATTTTGAGCCATAATAAAAAGTTTTTTGTAAAAAACAGAATTGAGATGACAGTGATAATGATTAAATTTTGAGCCATAATAAAAAGTTTTTGTAAAAAACATAATTGAGATGACAATGATAATGATTAAATTTTGAGCCATAATAAAAAGTTTTTTGTAAAAAACATAATTGAGATGACAATGATAATGATTAAATTTTGAGCCATAATAAAAGTTTTTTGTAAAAAACATAATTGAGATGACAATGATAATGATTAAATTTTGAGCCATAATAAAAAGTTTTTTGTAAAAAACAGAATTGAGATGACAGTGATAATGATTAAATTTTGAGCCATAATAAAAAGTTTTTTGTAAAAAACATAATTGAGATGACAATGATAATGATTAAATTTTGAGCCATAATAAAAAGTTTTTTGTAAAAAACATAATTGAGATGACAATGATAATGATTAAATTTTGAGCCATAATAAAAAGTTTTTTGTAAAAAACATAATTGAGATGACAATGATAATGATTAAATTTTGAGCCATAATAAAAAGTTTTTTGTAAAAACAGAATTGAGATGACAGTGATAATGATTAAATTTTGAGCCATAATAAAAAGTTTTTTGTAAAAAACATAATTGAGATGACAATGATAATGATTAAATTTTGAGCCATAATAAAAAGTTTTTTGTAAAAAACATAATTGAGATGACAATGATAATGATTAAATTTAGCCATAATAAAAAGTTTTTTGTAAAAAACATAATTGAGATGACAATGATAATGATTAAATTTTGAGCCATAATAAAAAGTTTTTTGTAAAAAACATAATTGAGATGACAATGATAATGATTAAATTTTGAGCCATAATAAAAAGTTTTTTGTAAAAAACAGAATTGAGATGACAATGATAATGATTAAATTTTGAGCCATAATAAAAAGTTTTTTGTAAAAAACAGAATTGAGATGACAGTGATAATGATTAAATTTTGAGCCATAATAAAAAGTTTTTTGTAAAAAACATAATTGAGATGACAATGATAATGATTAAATTTTGAGCCATAATAAAAAGTTTTTTGTAAAAAACAGAATTGAGATGACAATGATAATGATTAAATTTTGAGCCATAATAAAAAGTTTTTTGTAAAAAACAGAATTGAGATGACAGTGATAATGATTAAATTTTGAGCCATAATAAAAAGTTTTTTGTAAAAAACATAATTGAGATGACAATGATAATGATTAAATTTTGAGCCATAATAAAAAGTTTTTTGTAAAAAACATAATTGAGATGACAATGATAATGATTAAATTTTGAGCCATAATAAAAAGTTTTTTGTAAAAAACATAATTGAGATGACAATGATAATGATTAAATTTTGAGCCATAATAAAAAGTTTTTTGTAAAAAACAGAATTGAGATGACAATGATAATGATTAAATTTTGAGCCATAATAAAAAGTTTTTTGTAAAAAACAGAATTGAGATGACAGTGATAATGATTAAATTTTGAGCCATAATAAAAAGTTTTTTGTAAAAAACATAATTGAGATGACAATGATAATGATTAAATTTTGAGCCATAATAAAAAGTTTTTTGTAAAAAACAGAATTGAGATGACAATGATAATGATTAAATTTTGAGCCATAATAAAAAGTTTTTTGTAAAAAACAGAATTGAGATGACAGTGATAATGATTAAATTTTGAGCCATAATAAAAAGTTTTTTGTAAAAAACATAATTGAGATGACAATGATAATGATTAAATTTTGAGCCATAATAAAAAGTTTTTTGTAAAAACATAATTGAGATGACAATGATAATGATTAAATTTTGAGCCATAATAAAAGTTTTTTGTAAAAAACATAATTGATATGACAATGATAATGATTAAATTTTGAGCCATAATAAAAAGTTTTTTGTAAAAAACAGAATTGAGATGACAATGATAATGATTAAATTTTGAGCCATAATAAAAAGTTTTTTGTAAAAAACAGAATTGAGATGACAGTGATAATGATTAAATTTTGAGCCATAATAAAAAGTTTTTTGTAAAAAACATAATTGAGATGACAATGATAATGATTAAATTTTGAGCCATAATAAAAAGTTTTTTGTAAAAAACAGAATTGAGATGACAGTGATAATGATTAAATTTTGAGCCATAATAAAAAGTTTTTTGTAAAAAACATAATTGAGATGACAATGATAATGATTAAATTTTGAGCCATAATAAAAAGTTTTTTGTAAAAAACAGAATTGAGATGACAATGATAATGATTAAATTTTGAGCCATAATAAAAAGTTTTTTGTAAAAAACATAATTGAGATGACAATGATAATGATTAAATTTTGAGCCATAATAAAAAGTTTTTTGTAAAAAACAGAATTGAGATGACAATGATAATGATTAAATTTTGAGCCATAATAAAAGTTTTTTGTAAAAAACAGAATTGAGATGACAGTGATAATGATTAAATTTTGAGCCATAATAAAAGTTTTTTGTAAAAAACATAATTGAGATGACAATGATAATGATTAAATTTTGAGCCATAATAAAAAGTTTTTTGTAAAAAACATAATTGAGATGACAATGATAATGATTAAATTTTGAGCCATAATAAAAAGTTTTTTGTAAAAAACATAATTGAGATGACAGTGATAATGATTAAATTTTGAGCCATAATAAAAAGTTTTTGTAAAAAACATAATTGAGATGACAAGTGATAATGATTAAATTTTGAGCCATAATAAAAAGTTTTTTGTAAAAAACAGAATTGAGATGACAATGATAATGATTAAATTTTGAGCCATAATAAAAAGTTTTTTGTAAAAAACATAATTGAGATGACAATGATAATGATTAAATTTTGAGCCATAATAAAAAGTTTTTTGTAAAAAACATAATTGAGATGACAATGATAATGATTAAATTTTGAGCCATAATAAAAAGTTTTTTGTAAAAAACAGAATTGAGATGACAAGTGATAATGATTAATTTTGAGCCATAATAAAAAGTTTTTTGTAAAAAACATAATTGAGATGACAATGATAATGATTAAATTTTGAGCCATAATAAAAAGTTTTTTGTAAAAAACAGAATTGAGATGACAGTGATAATGATTAAATTTTGAGCCATAATAAAAAGTTTTTTGTAAAAAACATAATTGAGATGACAATGATAATGATTAAATTTTGAGCCATAATAAAAAGTTTTTTGTAAAAAACAGAATTGAGATGACAGTGATAATGATTAAATTTTGAGCCATAATAAAAAGTTTTTTGTAAAAAACATAATTGAGATGACAATGATAATGATTAAATTTTGAGCCATAATAAAAAGTTTTTTGTAAAAAACATAATTGAGATGACAATGATAATGATTAAATTTTGAGCCATAATAAAAAGTTTTTTGTAAAAAACAGAATTGAGATGACAGTGATAATGATTAAATTTTGAGCCATAATAAAAAGTTTTTTGTAAAAAACATAATTGAGATGACAATGATAATGATTAAATTTTGAGCCATAATAAAAAGTTTTTTGTAAAAAACATAATTGAGATGACAGTGATAATGATTAAATTTTGAGTCATAATAAAAAGTTTTTTGTAAAAAACATAATTGAGATGACAATGATAATGATTAAATTTTGAGCCATAATAAAAAGTTTTTTGTAAAAAACATAATTGAGATGACAATGATAATGATTAAATTTTGAGCCATAATAAAAAGTTTTTTGTAAAAAACAGAATTGAGATGACAATGATAATGATTAAATTTTGAGCCATAATAAAAAGTTTTTTGTAAAAAACATAATTGAGATGACAATGATAATGATTAAATTTTGAGCCATAATAAAAAGTTTTTTGTAAAAAACATAATTGAGATGACAATGATAATGATTAAATTTTGAGCCATAATAAAAAGTTTTTTGTAAAAAACATAATTGAGATGACAATGATAATGATTAAATTTTGAGCCATAATAAAAAGTTTTTTGTAAAAAACAGAATTGAGATGACAGTGATAATGATTAAATTTTGAGCCATAATAAAAAGTTTTTTGTAAAAAACATAATTGAGATGACAATGATAATGATTAAATTTTGAGCCATAATAAAAAGTTTTTTGTAAAAAACATAATTGAGATGACAATGATAATGATTAAATTTTGAGCCATAATAAAAAGTTTTTTGTAAAAAACATAATTGAGATGACAATGATAATGATTAAATTTTGAGCCATAATAAAAAGTTTTTTGTAAAAAACAGAATTGAGATGACAGTGATAATGATTAAATTTTGAGCCATAATAAAAAGTTTTTTGTAAAAAACATAATTGAGATGACAATGATAATGATTAAATTTTGAGCCATAATAAAAAGTTTTTTGTAAAAAACATAATTGAGATGACAATGATAATGATTAAATTTTGAGCCATAATAAAAAGTTTTTTGTAAAAAACAGAATTGAGATGACAGTGATAATGATTAAATTTTGAGCCATAATAAAAAGTTTTTTGTAAAAACATAATTGAGATGACAATGATAATGATTAAATTTTGAGCCATAATAAAAAGTTTTTTGTAAAAAACATAATTGAGATGACAATGATAATGATTAAATTTTGAGCCATAATAAAAAGTTTTTTGTAAAAAACAGAATTGAGATGACAATGATAATGATTAAATTTTGAGCCATAATAAAAAGTTTTTTGTAAAAAACAGAATTGAGATGACAGTGATAATGATTAAATTTTGAGCCATAATAAAAAGTTTTTTGTAAAAAACATAATTGAGATGACAATGATAATGATTAAATTTTGAGCCATAATAAAAAGTTTTTTGTAAAAAACATAATTGAGATGACAATGATAATGATTAAATTTTGAGCCATAATAAAAAGTTTTTTGTAAAAAACAGAATTGAGATGACAGTGATAATGATTAAATTTTGAGCCATAATAAAAAGTTTTTTGTAAAAAACATAATTGAGATGACAATGATAATGATTAAATTTTGAGCCATAATAAAAAGTTTTTTGTAAAAAACAGAATTGAGATGACAGTGATAATGATTAAATTTTGAGCCATAATAAAAAGTTTTTTGTAAAAAACATAATTGAGATGACAATGATAATGATTAAATTTTGAGCCATAATAAAAAGTTTTTTGTAAAAAACATAATTGAGATGACAATGATAATGATTAAATTTTGAGCCATAATAAAAAGTTTTTTGTAAAAAACATAATTGAGATGACAATGATAATGATTAAATTTTGAGCCATAATAAAAAGTTTTTTGTAAAAAACAGAATTGAGATGACAGTGATAATGATTAAATTTTGAGCCATAATAAAAAGTTTTTTGTAAAAAACATAATTGAGATGACAATGATAATGATTAAATTTTGAGCCATAATAAAAAGTTTTTTGTAAAAAACATAATTGAGATGACAATGATAATGATTAAATTTTGAGCCATAATAAAAAGTTTTTTGTAAAAAACAGAATTGAGATGACAATGATAATGATTAAATTTTGAGCCATAATAAAAAGTTTTTTGTAAAAAACATAATTGAGATGACAATGATAATGATTAAATTTTGAGCCATAATAAAAAGTTTTTTGTAAAAAACATAATTGAGATGACAATGATAATGATTAAATTTTGAGCCATAATAAAAAGTTTTTTGTAAAAAACATAATTGAGATGACAATGATAATGATTAAATTTTGAGCCATAATAAAAAGTTTTTTGTAAAAAACATAATTGAGATGACAATGATAATGATTAAATTTTGAGCCATAATAAAAGTTTTTTGTAAAAAACAGAATTGAGATGACAATGATAATGATTAAATTTTGAGCCATAATAAAAAGTTTTTTGTAAAAAACATAATTGAGATGACAATGATAATGATTAAATTTTGAGCCATAATAAAAAGTTTTTTGTAAAAAACAGAATTGAGATGACAATGATAATGATTAAATTTTGAGCCATAATAAAAAGTTTTTTGTAAAAAACAGAATTGAGATGACAGTGATAATGATTAAATTTTGAGCCATAATAAAAAGTTTTTTGTAAAAAACATAATTGAGATGACAATGATAATGATTAAATTTTGAGCCATAATAAAAAGTTTTTTGTAAAAAACATAATTGAGATGACAGTGATAATGATTAAATTTTGAGCCATAATAAAAAGTTTTTTGTAAAAAACAGAATTGAGATGACAATGATAATGATTAAATTTTGAGCCATAATAAAAAGTTTTTTGTAAAAAACAGAATTGAGATGACAGTGATAATGATTAAATTTTGAGCCATAATAAAAAGTTTTTTGTAAAAAAACATAATTGAGATGACAATGATAATGATTAAATTTTGAGCCATAATAAAAAGTTTTTTGTAAAAAACAGAATTGAGATGACAATGATAATGATTAAATTTTGAGCCATAATAAAAAGTTTTTTGTAAAAAACAGAATTGAGATGACAGTGATAATGATTAAATTTTGAGCCATAATAAAAAGTTTTTTGTAAAAAACAGAATTGAGATGACAGTGATAATGATTAAATTTTGAGCCATAATAAAAAGTTTTTTGTAAAAAACATAATTGAGATGACAATGATAATGATTAAATTTTGAGCCATAATAAAAGTTTTTTGTAAAAAACAGAATTGAGATGACAATGATAATGATTAAATTTTGAGCCATAATAAAAAGTTTTTTGTAAAAAACAGAATTGAGATGACAGTGATAATGATTAAATTTTGAGCCATAATAAAAAGTTTTTTGTAAAAAAACATAATTGAGATGACAATGATAATGATTAAATTTTGAGCCATAATAAAAGTTTTTTGTAAAAAACAGAATTGAGATGACAATGATAATGATTAAATTTTGAGCCATAATAAAAAGTTTTTTGTAAAAAACAGAATTGAGATGACAATGATAATGATTAAATTTGAGCCATAATAAAAAGTTTTTTGTAAAAAACATAATTGAGATGACAATGATAATGATTAAATTTTGAGCCATAATAAAAAGTTTTTTGTAAAAAACAGAATTGAGATGACAGTGATAATGATTAAATTTTGAGCCATAATAAAAAGTTTTTTGTAAAAAACAGAATTGAGATGACAGTGATAATGATTAAATTTTGAGCCATAATAAAAAGTTTTTTGTAAAAAACATAATTGAGATGACAATGATAATGATTAAATTTTGAGCCATAATAAAAAGTTTTTTGTAAAAAACAGAATTGAGATGACAGTGATAATGATTAAATTTTGAGCCATAATAAAAGTTTTTTGTAAAAAACAGAATTGAGATGACAGTGATAATGATTAAATTTTGAGCCATAATAAAAAGTTTTTTGTAAAAAACAGAATTGAGATGACAGTGATAATGATTAAATTTTGAGCCATAATAAAAAGTTTTTTGTAAAAAACAGAATTGAGATGACAGTGATAATGATTAAATTTTGAGCCATAATAAAAAGTTTTTTGTAAAAAACAGAATTGAGATGACAGTGATAATGATTAAATTTTGAGCCATAATAAAAAGTTTTTTGTAAAAAACAGAATTGAGATGACAGTGATAATGATTAAATTTTGAGCCATAATAAAAAGTTTTTTGTAAAAAACATAATTGAGATGACAGTGATAATGATTAAATTTTGAGCCATAATAAAAAGTTTTTTGTAAAAAACAGAATTGAGATGACAGTGATAATGATTAAATTTTGAGCCATAATAAAAGTTTTTTGTAAAAAACATAATTGAGATGACAATGATAATGATTAAATTTTGAGCCATAATAAAAAGTTTTTTGTAAAAAACAGAATTGAGATGACAATGATAATGATTAAATTTTGAGCCATAATAAAAAGTTTTTTGTAAAAAACAGAATTGAGATGACAGTGATAATGATTAAATTTTGAGCCATAATAAAAAGTTTTTTGTAAAAAACATAATTGAGATGACAGTGATAATGATTAAATTTTGAGCCATAATAAAAAGTTTTTTGTAAAAAACAGAATTGAGATGACAGTGATAATGATTAAATTTTGAGCCATAATAAAAAGTTTTTTGTAAAAAACAGAATTGAGATGACAGTGATAATGATTAAATTTTGAGCCATAATAAAAAGTTTTTTGTAAAAAACAGAATTGAGATGACAGTGATAATGATTAAATTTTGAGCCATAATAAAAAGTTTTTTGTAAAAAACAGAATTGAGATGACAGTGATAATGATTAAATTTTGAGCCATAATAAAAGTTTTTTGTAAAAAACAGAATTGAGATGACAGTGATAATGATTAAATTTTGAGCCATAATAAAAGTTTTTTGTAAAAAACAGAATTGAGATGACAGTGATAATGATTAAATTTTGAGCCATAATAAAAAGTTTTTTGTAAAAACAGAATTGAGATGACAGTGATAATGATTAAATTTTGAGCCATAATAAAAAGTTTTTTGTAAAAAACAGAATTGAGATGACAGTGATAATGATTAAATTTTGAGCCATAATAAAAAGTTTTTTGTAAAAAACAGAATTGAGATGACAGTGATAATGATTAAATTTTGAGCCATAATAAAAAGTTTTTTGTAAAAAACAGAATTGAGATGACAGTGATAATGATTAAATTTTGAGCCATAATAAAGAGTTTTTTGTAAAAAACAGAATTGAGATGACAGTGATAATGATTAAATTTTGAGCCATAATAAAAAGTTTTTTGTAAAAAACAGTAATTGAGATGACAGTGATAATGATTAAATTTTGAGCCATAATAAAGAGTTTTTTGTAAAAAACAGAATTGAGATGACAGTGATAATGATTAAATTTTGAGCCATAATAAAAAGTTTTTTGTAAAAAACATTATTGAGATGACAATGATAATGATTAAATTTTGAGCCATAATAAAGAGTTTTTTGTAAAAAACAGAATTGAGATGACAGTGATAATGATTAAATTTTGAGCCATAATAAAAAGTTTTTTGTAAAAAACAGAATTGAGATGACAGTGATAATGATTAAATTTTGAGCCATAATAAAAAGTTTTTTGTAAAAAACAGAATTGAGATGACAGTGATAATGATTAAATTTTGAGCCATAATAAAGAGTTTTTTGTAAAAAACAGAATTGAGATGACAGTGATAATGATTAAATTTTGAGCCATAATAAAAAGTTTTTTGTAAAAAACAGAATTGAGATGACAGTGATAATGATTAAATTTTGAGCCATAATAAAGAGTTTTTTGTAAAAAACAGAATTGAGATGACAGTGATAATGATTAAATTTTGAGCCATAATAAAAAGTTTTTTGTAAAAAACATTATTGAGATGACAATGATAATGATTAAATTTTGAGCCATAATAAAAAGTTTTTTGTAAAAAACAGAATTGAGATAACAATGATAATGATTAAATTTTGAGCCATAATAAAAAGTTTTTTGTAAAAAACAGAATTGAGATGACAGTGATAATGATTAAATTTTGAGCCATAATAAAAAGTTTTTTGTAACAAACAGAATTGAGATGACAGTGATAATGATTAAATTTTGAGCCATAATAAAAAGTTTTTTGTAAAAAAACATAATTGAGATGACAATGATAATGATTAAATTTTGAGCCATAATAAAAAGTTTTTTGTAAAAAACAGAATTGAGATGACAATGATAATGATTAAATTTTGAGCCATAATAAAAAGTTTTTTGTAAAAAACAGAATTGAGATGACAGTGATAATGATTAAATTTTGAGCCATAATAAAAAGTTTTTTGTAAAAAACAGAATTGAGATGACAGTGATAATGATTAAATTTTGAGCCATAATAAAAAGTTTTTTGTAAAAAACATAATTGAGATGACAATGATAATGATTAAATTTTGAGCCATAACAAAAAGTTTTTTGTAAAAAACAGAATTGAGATGACAATGATAATGATTAAATTTTGAGCCATAATAAAAAGTTTTTTGTAAAAAACAGAATTGAGATGACAGTGATAATGATTAAATTTTGAGCCATAATAAAAAGTTTTTTGTAAAAAACATAATTGAGATGACAATGATAATGATTAAATTTTGAGCCATAATAAAAAGTTTTTTGTAAAAAACAGAATTGAGATGACAGTGATAATGATTAAATTTTGAGCCATAATAAAAAGTTTTTTGTAAAAAACATAATTGAGATGACAATGATAATGATTAAATTTTGAGCCATAATAAAAAGTTTTTTGTAAAAAACAGAATTGAGATGACAGTGATAATGATTAAATTTTGAGCCATAATAAAAAGTTTTTTGTAAAAAACAGAATTGAGATGACAATGATAATGATTAAATTTTGAGCCATAATAAAAAGTTTTTTGTAAAAAACAGAATTGAGATGACAGTGATAATGATTAAATTTTGAGCCATAATAAAAAGTTTTTTGTAAAAAACAGAATTGAGATGACAATGATAATGATTAAATTTTGAGCCATAATAAAAAGTTTTTTGTAAAAAACAGAATTGAGATGACAGTGATAATGATTAAATTTTGAGCCATAATAAAAAGTTTTTTGTAAAAAACAGAATTGAGATGACAATGATAATGATTAAATTTTGAGCCATAATAAAAGTTTTTTGTAAAAAACAGAATTGAGATGACAATGATAATGATTAAATTTTGAGCCATAATAAAAAGTTTTTTGTAAAAAACAGAATTGAGATGACAATGATAATGATTAAATTTTGAGCCATAATAAAAAGTTTTTTGTAAAAAACAGAATTGAGATGACAATGATAATGATTAAATTTTGAGCCATAATAAAAAGTTTTTTGTAAAAAACAGAATTGAGATGACAAGTGATAATGAATAAATTTTGAGCCATAATAAAAAGTTTTTTGTAAAAAACAGAATTGAGATGACAATGATAATGATTAAATTTTGAGCCATAATAAAAAGTTTTTTGTAAAAAACAGAATTGAGATGACAATGATAATGATTAAATTTTGAGCCATAATAAAAAGTTTTTTGTAAAAAACAGAATTGAGATGACAATGATAATGATTAAATTTTGAGCCATAATAAAAAGTTTTTTGTAAAAAACAGAATTGAGATGACAGTGATAATGATTAAATTTTGAGCCATAATAAAAAGTTTTTTGTAAAAAACATAATTGAGATGACAGTGATAATGATTAAATTTTGAGCCATAATAAAAGTTTTTTGTAAAAAACATAATTGAGATGACAGTGATAATGATTAAATTTTGAGCCATAATAAAAAGTTTTTTGTAAAAAACATAATTGAGATGACAATGATAATGATTAAATTTTGAGCCATAATAAAAAGTTTTTTGTAAAAAACAGAATTGAGATGACAGTGATAATGATTAAATTTTGAGCCATAATAAAAAGTTTTTTGTAAAAAACAGAATTGAGATGACAATGATAATGATTAAATTTTGAGCCATAATAAAAAGTTTTTTGTAAAAAACAGAATTGAGATGACAGTGATAATGATTAAATTTTGAGCCATAATAAAAAGTTTTTTGTAAAAAACATAATTGAGATGACAATGATAATGATTAAATTTTGAGCCATAATAAAAAGTTTTTTGTAAAAAACATAATTGAGATGACAATGATAATGATTAAATTTTGAGCCATAATAAAAAGTTTTTTGTAAAAAACAGAATTGAGATGACAGTGATAATGATTAAATTTTGAGCCATAATAAAAAGTTTTTTGTAAAAAACATAATTGAGATGACAATGATAATGATTAAATTTTGAGCCATAATAAAAAGTTTTTTGTAAAAAACATAATTGAGATGACAATGATAATGATTAAATTTTGAGCCATAATAAAAAGTTTTTTGTAAAAAACAGAATTGAGATGACAATGATAATGATTAAATTTTGAGCCATAATAAAAAGTTTTTTGTAAAAAACAGAATTGAGATGACAGTGATAATGATTAAATTTTGAGCCATAATAAAAAGTTTTTTGTAAAAAACATAATTGAGATGACAATGATAATGATTAAATTTTGAGCCATAATAAAAAGTTTTTTGTAAAAAACAGAATTGAGATGACAATGATAATGATTAAATTTTGAGCCATAATAAAAAGTTTTTTGTAAAAAACAGAATTGAGATGACAGTGATAATGATTAAATTTTGAGCCATAATAAAAAGTTTTTTGTAAAAAACATAATTGAGATGACAGTGATAATGATTAAATTTTGAGCCATAATAAAAAGTTTTTTGTAAAAAACAGAATTGAGATGACAGTGATAATGATTCAATTTTGAGCCATAATAAAAAGTTTTTTGTAAAAAACATAATTGAGATGACAGTGATAATGATTAAATTTTGAGCCATAATAAAAGTTTTTTGTAAAAAACAGAATTGAGATGACAGTGATAATGATTAAATTTTAAGCCATAATAAAAAGTTTTTTGTAAAAAACAGAATTGAGATGACAGTGATAATGATTAAATTTTGAGCCATAATAAAGAGTTTTTTGTAAAAAACAGAATTGAGATGACAGTGATAATGATTAAATTTTGAGCCATAATAAAAAGTTTTTTGTAAAAAACATAATTGAGATGACAATGATAATGATTAAATTTTGAGCCATAATAAAAAGTTTTTTGTAAAAAACAGAATTGAGATGACAATGATAATGATTAAATTTTGAGCCATAATAAAAAGTTTTTTGTAAAAAACAGAATTGAGATGACAGTGATAATGATTAAATTTTGAGCCATAATAAAAAGTTTTTTGTAAAAAACATAATTGAGATGACAATGATAATGATTAAATTTTGAGCCATAATAAAAAGTTTTTTGTAAAAAACAGAATTGAGATGACAGTGATAATGATTAAATTTTGAGCCATAATAAAAAGTTTTTTGTAAAAAACATAATTGAGATGACAGTGATAATGATTAAATTTTGAGCCATAATAAAAAGTTTTTTGTAAAAAACAGAATTGAGATGACAATGATAATGATTAAATTTTAAGCCATAATAAAAAGTTTTTTGTAAAAAACAGAATTGAGATGACAATGATAATGATTAAATTTTGAGCCATAATAAAAAGTTTTTTGTAAAAAACAGAATTGAGATGACAGTGATAATGATTAAATTTTGAGCCATAATAAAAAGTTTTTTGTAAAAAACAGAATTGAGATGACAGTGATAATGATTAAATTTTGAGCCATAATAAAAAGTTTTTTGTAAAAAACAGAATTGAGATGACAGTGATAATGATTAAATTTTGAGCCATAATAAAAAGTTTTTTGTAAAAAACATAATTGAGATGACAATGATAATGATTAAATTTTGAGCCATAATAAAAAGTTTTTTGTAAAAAACATAATTGAGATGACAGTGATAATGATTAAATTTTGAGCCATAATAAAGAGTTTTTTGTAAAAAACATAATTGAGATGACAATGATAATGATTAAATTTTGAGCCATAATAAAAAGTTTTTTGTAAAAAACAGAATTGAGATGACAATGATAATGATTAAATTTTGAGCCATAATAAAAAGTTTTTTGTAAAAAACAGAATTGAGATGACAGTGATAATGATTAAAAAGAATGAAGTAAAGACAGTAGTTGTTCTGAATAAAGATTATGAAGAGGGATTAATAGAGTTAATAAAGAAATTAAAACAGATAGCGGTGTTGAGTAATATAGATGTATTTTGGTTTCTAAAACATCCCAATTCAAGATATATACAAAATATAGTGGGAAATAATAGAAGCATTGTAACGCTTGAAGATAAAGAAGAAGACTGGCCCGAGATGATTAGAGAGATGGCTCAGCAAGGTATTGACTTTGAAGCAGGTAATAGAGCAAGAAGTGGAAATTTTGGGGATTTGCCAAGAAAAAGAAGAAATTCAAGAGAAAGTTTTGATAAAGGATACCAAAAATTTGAAAGAGAAGAAAGAAGAAATGAAAAGGAATATAATTACGGCCCGTCGCGAAAGAGAGAAAAGTCAATGGGAAATAATATAAACAAATATAGAGAAGATTTTAAGAATATTAATTGGAACGAAAATCGTCAAAAATGGGGTAATAGAGAAAAAGAGGTTTTTACTTATAAAGTACCAGCAGCTAAATGGAAAAATTATGAAAAAGAAGATTATGAATACTCTATGAGAAATACTAAGAAGAATTATTGGGAGGAAGATAAAGAAAAGAGTAAATATTTTTGGGAGAAAAAAGAAGAGAATAATAAAGAAGGGAGAAATATGGACGTAAAATATAATAGAGAAGGCTCAAGTAAAGGAAGTTTGGATGAGGAAGGATATAGTCAAAGTACCAGCCAAACATCAAAAGGTTTGGAAGAAAATTATCAAATAAGAGAAAAATATTGTCTGCCACAAAATTTTTTAGAAGAAATAAAAATAATAGATAAAGAGATAATGTTAAATAAGCTAATAGAGAAAAATGCAAAGGAAATAATAGATGAAAATTGGCAAATGATACTAGAAAAAGAATACTATGAAATTAAAAAGTTTTTGGAAGAAAAAATAGATATAAAGATACAGTTATTCGGGAGCACTTTAAGTAATTTATGCACGGAAAATTCCGATATAGACATAGCAGTGTTTGAATCAGATATAAAGAATACAGGAATATTATTAAAGAAAATTGGAAGAGAGCTTAAAATAAAGTATGGGGCAGATAAAGTTCATAAAGAAAATTTGATAATACAGGCAAAAATCCCTTTATTAGAAATGGAGATAGATAAAGAAAGTAATAGAATAACAATCCAAATAACAATAGAGAATGAAACTGGAGTAATAAATAGCTTACATATACGAATGTTAACAGAAATAGAGCCTAAATTAAAATATATATGGATGAATATTAAAAAATGGGCAGAAATAAATAATGTAATTGATTCAAAAAATGGAAGATTTGCAGCATACACTCTTTTAATATTGGTCAACTTTTATTTATTAAGCTTAAGTAAACCAGCAGTACCAAATATATGGAAAATAATAGAAGAAGAAAGAAATTATAGTGAAATAAATCATATAGAATTGGGAAATAGAATATTTGAGAATATAGGAGAGAGCTTTGAAAACACAGAATATGGAACAGCAAGACTATTCGCAGGATTTTTTAAATTTATGGTTGATATAGATTTTGATAAATATAGTATTAGTAATACAGAAGAAAATTGGTTAAAATATAAAAATACAGAAAAGTATCCGGTGGTAATAGAAAATCCATTTAATAACCAACAGAATTCCGCTAGAAGTGTGAAAAAGGAAAATTGGGAAAATATTAAAGAAAAATTCACAATAACGTATAATAAAATAATACAGGGTTTTAATAGAGAATTGTTTCACGAATTAATAGGTAATAGAGAAATTTGCGAAAAATTAAGTGAATTAGATTTGCAAAAAGAAGTGTCGCGGCTCAACGGCCGCGATGTCCACGTGAATGGCATGGCCATTCTCTTCCGATTTTCCGAGGAAGAGAATGGCCATGTAAAGCGGCCGTTGAGCCGCGATATTCTCCTTTCTGTCAAAGACAGAAAGTTTTTTCCCATCCTTTTTTAACATTGTTGTAATATTTTTTATTTTGTAGAGAGCCAAGCAAAGCCAAGCCTAGAGGTGAATAAAAGAACAGACTTTACGATCGCATTATTCATTCTTTCCACTTTTCTTCAACATTTTCAATAAGAAAATAAAATATTTATTTGTTTAAATAAATTTTTTGATTATAAGTTTTTAGAAGATATAGGTGTACTCGAGTCCTAAGAGAAGCCCCTTTATCGTTCTGGGTTAGACTAGGACATTATCTAGCCCTTGAGGACTACATCTATCCTCCTTAAACCGTAACAGCCTCTAGTCGAGTCCGTTGTGACTTTGGGCCCGTTGTGGCATTGTCAGGTTTAGGTCCGTTGTGGCCTGAGAGGAGTTGGAGTTAGGGAATAGCCCGTTGTGGCTTTTGTTCGGAAGTGTTCGGAAATAAGATTGTTTGAAATTGTCTTTACAGATCGATCAGCGTTAATTAAAATATATTTTCGACAACAACAACAACACATTCAAACTCAATTACAGACATCCCTATTTTCGACAGTGGCGACCGCTCAAAAGAAGTGCAGTCTTCAAAGTAGCAAGTTTAAAGTTTAAAAATAAAAAGAGGGGAATTGTTAAGCTGTTAGGATTAACACGTTTGTGAGAATTTTTGGGGTTGATACGTTGATATCAACTTTTCTGGGAAATTTTAAGAGAATTTTTGTGGTTGATACGTTGATATCAACCTTGTTGAAGAAGTTTCGATTTGATACGTTGATATCAACCGGGTTTGAAAATTTGAGAGTCGATACGTTGATATCGACATTTTCGAAGAGTTTGAGAGGTGATACGTTGCGATCAACGGGTAAATTCGAATTTTTGACCTTGGATTGGTTTTGGAGAAAATTTGGTAGAACTATCGGTGTTATCCGGATAGATCTTGTAAAAAAGTTGAGACTCAAGTGTCCAGTTTTCGTTCACTTTATAGGAGAGAAAAAGTCAAATTAGGTGATTAGAGTCTGAGAAGAAAAATGGTGTTTCCGGAGTTTATTGTTCATCCGTTATTACTGGCGATGGATGTTTTAAAGGACTATTTAGAAGAACCAGAACCGATCATACCCCCACGTCCGACGAATGAACAGGAAAGACACGAGTGTAAAATATTAATGAGATCCCTCAAAGCAAAAAACGAAGATATTTTTGAACAAATTCAAGAAATTAGGAATGGTAGACAGGTATATGAGGAAAGGGTAAGAGAGTATACGTTAGAAGAACAGCAAGAGTTTGACAAAACACTCAGAGCAAGCGTTGACTTGGCTGAAGCGTATCAGATTAGCCGTCGTGCTAAGAAAAGGCATATCAAGTACAGCGAGTTCATTACGAATTAGACAAGATATTAGGTACTGGTAATGAAATTAGCGGAACTAGCAGAAGTAAAGGTGTCATATTACCGAAATTGGAATTAAAAATGTTTGATGGTTCTGAGTGGGAAAACTTTTGGCCACTGTATGAAGCGACAATTCACAACGACAAGGACTTAGACCCCATACAAAAAATGTCATATTTGGATTCATTATTAAGAGGAGAACCGAAGAAAGTTGTACAAGGACTTTTACCGTTCTCAGAGGCAAATTATAATTTAGCGGTAGATCTTTTGAAGTCAAAATACGGGAAAAATGAGAAAATAATTCGAGATCTACATAACAAATTGTCTAGTATTCCAGAGTCTAGGTCAATAGAGGATGATATAGTGAATCAAGTCGAAGTCGAAAGGGTTTGCAGACAACTTGAACATTACAATCAAGACTTAAAATCGCCTCAAATATTTTTAGCGCTCGAACAAAAGATGTCAAAGAAAGTTTTACTCAAATATTTAGACTTGAAGCAGAATGAAGGTACTGAACCATGGACTACAGAATTGTACCGTAAGTGTTATGCAAAAGCCGTTGAGCATTGCCAAATGATTAATGAAATTTACCGAAAAGGAAAAAAGGTTAAAGAAGTAGATAAGAAGAGTAGTAAAGTAAATCATGGAGAACCGTTGAGTCCCACGATGAATTTTGCTATTAGATATCAACCAAAGGACTCAAGAAAACCCTGGAGAGCTAGTGACGAAGGTCCGTTGAGACCCGGGCGTGAGCGCGAAAGAGAAAGGCGACAAGATAGGAAAAATAGATCACGAAGGGAATTTGAAGATTCATCTAGTAGATCCTCATTGTATTCAAGTGTATCGAGCAACACGTCAACAAGCCAATCTAGAAATGGCAGAAATCAAAAAGGGTCTCCATGGCCTAGAGACACAAGAGGTGAAGAGAGGTTTATAAGAGGTGAAAGTTCAAGTAACAGCCGAAGCCCCGCAAGATATCCATGTCAATTATGTCAAGGTAAACATTTTCCGCTTGACTGTGATAAATATAAAACAATAGAAGATAGAAAGAAACAGATTCAAGAGTTGGCACTTTGTTATATTTGCTTGAAGAAAGGACATAACGCAAGAGAATGCCCAAGATATAATTTACCATGCTTTTTATGTAAACGCCCGAAACACAACGTTGCATTGTGTGGAAAAAGGGTTCCAAAAACAGAACAGGTTACATTAACAATGTATGAAAAAGAAGTTAATGATCTAAAAGAAGTAAACTCGTTATCAGCTAAAATAAAAGGAATTATTAAGAAGCCAGACGAAAGTTTTACGTTGTTAAAATGTATTGAGGTAACAATATATAATCCGCAAAAGCCTAATCTGCGAAAACGGGTTATCGTTTTCTTGGATCCTGGAAGTGAAAGAAGTTACATCACAAAGAAGCTAGGTGAAGAATTAAAACTGGAAGCAACAGGACAAGCAAATTTTAATATTAGTGGATTAGGAGGAGTGCAACTAGGAACCTACGAGTCCCAAATCGTTGAATTTGGAGTGAAAGGAAAAAATTGTGATAGAATAATTAAAGCAAGAGCAATCGAAAAGGTTATGAGAGACTTAAAGTTTATCAAGTACCGAAAAGCGCAATTGAAGGAATTAAGTGAAAACAAAATAAAACTGAAACCAGACAACGTAGAGCCTGAAGTGTTGATTGGAAATGATTATTACGACACGTTTCATGTATCGGTTCTTGAAAGATTAGCCAATGGATTTTTCATTAATGACTCAAGTTTAGGAAAATTTCTTTCGGGAGAGGGAAGAATGAAATCAAGAGAAAAGCAAGAAGCAAATAAGACAAAGCCTTCCGTTGTGTTGGCTTCAGCGCAAGAAGATGATATTGAATTTGAAGCAAAGGAGTTAAGAAAACCTAAGTCGTCGGACTTAGAATTAAATAAATTAGTTGAGAGGCAAACAAATTTAGAAACAATCGGTCTTGCAGATGCGAATAATGATGAAGATAAAATATGGTTAGAAAAGTTTAAACAAAATTTGAAGTTTAATGGAGGAAGGTATGAAGTAAAACTAATTTGGAATGACGAAGTACATAATTTACCGAACAACTATGTGCTAGCGTTAGGACGTCTCAGATCAAACAAAAAGAAGTTAGACGAAAAGCCTGAATTATTAAAGCAATATCACGAAATAATAATTGACCAACTGAAAAGAAAAATGATAGAAGTAGCACCCAAAGAAAGAAAGCAAATATGTCATTATTTGCCGCATCACTTTGTTGAACGTCAAGACAAGCAGTTTACGAAGATTAGAATTGTTTTTGATGCAAGTGCAAAATTAAGGAAAGAGTACCCATCGTTGAATGAGTGCTTACATAAAGGACCTAATCTGTATAATGACTTAGCTGGAATTTTATTGAGAGCTCGAATGAAAAATTACCTTGTAACATGCGATGTTGAGAAGGCATTTTTACAAATTTCAATAGATCCTGAGGACCGCGACGCGCTAAGATTTCTTTGGTATGAAAACCCAGAGGATGAAAAAAGCGCTATCGCTGAATATCGCTTTAGTAGAGTTGCGTTTGGAGTTATATGTAGCCCTGCACATTTAGCAATTGTACTAAAACATCACTACGAGAATTATAGCGACGCCGTTGTGCGTGAGTTAGAAAGAAACACATACGTTGACAATCTTTTGATAGGAATTGAAGACCCAGAAGAGCTTCAAAGCAAATACACAGTTTTGAAAAGAATATTTGAAGAAGCAAACATGAATGTACGAGAATTTACGTCGAACGCATGGCAAGAAGTATTAAAACTACCTGAAAGTGACAGAGGTGGAACAGAATCTACTAAACTGTTAGGTTTAATATGGAATTTAAAAGAAGACACGTTAACTATAAAATTACCAAAATTTACGGAAGAAAAGGTAACAAGAAGAACAATACTTGCACAAATTGCAAAACCGTATGACCCGTTGGGACTGATCAGCCCAGTCATACTGAAAGGCAAACTTTTAAGACAACAAGCTGAAAAAGATAAAAACTTAAATTGGGACAAACCAGTTGATCAAAAAAGTGAAGAGGATTGGAAAAAATTAATAAAAACGTGGAACGGTCAATCAATAAGTATATCAAGAAAATGTTGGAAATTTGGAGAAGATAGAAGTAAAATCGAACTACACGGATTCGCTGATGCATCGATTTATGGAATAGGCATTGCTATTTATTTAAGAAGAGTGGGAAATAAAATCGAAACAACTTTGGTATTTGCGAAAAGTTTAGTAATCCCATCTATAATTGGGAAAAGAAAGACGTCAATCCCGTCGCTAGAGTTGCACGCAATGAAAATTTGTTGTACCAATATTGAATTTGTGAAGCAAGAGCTGGAAAAAGAAAATAGGATTGAAAAAGTTAGATTATGGACGGACGCTGCAGACGTTATTGACTATCTAACAACAGGAAAGGAAAAAGATAGATTTGTTAAAAATAGAATTAAGGTAATAAGGAATTATCATGTAACCCACGTTGTTGGGAAGGATAATCCGGC
>CACSLI010000275.1:0-128732 GCA_902706615.1 Meloidogyne luci | reverse complement strand
ACAAATCTTATCTGTCAGAAAATAATATAAAGTTAATAATAGAATCACGAGTTATAGTTCTTATTTTCTTATTATTTATTTCATATCTGTCGATTTTCAATACAAATCTTATCTGTCAGAAATATATAAAGTTACATAATAGAGATTACGAGTTATAGATTCTTATTTTCTTATTATTTTTTCATATCTGTTGATTTTCAATACAAATCTTATCTGTCAGAAATATATAAAGTTACATAATAGAGATCACGAGTTATAGAATCTTATTTTCTTATTTTATTTCATATCTGTTGATTTTCAATACAAATCTTATCTGTCAGAAAATATCTAAAGTTACATAATAGAGATCACGAGTTATAGAATCTTATTTTCTTATTATTTATTTCATATCTGTTGATTTTCAATACAAATCTTATCAGACAGAAAAATATAAAGTTACATAATAGAGATCACGAGTTATAGAATCTTATTTTCTTATTATTTATTTCATATCTGTTGATTTTCAATACAAATCTTATCTGTCAGAAAATATATAAAGTTACATAATATCAGACAGAAAATATATATAATAATTACATAATATCAGACAGAAAATATATAAAGTTACATAATAGAGATCACGAGTTATAGAATCTTATTTTCTTATTATTTATTTCATATCTGTTGATTTTCAATACAAATCTTATCTGTCAGAAAATATATAAAGTTACATAATAGAGATCACGAGTTATAGTTTCTTATTTTCTTATTATTTATTTCATATCTGTCGATTTTTAATACAAATCTTATCTGTCAGAAAATATATAAAGTTACATAATAGAGATTACGAGTTATAGATTCTTATTTTCTTATTATTTATTTCATATCTGTTGATTTTCAATACAAATCTTATCTGTCAGAAAATATATAAAGTTACATAATAGAGATCACGAGTTATAGTTTCTTATTTTCTTATTATTTATTTCATATCTGTCGATTTTCAATACAAATCTTATCTGTCAGAAAATATATAAAGTTACATAATAGAGATTACGAGTTATAGATTCTTATTTTCTTATTATTTATTTCATATCTGTTGATTTTCAATACAAATCTTATCTGTCAGAAAATATATAAAGTTACATAATAGAGATCACGAGTTATAGAATCTTATTTTCTTATTATTTATTTCATATCTGTTGATTTTCAATACAAATCTTATCAGACAGAAAATATATAAAGTTACATAATAGAGATCACGAGTTATAGAATCTTATTTTCTTATTATTTATTTCATATCTGTTGATTTTCAATACAAATCTTATCTGTCAGAAAATATATAAAGTTACATAATAGAGATCACGAGTTATAGTTTCTTATTTTCTTATTATTTATTTCATATCTGTCGATTTTCAATACAAATCTTATCTGTCAGAAAATATATAAAGTTACATAATAGAGATTACGAGTTATAGATTCTTATTTTCTTATTATTTATTTCATATCTGTTGATTTTCAATACAAATCTTATCTGTCAGAAAATATATAAAGTTACATAATAGAGATCACGAGTTATAGTTTCTTATTTTCTTATTATTTATTTCATATCTGTTGATTTTCAATACAAATCTTATCTGTCAGAAAATATATATAGCTACATAATAGAGATCACGAGTTATAGTTTCTTATTTTCTTATTATTTATTTCATATCTGTTGATTTTCAATACAAATCTTATCTGTCAGAAAATAAGGTAGGCGGACGCAATAACTGTTTCCATTTTTTGTAATTGTTTTATCGAATAAGTTTTGCGCGCTTTCGTCCTCATTTTCAGTTGGCGAATCTGTGATGCCAATGCCCTCCAGGCCGTAAAGTTTTTGTTGATCCGTTAAATTTTCAAAAAGACCGTATGTTAAGACATTTTCATTACCGTAGCAATTAATACCGTTTGCGTTTTTTGTGTTTATTTTACCGCAAACTATAGGACCTAAAAGTGTCTCAACTAAACATATGCCTCTGGGTAAGTGCTCTATTTTTGTGACTAATTCCCAGAAATGGTCCATTCCTATTAATATTTCTGCTTCGTAGTTTTCTGTAGGAATGTTTATTTTTTCATGTTTTGGTCTTTTGCGTAATAAATGCTCGCGCATTCTCCGAAAAGTACTCGCGCATTCTCCGAAAAGTTTTTCTCCAGAGCTTGCCTCTTTTCATTTTTAAATTTATTTTCTAACTGAGGCATTCTATTCACTTTTTCGTGCAATTCTATAATTTTTGCTAGCTTTTTAAGTACCTTTTCTGTGTCCCATATAAAAGGTTCATCGTCGTCACTTCCTTCACATTTTGCCATAGCTTTTTGTTTAGCTTTTTCCAATTCCAGAAGAATCAATTTTGGCATTTTTTCTTCAATGACTGATGAAATAAAGGATTGATTTATATTTTCTCCCATTTGTTGTAGTTGTTGAATAATTCTGTCGATATTGTCTGTTGTTAATCGAATAGAATTTATGAATTTATTAGCTGGAGGTAAAGCTCTTAATTCTGCGCGCAAATTTGCTTTAATGCGCTCTTCGTCTCCATATCGCTCGCGAAGTTTGTTTATCGCAATGTGGTAATTTGCTTCAGTAATAAAATAATTTTGAATTAGTTTTTTAGCTTCGCCTTTAACGCAACCGTTAAGATAATTAAATCTATCTATATCGGTTAAAAGCGCGTTTTCGTGAATAGCAGAGCGATAGTTGTCCCAAAATGATGGCCAAAGGTTTAAATCACCATAAAACTCAGGTAATGAGTTTTTGGGCAAACGTATTTGTGAATGTCTGTTTGGCGTCGCTTGGCGAATAGAAGATGCGCGGTCAGAGTCAATGCTTTTTTGCCTTATGGCATTCTCTCCAATTTCTATGGAGGTGCCTAGGTCAACCGCTAGTTCGTTCGCCTCTTCTATTTTTACCAAAAGTCCTTCTTCTCCTAATGCCACTGCCTCATAGAGCGTGTTTTCTCTCTCTGCTTGCTCTGGCGGTGATTGGAGGATTACTTTTGTCCAATTTTCAGTAAAGGTTGATATTCTGGAAAGGGTTCGCTCTAGCTTTGAATTAGCATTTTTAGTTTTTGAACCCAATGTGTCCAATTTTCAATCTCCTCATTCTGATTTGGCCTCTCATCCAATATCGTTTTTGCTTCTGCGATTGCCCGAATGAGAGTTGATTTTGCGGGTCCTAAGCTCTGGCGTATAGGTCCGCTCATTTTTTCGCGTTTGGCTATTTTTGCGCTTGCGAAGATTTGTTTGGTTCAGATTTTTCGGCTTTGCGTTTTGCGTTTAGCCGTTGCACCACTTTTGTAGCGGTTATGTGAAACCGTTACAAAGAAATTTATTTAAAAAATATAAAAGTTTTTTATATTTTTATTTATTTATTTTTCCAACAAAAACAAAGGAGAAAACAATATTTTTTAAATTAAAAAGCTTATTTTTAATAAAAAGTGGAATTAAAAACTAAGTGAATGGTAACTGAAGTGAATAATAATAATTTTAAATTGTTTTTAGAGAAAGGAGGAAGTAAGCCTAACGGGAAGGAAAAGAGATAAGATCATTACAATAGTGTGGGAAAGCTAATAATTATAATAATTATATTTTTACGTGGCTCTGTCCACGACAGCAAGTTCTTTTTCCATGAAGAAGTAAGTCCAAGCTTCTCAAGCCATGCATCGAAATCATTATTACTCAAACGTAATTTTTCATATAAATCAATAGGTTTGAAATACCTTCTTTAGTTATTCCATTTTTATTAATTGGGAAAATGATTCTTCTCATTACTCTAATAATTTTTTAAATATCACAAATTAATCTTTTTCATTGTTTTTAGGCAAAATATGGAAAGGCAAATTTGATGGAAGAAAGGGGAAAATTTGACCATTCCGTACAAACATAGGGTAAAAAATTGTGGAGGAAAAAATGGGGCCGGGAAACGACACTATTACCGTAAAAGTAAAAAATGTTGTTTGATGTTGTTCGAGAAAATTACTTTAATTTTGTTACTTTCAGCTTCGCTCATTCCCAATTGTGTGTTGTTTTATTGTATTTATTTTACTTTCAGTGTCGCCGTATGTGAACTTTTAAAAAAATTGCGTGAAGATCCGCAACGGATCTGCGTGAAAATCCAAAAGATCCGCAACGAAATCCGGAATCCGCAGGTTAAAAGACCCTACATTTATTAGTCCGCATAGCTAATGAACGTAAGGTTGCACAAATATTATTTTCAAACGAAAGTATTATTATTGCCCCTATTAAATTGAAGTTTTGTCTGATAATAAACAGCACGTATATTTAGGTCGACATTTTTTAAAAAAAGGGTGACCTATGTATTTTTCCTTAATTTAAGTTCATTTTTTATTGCTTCTCGCACATTTTCCTTATTTAATGTTGACCTTACAAATTATATTTTCTCAGTGAGGTAATTTACTGAGAATAAGTAACATTATATTAAATTTCATATCTGTACAAGCATCATTTTTAAATTTTTTATAATTTATTAAATTAAAGTTCAAGCATTCATTACTATTGGTTGTATTATTTTTACCACTCGGACATTTTTTTGACATTTTTCGTTTGGCATTCCCGATTCCCGACTGCTTTTCTGAAAAGTTAGGCTGATTTCTGACATTTCAGAGTTCCGGAACCTTCGTCATATCCGACTGACCTATGTTGTAGAGCTGCTCAAGCGATATACCCAATTTAGGATACACATAAGATACCGTGTATCTAAGCCCATAATTGTAACTTGTAGTAATATTCGGCTAATTAATATTTTTTATTTCCTTTATAATTTTTTATTAAGTAATTTTATTAAATTATGAATAGCTTAATAAAAATGGATATCGTTAACAATATAAAAGAAAATCTTTTTGCAGGCTTTTGGCAGTTATGTTATTCCCGGTTTTATGAATGCGGAAACTAACATTCAGGATTTACACCATACCGAAAATAATACATAATTAAGATTTATTTATTATTTATTTTAGATAAATTTTATTTTACATGTCTGAACTTACACGTCCTTCGCCTTTAGATTATAAAAGTTATGAGGATTGGAAAATGGCATATGATGCTTATTTTCTTTCTGTTTATCCAGATTCGAATATTAATTCAACATATAATACATATTCTTCCAACATAAGCAATATTAATAATATTTATGATGAATCGAATACATCAAATGGTAAATTTTAAATTTTGATTTTGCTTAATACATATTATTCAACCGGGTTAACCATTTATTTCATAAGCATATATTTGAAATTTCATTTGGTTTTTTATTCTGAGTTTCGATTTCTCAATAAAAGGGTACTTATTACTCCCCCCCCCCGTCAATTTTTCCGGTAAATATGTAAAAAATGAATATAGTTTATATAGTCATCTAAACTGTTATAGTTTATACTCGTCGAGCTGTGACGAATAACACCAAAATAAACCCCCGGTCTTAATATTGTGCCGAGATACAGACAAAAATTGCGCAAACTGAAGGGTTTTGCAGCATCTCGATATAGCCAAAGCATTACTTTATATGTCATAACTTATATCTTACTCAATTACGTTGATTTTGATGTCATTCGATCAGCTTGACAAGCGCCTTCAAATATCCCTGCCCAATGTTATGACCGGGGGTTGATTTTGGTCGACGAGTTCTATAACTATGACTGATTGTCCATGTTTTACATATTTACCGAAAAAATTTACCGTGGGCAATTATTCAACATGAAGATATTGAAATTCACAATATATTTCACTACTAGTTGATAATGTAGACACACATTATAAACTAATTACATCAACAAAAGAATCTAATGAAGAGAAGAATATTTTTTCGAATTCTTATCAAACAGAATATTCGTCCAATTATAATCGAGAGACAACAAATAATTCTTTTAATAATGAACTTCCATCCAGAATAGAAACACGTTCTATTAAAATAAATAATGAAACAATTTTTGATTCAAACTCGTCTAATTTTGGGGTAAAACCTCAAGAAATTGAAAACCCCAAATCCAAATTACCTTCTTATAAACAAAATAATTATTTTCTTATTATTTATTTCATATCTGTCGATTTTCAATACAAATCTTATCTGTCAGAAAATATATAGTTACATAATAGAGATCACGAGTTATAGAATCTTATTTTCTTATTATTTATTTCATATCTGTTGATTTTCAATACAAATCTTATCAGACAGAAAATATATAAAGTTACATAATAGAGATCACGAGTTATAGAATCTTATTTTCTTATTATTTATTTCATATCTGTTGATTTTCAATACAAATCTTATCTGTCAGAAAATATATAAAGTTACATAATAGAGATCACGAGTTATAGAATCTTATTTTCTTATTATTTATTTCATATCTGTTGATTTTCAATACAAATCTTATCTGTCAGAAAATATATAAAGTTACATAATAGAGATCACGAGTTATAGAATCTTATTTTCTTATTATTTATTTCATATCTGTTGATTTTCAATACAAATCTTATCTGTCAGAAAATATATAGTTACATAATAGAGATCACGAGTTATAGAATCTTATTTTCTTATTATTTATTTCATATCTGTTGATTTTCAATACAAATCTTATCAGACAGAAAATATATAAAGTAACATAATAGAGATCACGAGTTATAGAATCTTATTTTCTTATTATTTATTTCATATCTGTTGATTTTCAATACAAATCTTATCTGTCAGAAAATATATAAAGTTACATAATAGAGATCACGAGTTATAGATTCTTATTTTCTTATTATTTATTTCATATCTGTTGATTTTCAATACAAATCTTATCTGTCAGAAAATATATAGTTACATAATAGAGATCACGAGTTATAGAATCTTATTTTCTTATTATTTATTTCATATCTGTTGATTTTCAATACAAATCTTATCAGACAGAAAATATATAAAGTTACATAATAGAGATCACGAGTTATAGAATCTTATTTTCTTATTATTTATTTCATATCTGTTGATTTTCAATACAAATCTTATCTGTCAGAAAATATATAAAGTTACATAATAGAGATCACGAGTTATAGAATCTTATTTTCTTATTATTTATTTCATATCTGTTGATTTTCAATACAAATCTTATCTGTCAGAAAATATATAAAGTTACATAATAGAGATCACGAGTTATAGAATCTTATTTTCTTATTATTTATTTCATATCTGTTGATTTTCAATACAAATCTTATCAGACAGAAAATATATAAAGTTACATAATAGAGATCACGAGTTATAGAATCTTATTTTCTTATTATTTATTTCATATCTGTTGATTTTCAATACAAATCTTATCTGTCAGAAAATATATAAAGTTACATAATAGAGATCACGAGTTATAGAATCTTATTTTCTTATTATTTATTTCATATCTGTTGATTTTCAATACAAATCTTATCTGTCAGAAAATATATAAAGTTACATAATAGAGATCACGAGTTATAGAATCTTATTTTCTTATTATTTATTTCATATCTGTTGATTTTCAATACAAATCTTATCAGACAGAAAATATATAAAGTTACATAATAGAGATCACGAGTTATAGAATCTTATTTTCTTATTATTTATTTCATATCTGTTGATTTTCAATACAAATCTTATCTGTCAGAAAATATATAAAGTTACATAATAGAGATCACGAGTTATAGAATCTTATTTTCTTATTATTTATTTCATATCTGTTGATTTTCAATACAAATCTTATCTGTCAGAAAATATATAAAGTTACATAATAGAGATCACGAGTTATAGAATCTTATTTTCTTATTATTTATTTCATATCTGTTGATTTTCAATACAAATCTTATCAGACAGAAAATATATAAAGTAACATAATAGAGATCACGAGTTATAGAATCTTATTTTCTTATTATTTATTTCATATCTGTTGATTTTCAATACAAATCTTATCTGTCAGAAAATATATAAAGTTACATAATAGAGATCACGAGTTATAGATTCTTATTTTCTTATTATTTATTTCATATCTGTTGATTTTCAATACAAATCTTATCTGTCAGAAAATATATAGTTACATAATAGAGATCACGAGTTATAGAATCTTATTTTCTTATTATTTATTTCATATCTGTTGATTTTCAATACAAATCTTATCAGACAGAAAATATATAAAGTTACATAATAGAGATCACGAGTTATAGAATCTTATTTTCTTATTATTTATTTCATATCTGTTGATTTTCAATACAAATCTTATCTGTCAGAAAATATATAAAGTTACATAATAGAGATCACGAGTTATAGAATCTTATTTTCTTATTATTTATTTCATATCTGTTGATTTTCAATACAAATCTTATCTGTCAGAAAATATATAAAGTTACATAATAGAGATCACGAGTTATAGAATCTTATTTTCTTATTATTTATTTCATATCTGTTGATTTTCAATACAAATCTTATCAGACAGAAAATATATAAAGTTACATAATAGAGATCACGAGTTATAGAATCTTATTTTCTTATTATTTATTTCATATCTGTTGATTTTCAATACAAATCTTATCTGTCAGAAAATATATATAGCTACATAATAGAGATCACGAGTTATAGTTTCTTATTTTCTTATTATTTATTTCATATCTGTTGATTTTCAATACAAATCTTATCTGTCAGAAAATATATAAAGTTACATAATAGAGATCACGAGTTATAGTTTCTTATTTTCTTATTATTTATTTCATATCTGTCGATTTTCAATACAAATCTTATCTGTCAGAAAATATATATAGCTACATAATAGAGATCACGAGTTATAGTTTCTTATTTTCTTATTATTTATTTCATATCTGTCGATTTTCAATACAAATCTTATCTGTCAGAAAATAAGGTAGGCGGACGCAATAACTGTTTCCATTTTTTGTAATTGTTTTATCGAATAAGTTTTGCGCGCTTTCGTCCTCATTTTCAGTTGGCGAATCTGTGATGCCAATGCCCTCCAGGCCGTAAAGTTTTTGTTGATCCGTTAAATTTTCAAAAAGACCGTATGTTAAGACATTTTCATTACCGTAGCAATTAATACCGTTTGCGTTTTTTGTGTTTATTTTACCGCAAACTATAGGACCTAAAAGTGTCTCAACTAAACATATGCCTCTGGGTAAGTGCTCTATTTTTGTGACTAATTCCCAGAAATGGTCCATTCCTATTAATATTTCTGCTTCGTAGTTTTCTGTAGGAATGTTTATTTTTTCATGTTTTGGTCTTTTGCGTAATAAATGTATTTCGCGGTCGGTTAGCTTTGCTGTAGCTATTTTACCGGTAATTTTTTCGGCAGTGCAATCACGAGTTATAGAATCTTATTTTCTTATTATTTATTTCATATCTGTTGATTTTCAATACAAATCTTATCAGACAGAAAATATATAAAGTTACATAATAGAGATCACGAGTTATAGTTTCTTATTTTCTTATTATTTATTTCATATCTGTTGATTTTCAATACAAATCTTATCTGTCAGAAAATATATAAAGTTACATAATAGAGATCACGAGTTATAGAATCTTATTTTCTTATTATTTATTTCATATCTGTTGATTTTCAATACAAATCTTATCAGACAGAAAATATATAAAGTTACATAATAGAGATCACGAGTTATAGAATCTTATTTTCTTATTATTTATTTCATATCTGTTGATTTTCAATACAAATCTTATCTGTCAGAAAATATATAAAGTTACATAATAGAGATCACGAGTTATAGAATCTTATTTTCTTATTATTTATTTCATATCTGTTGATTTTCAATACAAATCTTATCAGACAGAAAATATATAAAGTTACATAATAGAGATCACGAGTTATAGAATCTTATTTTCTTATTATTTATTTCATATCTGTTGATTTTCAATACAAATCTTATCTGTCAGAAAATATATAAAGTTACATAATAGAGATCACGAGTTATAGTTTCTTATTTTCTTATTATTTATTTCATATCTGTCGATTTTCAATACAAATCTTATCTGTCAGAAAATATATAAAGTTACATAATAGAGATTACGAGTTATAGATTCTTATTTTCTTATTATTTATTTCATATCTGTTGATTTTCAATACAAATCTTATCTGTCAGAAAATATATAAAGTTACATAATAGAGATCACGAGTTATAGAATCTTATTTTCTTATTATTTATTTCATATCTGTTGATTTTCAATACAAATCTTATCAGACAGAAAATATATAAAGTTACATAATAGAGATCACGAGTTATAGAATCTTATTTTCTTATTATTTATTTCATATCTGTTGATTTTCAATACAAATCTTATCTGTCAGAAAATATATAAAGTTACATAATAGAGATCACGAGTTATAGTTTCTTATTTTCTTATTATTTATTTCATATCTGTCGATTTTCAATACAAATCTTATCTGTCAGAAAATATATAAAGTTACATAATAGAGATTACGAGTTATAGATTCTTATTTTCTTATTATTTATTTCATATCTGTTGATTTTCAATACAAATCTTATCTGTCAGAAAATATATAAAGTTACATAATAGAGATCACGAGTTATAGTTTCTTATTTTCTTATTATTTATTTCATATCTGTTGATTTTCAATACAAATCTTATCTGTCAGAAAATATATATAGCTACATAATAGAGATCACGAGTTATAGTTTCTTATTTTCTTATTATTTATTTCATATCTGTTGATTTTCAATACAAATCTTATCTGTCAGAAAATAAGGTAGGCGGACGCAATAACTGTTTCCATTTTTTGTAATTGTTTTATCGAATAAGTTTTGCGCGCTTTCGTCCTCATTTTCAGTTGGCGAATCTGTGATGCCAATGCCCTCCAGGCCGTAAAGTTTTTGTTGATCCGTTAAATTTTCAAAAAGACCGTATGTTAAGACATTTTCATTACCGTAGCAATTAATACCGTTTGCGTTTTTTGTGTTTATTTTACCGCAAACTATAGGACCTAAAAGTGTCTCAACTAAACATATGCCTCTGGGTAAGTGCTCTATTTTTGTGACTAATTCCCAGAAATGGTCCATTCCTATTAATATTTCTGCTTCGTAGTTTTCTGTAGGAATGTTTATTTTTTCATGTTTTGGTCTTTTGCGTAATAAATGTATTTCGCGGTCGGTTAGCTTTGCTGTAGCTATTTTACCGGTAATTTTTTCGGCAGTGCAAAATCGAAATTCTTTAAATTCTAATCTTTGCCGCCAATTTTTTCGAAGTCCAAGCTTTAATTGCACGCTCTTACTAGCAAATGAAGTTGCGTGATTAAACATCCCTTGTGCATTAATTGTTATTTCTGGCGCTTCTTTTAAATCAATAGCTAGTTTGCTCGCCAATTCTTTTTTAATAAATGATCTAGAGGAACCTGGGTCGATGAATGCTTTAATGCCTCTTATAACCTTTCCATTTCCTGCTAAACAGTGATTTGGCGTGTCATTAAAAGAATATCTTTTTGCGCCTGGGTTTGCGTTGCAAGAGAGTGTTGTTGGACTGTTTCGCTCGTTTGTTTTTCAATAGCAAATTTTTTACAAACTATGTCTTTATGAGTCCCATCGCATAATTTGCATTTGTATTTTGTGAGACAATTATTATGATTTGCGTCTTTAAAGCACCAAATGCATTTTTTCAATATTGCGAGTCTTTTTTGGCGTGCTTCTCCTGTTGAGTATTTTTGGCACGACGTGCTTCTATGTGACTCATCATTGCAAAAAATGCATGGTAATATTTTGCGCTCTGGTTTTTGTCTACGCGATTGCGGTTTGTTCTTTTGTGTATTATTTCTATTTGCAAAATTCTGTTTTGTTTGCGCGTTTGAGTTAAAAAATACTCGCGCATTCTCCGAAAAGTTTTTCTCCAGAGCTTGCCTCTTTTCATTTTTAAATTTATTTTCTAACTGAGGCATTCTATTCACTTTTTCGTGCAATTCTATAATTTTTGCTAGCTTTTTAAGTACCTTTTCTGTGTCCCATATAAAAGGTTCATCGTCGTCACTTCCTTCACATTTTGCCATAGCTTTTTGTTTAGCTTTTTCCAATTCCAGAAGAATCAATTTTGGCATTTTTTCTTCAATGACTGATGAAATAAAGGATTGATTTATATTTTCTCCCATTTGTTGTAGTTGTTGAATAATTCTGTCGATATTGTCTGTTGTTAATCGAATAGAATTTATGAATTTATTAGCTGGAGGTAAAGCTCTTAATTCTGCGCGCAAATTTGCTTTAATGCGCTCTTCGTCTCCATATCGCTCGCGAAGTTTGTTTATCGCAATGTGGTAATTTGCTTCAGTAATAAAATAATTTTGAATTAGTTTTTTAGCTTCGCCTTTAACGCAACCGTTAAGATAATTAAATCTATCTATATCGGTTAAAAGCGCGTTTTCGTGAATAGCAGAGCGATAGTTGTCCCAAAATGATGGCCAAAGGTTTAAATCACCATAAAACTCAGGTAATGAGTTTTTGGGCAAACGTATTTGTGAATGTCTGTTTGGCGTCGCTTGGCGAATAGAAGATGCGCGGTCAGAGTCAATGCTTTTTTGCCTTATGGCATTCTCTCCAATTTCTATGGAGGTGCCTAGGTCAACCGCTAGTTCGTTCGCCTCTTCTATTTTTACCAAAAGTCCTTCTTCTCCTAATGCCACTGCCTCATAGAGCGTGTTTTCTCTCTCTGCTTGCTCTGGCGGTGATTGGAGGATTACTTTTGTCCAATTTTCAGTAAAGGTTGATATTCTGGAAAGGGTTCGCTCTAGCTTTGAATTAGCATTTTTAGTTTTTGAACCCAATGTGTCCAATTTTCAATCTCCTCATTCTGATTTGGCCTCTCATCCAATATCGTTTTTGCTTCTGCGATTGCCCGAATGAGAGTTGATTTTGCGGGTCCTAAGCTCTGGCGTATAGGTCCGCTCATTTTTTCGCGTTTGGCTATTTTTGCGCTTGCGAAGATTTGTTTGGTTCAGATTTTTCGGCTTTGCGTTTTGCGTTTAGCCGTTGCACCACTTTTGTAGCGGTTATGTGAAACCGTTACAAAGAAATTTATTTAAAAAATATAAAAGTTTTTTATATTTTTATTTATTTATTTTTCCAACAAAAACAAAGGAGAAAACAATATTTTTTAAATTAAAAAGCTTATTTTTAATAAAAAGTGGAATTAAAAACTAAGTGAATGGTAACTGAAGTGAATAATAATAATTTTAAATTGTTTTTAGAGAAAGGAGGAAGTAAGCCTAACGGGAAGGAAAAGAGATAAGATCATTACAATAGTGTGGGAAAGCTAATAATTATAATAATTATATTTTTACGTGGCTCTGTCCACGACAGCAAGTTCTTTTTCCATGAAGAAGTAAGTCCAAGCTTCTCAAGCCATGCATCGAAATCATTATTACTCAAACGTAATTTTTCATATAAATCAATAGGTTTGAAATACCTTCTTTAGTTATTCCATTTTTATTAATTGGGAAAATGATTCTTCTCATTACTCTAATAATTTTTTAAATATCACAAATTAATCTTTTTCATTGTTTTTAGGCAAAATATGGAAAGGCAAATTTGATGGAAGAAAGGGGAAAATTTGACCATTCCGTACAAACATAGGGTAAAAAATTGTGGAGGAAAAAATGGGGCCGGGAAACGACACTATTACCGTAAAAGTAAAAAATGTTGTTTGATGTTGTTCGAGAAAATTACTTTAATTTTGTTACTTTCAGCTTCGCTCATTCCCAATTGTGTGTTGTTTTATTGTATTTATTTTACTTTCAGTGTCGCCGTATGTGAACTTTTAAAAAAATTGCGTGAAGATCCGCAACGGATCTGCGTGAAAATCCAAAAGATCCGCAACGAAATCCGGAATCCGCAGGTTAAAAGACCCTACATTTATTAGTCCGCATAGCTAATGAACGTAAGGTTGCACAAATATTATTTTCAAACGAAAGTATTATTATTGCCCCTATTAAATTGAAGTTTTGTCTGATAATAAACAGCACGTATATTTAGGTCGACATTTTTTAAAAAAAGGGTGACCTATGTATTTTTCCTTAATTTAAGTTCATTTTTTATTGCTTCTCGCACATTTTCCTTATTTAATGTTGACCTTACAAATTATATTTTCTCAGTGAGGTAATTTACTGAGAATAAGTAACATTATATTAAATTTCATATCTGTACAAGCATCATTTTTAAATTTTTTATAATTTATTAAATTAAAGTTCAAGCATTCATTACTATTGGTTGTATTATTTTTACCACTCGGACATTTTTTTGACATTTTTCGTTTGGCATTCCCGATTCCCGACTGCTTTTCTGAAAAGTTAGGCTGATTTCTGACATTTCAGAGTTCCGGAACCTTCGTCATATCCGACTGACCTATGTTGTAGAGCTGCTCAAGCGATATACCCAATTTAGGATACACATAAGATACCGTGTATCTAAGCCCATAATTGTAACTTGTAGTAATATTCGGCTAATTAATATTTTTTATTTCCTTTATAATTTTTTATTAAGTAATTTTATTAAATTATGAATAGCTTAATAAAAATGGATATCGTTAACAATATAAAAGAAAATCTTTTTGCAGGCTTTTGGCAGTTATGTTATTCCCGGTTTTATGAATGCGGAAACTAACATTCAGGATTTACACCATACCGAAAATAATACATAATTAAGATTTATTTATTATTTATTTTATATAAATTTTATTTTACATGTCTGAACTTACACGTCCTTCGCCTTTAGATTATAAAAGTTATGAGGATTGGAAAATGGCATATGATGCTTATTTTCTTTCTGTTTATCCAGATTCGAATATTAATTCAACATATAATACATATTCTTCCAACATAAGCAATATTAATAATATTTATGATGAATCGAATACATCAAATGGTAAATTTTAAATTTTGATTTTGCTTAATACATATTATTCAACCGGGTTAACCATTTATTTCATAAGCATATATTTGAAATTTCATTTGGTTTTTTATTCTGAGTTTCGATTTCTCAATAAAAGGGTACTTATTACTCCCCCCCCCCCCCCCCCGTCAATTTTTCCGGTAAATATGTAAAAAATGAATATAGTTTATATAGTCATCTAAACTGTTATAGTTTATACTCGTCGAGCTGTGACGAATAACACCAAAATAAACCCCCGGTCTTAATATTGTGCCGAGATACAGACAAAAATTGCGCAAACTGAAGGGTTTTGCAGCATCTCGATATAGCCAAAGCATTACTTTATATGTCATAACTTATATCTTACTCAATTACGTTGATTTTGATGTCATTCGATCAGCTTGACAAGCGCCTTCAAATATCCCTGCCCAATGTTATGACCGGGGGTTGATTTTGGTCGACGAGTTCTATAACTATGACTGATTGTCCATGTTTTACATATTTACCGAAAAAATTTACCGTGGGCAATTATTCAACATGAAGATATTGAAATTCACAATATATTTCACTACTAGTTGATAATGTAGTTGTCCCAAAATGATGGCCAAAGGTTTAAATCACCATAAAACTCAGGTAATGAGTTTTTGGGCAAACGTATTTGTGAATGTCTGTTTGGCGTCGCTTGGCGAATAGAAGATGCGCGGTCAGAGTCAATGCTTTTTTGCCTTATGGCATTCTCTCCAATTTCTATGGAGGTGCCTAGGTCAACCGCTAGTTCGTTCGCCTCTTCTATTTTTACCAAAAGTCCTTCTTCTCCTAATGCCACTGCCTCATAGAGCGTGTTTTCTCTCTCTGCTTGCTCTGGCGGTGATTGGAGGATTACTTTTGTCCAATTTTCAGTAAAGGTTGATATTCTGGAAAGGGTTCGCTCTAGCTTTGAATTAGCATTTTTAGTTTTTGAACCCAATGTGTCCAATTTTCAATCTCCTCATTCTGATTTGGCCTCTCATCCAATATCGTTTTTGCTTCTGCGATTGCCCGAATGAGAGTTGATTTTGCGGGTCCTAAGCTCTGGCGTATAGGTCCGCTCATTTTTTCGCGTTTGGCTATTTTTGCGCTTGCGAAGATTTGTTTGGTTCAGATTTTTCGGCTTTGCGTTTTGCGTTTAGCCGTTGCACCACTTTTGTAGCGGTTATGTGAAACCGTTACAAAGAAATTTATTTAAAAAATATAAAAGTTTTTTATATTTTTATTTATTTATTTTTCCAACAAAAACAAAGGAGAAAACAATATTTTTTAAATTAAAAAGCTTATTTTTAATAAAAAGTGGAATTAAAAACTAAGTGAATGGTAACTGAAGTGAATAATAATAATTTTAAATTGTTTTTAGAGAAAGGAGGAAGTAAGCCTAACGGGAAGGAAAAGAGATAAGATCATTACAATAGTGTGGGAAAGCTAATAATTATAATAATTATATTTTTACGTGGCTCTGTCCACGACAGCAAGTTCTTTTTCCATGAAGAAGTAAGTCCAAGCTTCTCAAGCCATGCATCGAAATCATTATTACTCAAACGTAATTTTTCATATAAATCAATAGGTTTGAAATACCTTCTTTAGTTATTCCATTTTTATTAATTGGGAAAATGATTCTTCTCATTACTCTAATAATTTTTTAAATATCACAAATTAATCTTTTTCATTGTTTTTAGGCAAAATATGGAAAGGCAAATTTGATGGAAGAAAGGGGAAAATTTGACCATTCCGTACAAACATAGGGTAAAAAATTGTGGAGGAAAAAATGGGGCCGGGAAACGACACTATTACCGTAAAAGTAAAAAATGTTGTTTGATGTTGTTCGAGAAAATTACTTTAATTTTGTTACTTTCAGCTTCGCTCATTCCCAATTGTGTGTTGTTTTATTGTATTTATTTTACTTTCAGTGTCGCCGTATGTGAACTTTTAAAAAAATTGCGTGAAGATCCGCAACGGATCTGCGTGAAAATCCAAAAGATCCGCAACGAAATCCGGAATCCGCAGGTTAAAAGACCCTACATTTATTAGTCCGCATAGCTAATGAACGTAAGGTTGCACAAATATTATTTTCAAACGAAAGTATTATTATTGCCCCTATTAAATTGAAGTTTTGTCTGATAATAAACAGCACGTATATTTAGGTCGACATTTTTTAAAAAAAGGGTGACCTATGTATTTTTCCTTAATTTAAGTTCATTTTTTATTGCTTCTCGCACATTTTCCTTATTTAATGTTGACCTTACAAATTATATTTTCTCAGTGAGGTAATTTACTGAGAATAAGTAACATTATATTAAATTTCATATCTGTACAAGCATCATTTTTAAATTTTTTATAATTTATTAAATTAAAGTTCAAGCATTCATTACTATTGGTTGTATTATTTTTACCACTCGGACATTTTTTTGACATTTTTCGTTTGGCATTCCCGATTCCCGACTGCTTTTCTGAAAAGTTAGGCTGATTTCTGACATTTCAGAGTTCCGGAACCTTCGTCATATCCGACTGACCTATGTTGTAGAGCTGCTCAAGCGATATACCCAATTTAGGATACACATAAGATACCGTGTATCTAAGCCCATAATTGTAACTTGTAGTAATATTCGGCTAATTAATATTTTTTATTTCCTTTATAATTTTTTATTAAGTAATTTTATTAAATTATGAATAGCTTAATAAAAATGGATATCGTTAACAATATAAAAGAAAATCTTTTTGCAGGCTTTTGGCAGTTATGTTATTCCCGGTTTTATGAATGCGGAAACTAACATTCAGGATTTACACCATACCGAAAATAATACATAATTAAGATTTATTTATTATTTATTTTAGATAAATTTTATTTTACATGTCTGAACTTACACGTCCTTCGCCTTTAGATTATAAAAGTTATGAGGATTGGAAAATGGCATATGATGCTTATTTTCTTTCTGTTTATCCAGATTCGAATATTAATTCAACATATAATACATATTCTTCCAACATAAGCAATATTAATAATATTTATGATGAATCGAATACATCAAATGGTAAATTTTAAATTTTGATTTTGCTTAATACATATTATTCAACCGGGTTAACCATTTATTTCATAAGCATATATTTGAAATTTCATTTGGTTTTTTATTCTGAGTTTCGATTTCTCAATAAAAGGGTACTTATTACTCCCCCCCCCCCCGTCAATTTTTCCGGTAAATATGTAAAAAATGAATATAGTTTATATAGTCATCTAAACTGTTATAGTTTATACTCGTCGAGCTGTGACGAATAACACCAAAATAAACCCCCGGTCTTAATATTGTGCCGAGATACAGACAAAAATTGCGCAAACTGAAGGGTTTTGCAGCATCTCGATATAGCCAAAGCATTACTTTATATGTCATAACTTATATCTTACTCAATTACGTTGATTTTGATGTCATTCGATCAGCTTGACAAGCGCCTTCAAATATCCCTGCCCAATGTTATGACCGGGGGTTGATTTTGGTCGACGAGTTCTATAACTATGACTGATTGTCCATGTTTTACATATTTACCGAAAAAATTTACCGTGGGCAATTATTCAACATGAAGATATTGAAATTCACAATATATTTCACTACTAGTTGATAATGTAGACACACATTATAAACTAATTACATCAACAAAAGAATCTAATGAAGAGAAGAATATTTTTTCGAATTCTTATCAAACAGAATATTCGTCCAATTATAATCGAGAGACAACAAATAATTCTTTTAATAATGAACTTCCATCCAGAATAGAAACACGTTCTATTAAAATAAATAATGAAACAATTTTTGATTCAAACTCGTCTAATTTTGGGGTAAAACCTCAAGAAATTGAAAACCCCAAATCCAAATTACCTTCTTATAAACAAAATAATCCTGAGAAAGATTGTGTTCCAAAACCAGTTATGCCTTTAAAAGGTCTGTGAAATTAATTAATACTCGAATCACAATAAATCATGTCTTTGAACTAAAAATTTTTTATTTAATAACGAGGAATATCTTAAATCTCCCTATATGAGAGACCCCCGTCATAAAAATTTATTATTAGCCATCTCTATTAAATTATAAATTAAAAGAAAGATTTAATCTGACGTTTTAAGGACGTAACTACATAAGGATGATTCGGTTGTATTCATTTAATTATTAGATATTATAGGTGATTTTGATTATCCTGATGAGGAATACGTACTCACAAAAACAAAGCGTTCTTCTAATAAACAAAATGTGGAAAGAAGAATTGTTGATAGCCAATCTATTCCTTGTTTAAGAGGTTTTTAGACATAGAAAATAAATTTACTTTTAACTGATCAGGACTGAAAAATCATGGAAATATTTGTTATTTTAATGCTTTAATGCAGAGCCTTGCAGGGTGTGAACGTTTTGCCGAATTTCTACTTTGTTATGATTTTGTGGAATATAAAAAAGTGAAATTAAAAATTTATAAATTATATTTTAAATTTAAGAATGTTATTTTAAATTCCTTTATACATACAATTCGTTGTATGTGGTTTAATAACACTTCTGTTGACAATTGTTGTTATAGAACTATTAGTTCTATTGCTAAAGAGAATTCAACATTTTGTCTTAGCTATCAACATGTAACTTAAATAATTTATCTTTTGACTCCTTTTTAGAATGTTTTCATGGCAGCTTTAGAACTTGCTCACGGCATTTTTAGTTTATTTAAGACTCGTTTTTATATACTGATCGGCACTTGTAATTTAGTCTTCCTAGGCGATTCTTTTTTAAATAGGCCTCCATTATGAGATACATGTTATGAGATATTATGAGATGTTGTATCTAAAGATGTGTTTTGACTTTGAGTTTTTCTAAATTTCTACTAAGACTAACAGATTGTCTAATATCAGGGCTTCGAATAGAAAGGAAGAACAAAACCCAGAGTAAATCGCAAACTGCTGTGACGGATATCTCACGAAAGACAATTTTTATAAATTATTTTTAAATATCTAAATAGGATTCTCATGAATGTATGATTTGGTTATTAAATAAACTTAATCGGGAAATTTTGGATTCTAATTTGGAGAAATATTACGATAAAGGATGGAGTATGGACGCGAATATTGAACGGATTGGATGTAGCAATACTTTTAATTCAATGAATGATGATAATCGAGGGGATAAAAAATCAACTGTCTTAGAATTATTTCAGTAAGATTAGAAATATTTTTAAATTATCATAAATATATAATTATTAACTAAGGAAATTTTCGCTAATAGGAAAACAACCTTCGTAACATAACAGGATAATTTGGATGCGATAACTTTAGAGTTTGTTGCTGTACATTGGATTCTATAGTTTTTGACCATTTCGAGCCCTATATCTTAGTTCACAGGCATCCCCTAAAAAGTAGAGTTTATTATCCTAGATATAGCATTTTGAGCATTAAGTATGGGAAATGGCAGAACGGAAAAATACCCAAGTTTTTTAATTTTCAGAGGACAATTCCGTCATGAAATAAAATGTACTACTCCAAATTGTGGATTTGTTGATATTTCATACGAACCTTTTCTTTCGGTTTCACTCAGTGTTCCCTTGTAATTTTTTTAAATTTTATAAATTATGTATTAAAGTTACATTTTTAGACATCGTAAATACACTGTAAAATTTATTACTCAACATCCTGTACGTAAAATCACCCGTTTTAACTTTAACAGTTCGTACCATTTTTTAACTGTTAAAGATATAATGGAACAAATAGAGCAAGTTGTGAAAATCTCCACGGCTAATGTTCGTTTATATTTAATGTTTTAAAAATAATTTGAAAATTTATCCATAGGCCGGGGAAATATAATTGAGTTATACTTCAGATTGGAATAATTACAAGGATGATTCACATAGCAGCATTTAAAAGGCTTAGGCGGGGGTAAACGATCTAAGGGATAATAGAGAGAGCATAAGTGAGGGCAAGGCCGATCGAGCAGCTTAAGCATTGTGCAGGTTCGAAACCTTGTCTGGTCGCTAAACATTTGTTAAACTCATTCTTACTTTGTCAAGCTAATTTTATTTTTTAGATGATTGCAATTAAAATTAAGCCAGATGGTCATTCATATTTAGTCCCAGATAATTTGGTTCTTGAAGGTGATAATCAATTGAATGAGTTCACAGTTCTTGAAATACCCGGAGAGATTACTGAACAACTTTTAGAAAATAATTTAATTATAGCTATTGTTTATTTTGTTTTTGGAAATGGAAAAATGTGAACTTAAAATTTATTTTTGGAATATTTAATTTTGTATACATCAACATTCTTATAGTAAAGCAGCTGGGCTATAGCTATTTCTCTCCTTTAGCTAGTGAAAAAGGTTAATCCGCGGCTGGGAGCGAACCAGCATCTTCAGTAGACCGGACTGATGTGTTGGCCATTACACCACGCCGCCTACTGCATGGCCTTAGGAATTAAATAGCTATATGCTCTACATGATTTTTGGAATTTTAGAACATTCTGAATGATACCTTTTATTAAAGATAACTACAATACAATAAAAAATTCCAATCCAATGCTGAATATTATATCGTTAAATAAAAATTAAGCTGTATACAAAATTAAGAATTCCAATTTTTAAAAAATATTTTTACAAGCAATTCTTAGTTATGGAGAGCCTTATATAGCAAATTTGAATCGAGATTTAAGTTATAATCATTTATGTTTTAAATTGATGGAAAGAGGAACATTTCTTCTTCCAAAGCCTTATTACAAGATGAATTTTTGTAATCTTCATTTACAAAATTCTGATGGAACTACTACTTATTTTGATCAGAGAATCAAAAAACCTCTTTTTCATGAATGCGTGAACAAGTAAAATATTTTGAATAAACAAATTTCATTAAAATATGCTTGATAAAGCTAGTTCGCATCTATGTAGGTGCAAACTTTTGCCCAAAATTTTTCCACGCGCCTTGAACTCTGCATCCAAGCAAAGGGTAGGCTTTTCGAAAATTCTTGATTATATTTGTTCCCCATTTATTTCTCTATTATTTAAGCTTTATTTGATCTCATTATCTTAAATTTGAATAAGTTTTTTTCAAAAATAGTGTGTGCAGTTTCTTTTATGTCATCCTGTACATACTCATTATTTTAATTACGTAAATAGAAAAATTTAGTCTGTTAACGGTCTAAACTTCTTGTATATTTGATTTTACGTATTAGATCTCCATTGAGAGAATTTTTCCATATACCTAAATTTTTGTTAGATGCAAGCTTCTTTTCAGGATTTTATTCATAGGTATATATTAATATGAACCATCGAATCTTGATATAACAAACCTGGCTTATCCATAAAACAATAATAATTAAATTACTTTTCAGAGCTTTTAACGAAAAAGAAAATAAGAAAAAAGTAATTCAGTTAATTGTTGAATGGGATTTATCTTTAAAAACAGATTTTGAATTAAAATCTATTAAAGAACAAATTAATGAAAACTATTCGCTAGAAAATAAATTTAATAATATTTCAAAACAAACTCCAGTTCCTTTAATTACAATGCTTGATAATTTTGCTAACTCTGGTAATTTTTATCCATTAGAAAATAGGGTTGATGGCAATCTGATTAAAACAACTACTGATCCTTTTTTCAGTACCATATTTTTTGCACAACTTTAAAAATGAAATGATTTAAAATTCAAATTGCCATTTTCAAAAATCTAACTAATATTTAAAAATAATTACCTAAGTTTGGGTTACATTTATTTAACTAAAACCCGAATCAGCTTTAAAAAATGTGTGTTTTTCAATGGTATCATGTATAGGTCTAAGTGTTCAAAATCTATGGCATTAATATTGTAAAAATAAATTTAATTTTGTTAATAGAACCCATACAATTTTGGAACTGTCCAAAATGTAACAACCCTTCTGGATCAATGCAAATTAAATTTGATCGCTTACCTGATATTCTTGTTTTTTATCTCAAACGCTTTGCTCAGGTAAATTTATTCATCTCCTAGTCTGACTCGACCAAATTTCTGCCAATTGCCGAACTTTGGAAATTTTTTTAAATTTCTATGCTGAATTTTTATAACAAAAATCAACAATTAATTAATGTTTTTAAATATTATTTTAGTCTGAAAGCCATACAAAAAAGAATGATAAAAATGTCCAAATTCCTCTTGAAGAGCTTGATATGAGTTCTTATATTAACAGTCGAAACACGTTGAAAAGTTTGACAAAAGTAACTTTATATTATAAATAAAAATTTCTTTAAAAATCCAAAATTATTATAGCATAAAGGAAAATTTGAATACAATGAGAATAAATATAATTTGTCATCTATAATTTACCATCATGGAAATAATTTTAGCTCAGGTCAGTTCATATCAGGGTTGCCGCGGGTACAAAAAATCTTCGGGTACGGGTTTCGGGTATCGGGTTGGAGCGTTTTCATTTCGGGTTTCGGGTAGCAAAAATATCGGGTACGGGTTTCGGGTTATAAAATTTTCATTTCGGGTATCGGGTTTCGGGTTGGCAAAAATTTCGGGTACGGGTTTCGGGTTATAAAATTTTCATTTCGGGTATCGGGTTTCGGGTTGGCAAAAATTTCTGGTACGGGTTTCGGGTTTGGCGAAAATTCGGGTTATTTTTGGATGTTCGGGTATTGGTGAGCTAAATTGTAAGGAGACAAGCAAATTTGAGGAGATTAAAGAACATTGTGGAATTTGGGGATTAAGAGGGATATCTTGGTAAAATCCCACTATATTGGTAAAATCCCACCTTGATAAAATCTAATATCCCTCCGCTTTATCTCCATTAAAGCCTCCAATTTCTCCCGTTTTCAGCGCCTCATGCGAAAATTTTGAGAATTTTGATGATCCTTAAGCCAGATTTATAGCTTTTTCACCGCCGGAGGCGAAAATTTTCTAAGGCCTTAGGAGAAAAAATTCAATTTTCAGGGACGCAGGCAAGAAATTTTATTGAAGTTTAGTTGGTTATGAAGACAGAACCCTTAAATTTATGCGCATCGGGCGAAAATTTTGTAAAATTCATGACTAAATTAATATTTTTGATGCTTTTTCAAGCTTAAAATATTAAAAAAAAAGGGAAAATCCGTCATATCACCCGGAAACCGATTCGGACAAATGATATGCCATTCGAAAGATCTCGCCGAGCTGAGTCGAACGGCACCAAAATTAGCTGGGGGACTCACCTATGAGCCGAGATCTTGGTCCCCGAAAATCGAAAAACCATAGGGGGGAGTAAGCTAAGCTCATTCGAAAGAGCTCCTCGAGCTAAGTCAAATGAAACCAGAATCAGCTCGAGATCTTGATTCTGAGCCGAGATAAAAATCTCAAAATGGTCAACGTAAACCTATGGGTCATCGGCAAGGCGCTTGTGCAAAACCCCGCGCTTCGCGCGGGGTTTTGCGGCTCGGGGGGAGTCTACGGTCGCTGGGTTCTGGGCTCGAAACATAATCCTATCCCTATTATCAATGAGGTGGGCACGCCTGGCTTCCTCCGCAGAGCAAAAATTTCAACGGAGACATAGGAAATCAAAGTTGTGAAAATCAAAGTTTAAAGGCATTTATTTTTGAAAAGAAAAATTTTTTAAGTCTCATTTCCAGCCCTGGACTCGAACCCACAGCTATGAAAATATCGAGGCAGCCGCCTTACCCATTCAACCACCGATCAATACACTGAAAATGGAAGAAATTATAAATATTTCTTTCCCTTTTCCTTTCTATAATTTTTTAGATTTATTTTAAAAAATCGGGTAAGGCTAAGTTTTCGGGGAGAAATTTCGGGTTTTAACCAATTTCGGGTCACGGGTTTCGGGTTGGAAAAAATATCGGGTACGGATTTCGGGTTGGAAAATTTTCATTTCGGGTATCGGGTTTCGGGTAAAAAAAGGCCGGGTTTCGGGTTTCGGGCGGCAACCCTGGTTCATATCAATATTATGGGATTTTCTCAACATTTTTAGAAAATTTAAAGGAAATTGTGAATACAAAAAACAAAGCCTTTTAAATTTTTCTAGTAAATCCAAAAAACTAAAGAAAAATTGCTGAAAATTGAAAACCAGATCGGTGTCAAACTTTCTGCTACCAATTAAGGTTGTCGGATACGAATCTTTGGTTCATATAGCGAATCCGGATATCCAAAGTTTTCCAACTATCCGGCAACCTTACTACCAATAGATATCACAGATAATTAAATTTCGTATCTCCAACGTTTGGACTTGTTTCCATTTTTCCTTTTTGTTTTCAGACCCTCCTTTTTATAAATTTTATAATTATACGTATTTACAAGCAATTTATTTAATTATAATTTTAAAAGGTCATTATACTGCAGCTGCTCGTAATATTATTGATGGGAAATGGCGTTTATTTAATGATAATGACGTTACAGACAAATCTAAACATGAAATTTATGAATCGAATTGCTCTTATATGCTTTTTTATCAACGTCGACCTTATGTTCCTTGGTTTCCCCACAAAGTTCCATATCATATTATTAAGGAATATCGAGAAATAAATAGTGATGCTCAGGACTACAAACAACGTAATAAATCAAAAAGGCATAATAAATATTCCCGTTAATGAATATTTTCCCAAAATGAAATTAAATTGAGTTTTTATTAATAATTTTTGCCTTCGAGTTATAATTTTTATCAGACCTGCTCATGGATACGGATATGGATACAGATATTATAAAAATGCTTGCGGATATCCGTCTATATCCGCCGTAAATATCCGGATACCAAAATCAGTATCCGTGAGCAGGTCTGATTTTTATTATGGGAGATATAAAAAGAGAAACAAAATATATTTCCAAAAAGTCGACCTTATGTTCCTTGGTTCCATATCATATTAGATGCAAAACATAAGAAACAAACATCGGACCGAAAAATTGCATCTTATAGTGAAGTGTATCTTGAAATAAGGTTTATCAGCTAACTAGTGATTTACCACCATTGTTCAAACAAATTAAGAAATATTAACTTTAACCTTTTTGTGGTTGTCAGTAAAATTAAAATTCAGTTTGTAAATGATCATGTTATATACATATTTTTATTTTAGCATGGCTTTTGCGATTATTTGCTCCTAAATCTCATCAATATTTGGAAGGGCATTATAATGATTAACGAAATAAAAATTATTCTAAGAATAATTCTAAATACCTTTCGATTTTATTATGGGTTTCACAAAATTGTTCTCGATCGAACCTCACTATATGATACACCCTCGAGCGTAAAATTTTTCTTAAAATTTTTGAATCACTTAATATTTATCTTAAGTGATCTTAATAGGATAAACCTATTTCTGTTTCAAAAAAATCAAAAAACGTACCGTATTATCTCTAATAGAATGGCCGGCCATTCTATTTTTCAATCACCCACTAGGGGGCCATTCTATTAGAGGGGGTCATTCAAATGGAGGGGCCATTCTATTTTTCAATCACCCACTAGGGGGACATTCTATTAGAGGGGGCCATTCAAATGGAGGGGGCCATTCTGTTTTTCGATCATCCTCCAGGGGGCCATTCTAATAGAGGGGGCCAGCCAAATGGAGACGGTCATTCTTTAGAGATAATACGGTATTTTAAATCATATTAATGGATGCATCTGATTGTGAGATTCGACATTAATATTATATCAAAACTTTCTTTTTATTAACAAGATTTAGTTTACAGCAGTTTTCTTTTCTATAATTTGATTTAATACTATTACAATGTAAAGATCTGTCCAAGACGAGATCTCGAACAAAAATTTAATTTGATATTTTTCAGATGTTTACTTTTAAAATAAATACTCATATTGTTGATTTAAAGATAAATTTATTAAATAAAACACATTTATTGCTTCGACTAAACATTTTTTGTTAAGGCAAAACTAAATATTCTAAAATCCACAATTAATCCAAATAATTTCTATGAAATCTTATGATTGTTATATGGAATTAAATAACCATTGCTCATTTTGGACCCGGGAACAACTGGATCATAGTCTTTTTCATACGTTAATCTCAATACAGCCGAATAATTAATACATACTATTTAATATTCAGTTTAAAATATCAATCTTATTTTAAAAAATTTTATCAAAAAATAAAGTAAAATATCAAAGTTAATAGAATCAAAGCCATCATACTATTTTCGTGCTTATTTATTTGAGCAGTTGAACTTGGAAAAAAACGATGTTCTGTGCCATTAATAAAAGTGGAATTAGGTTCCTTTTTAGTCGATTCTGAGGTGGTTGTGGAAGATACCAGACTAACTGTTTTTGTTTCAGCCGTTGTTGCTGATAGGGGAAGTAAGGAGTCTTCATTACACAAATCAGTATGATTACACTTGATACAATTTTTGAATTTGAGAGGGCATTCACCGCAGTTTTGCTCAGCTTAAAATTAATTTTCAAATCAAAAATGATAGGAAAAGCCTGAAAAATCGACTAGATGAGATATATATTTAAAATTTTCCTACTCCTCCAGAAGATGTCCCTAGCAATGTAACAACTGTCATAGGAGGGATGGCATGTCTTAGTTTTTCTCTCATTTGGCCGTTGGTTAGTAGTAAGTTGATAACATTTAATCTGAAATAGTTTTGTCTTATCATTACAAAGTGGTTGTGAACAATTAAAGCATTTTGATAGACTTTTTTAATCCGAACATTTGCCACAGCCTTGCACTTAACATAGTTAGGAATGTTAATTTGAGAATTAATGAAATAAAATTGGTACGTGTCAGTTATCCTGTCCCCCTAGATATAATCTTCTTGTCCACCAGATTTTCCGTCTAATGTAAAAACCAGAATAGAATTTGGTACTTAACGTAATATCGTTAATACCTAAAATACCGATGAAATTAAAAATTTTACCGTACGGTATTCCGACTGTAATACCGATAACTACTAAAAAATACGGCCTTAATACAATAGGGTCCGATCACTAGTAAAAACCGATCTTCCTCGACAAAGGCTTCATTACTAGAAGAAAAGCTTGGAATAAGGATAAAAGAGAAAATGGAAAGATATTTAACATTTTCTTGTTAATTTTCAAGAATCGGCACTGATAAACGACAAATACCAAAAATTTGTAATTTACCCTTTTCTCCTCTATTAATCCCAACAAAGCATAATCCTTTCGTACAAACTCTCTTTCCTTTAGTCGCTGTCCATTTCTTAAAATCCTTTTCCCAACAAAACAATTGACTTTCAAAAAATGTATCTGCATTACAAGCCGGTTTATCTTTACATTGGGCGCATTGAACGTTGCTCATATTTATTTTCTTTATTTTGTTTTGGAGTGTTGTATCTTTAGTTATGATGTATGGAGAAAGATTGAGAATGCCTTTATTGAGTGTTAATTTGGTAACAGCTTTTAATATATAGATTAGACCCCATATTAAAATTGTCGCTATTAGTTCTGGGTTTGATCCTCTGTATCTCTTCAAATCACTCCTAATCCTCAATCTTTCAAAATAATCCCTGGCCCGAGCCAAAATCATACAATCCGTGAGCCGAAACCCAAATTTTTTTCAACTTCAAAACAGACCCGATTCGTAAAATATTGAACTAACTGAAGTCTCAAAATCTATAAGTATAAAAAACACACCTTCATTCTTAACTTCAATCTTAGCAATATAACAATCAGATTTGTTACATTTATTATAACTTCCCATAAATCCAAAGCAATAGAAAGGTGGTTTAGTTTCAATATTGCAACGATGACCTTCACATTCTTCACATGTATGGAAAGGGCACTTTCCACATCCTTTTTTAACTTTAAAAAATTTTTGAGAATTTTATTTAATTTGTTTTAAAACCCTCATTTGTTGGAGTTCTCCATGTATAGCAAGGATCGTTAAATTTTGTTTTACAAATTTTATTTTTATCTGTCCAGCAATGTTTATGAACTTTATCTTCAGTGTTACAATAATGTCCTTTTGTACATGTCATACATTCTGTTTTGTCTGGATTTGAACAATTTCCACATCCTTGTGTTACTATAAAGACATATCTATTAATTCTCATAGAGTCTACCTCGCTATGAGTTACACATCTTGGGACAAACACTTTATAAAATACATACCCTAATAAGACTGACTCACCATAATACTTCGAGATAAAAATCAAATTTTATAAAGAGGAGTACCTTAAACTGGATATATCTCTTTTTCAATAGGGAGAGACTTGGCCTTGATTAGAATAAATAAAGTATTACAGTATCGGTTAGTCAGCTTCTCCAAAAAATGCCATCTCTCATTTAAAATGATAGGTATCTTATATATAAGGTCTATCTAGTATCGAGTTTATTTTATAAGGAGGTTGAATGTAGATATTGTAAAGCATATAGCCATTTAATTCCTAAGGCTATGCAGTAGGCGGCGTGGTGTAATGGCTAACACATTAGTCCGGTCTACTGAAGATGCTGGTTCGCTCCCAGCCGCCGAATAACCTTTTGCACTAGCTGAAGGAGGGAAATAGCTATAGCCCAGCTGCTTTACTATATTAAACCCTACCATTCCCAGTTGTAAAATTTCTTGACACAAAGCATGAATCATGGCAAACTTTTGATCCTTTTATTATTTTTGTTTCATTTGCCAACTTCTCCAAGCAAAACACTTGTTTTTCGAAAAACATTTCAGTATTACACAAAGGGCTGTTATTGCATTCTACACAGGGTAATGTTGAAATTGGGCTCTGTACTTTGTTATGGAGGGACGAATCATTGAAATGAGGGAGAGATAATGGGCATTTTCCACAATTGTAATGGTACTCATCGACTTTTGTAACTGAAATTGTTATTAGTTTGAAAGAGATTTATTTTGTCCAAGTAAGAAAACATTTACCGTTATTATTGAACTTTAAAATGTAACAGTCATTTTTCTGACATTCTTTAATTCCATTAATTCCTTCAATGCTTTTACAATAATAAGTATCCGTCCAATTATTACAACGATTATCTTGACATTCTCTACACGATGTAGAATTACACTTTCCACACCCTCTGTTTTCTTTAAAAAATAAATTTCTTTTTAAATTTATATAGTCATTGCCTCTGTTATTCTTCATTCTCTCCACAAAACAAGGATTTTCAAAAGATGTTTTACATATAGTCCCATTGATACCCCAACATTGTTTTGGAACAAAACTTTATTGCAATATTTTGTGTTGCATTCTAAACAATCTGGTGTATTTGAACATTTGCCACAGTCTTGTTTAACTAGAAATTTTGGTTAAGAGTGAGGTAGACAAAGATTTGCGATATACAGTTGCGGACAACCAGGATACAGAAAGGATTTTAGCAAAAATTGCCTCTGGGTAATTATATCTGTATATATATTTTTTATCTGTATCACAATACTTATTAGGATTCTACGAATACGAATATTATGCCAACTGGTCATCACTGCCCAATGTCACGGAGCAGTTCAAACCAGTTCTCACGTTTCAGTCCAATCGGTTCAGCCCCACTTGTAATATTTAGTTCCAATTTAGTTCCAATTAGAGGTGGGCGGAACAGTCAGAGGTGTCAGAAATCGGAAGTAATAAAACATCAAGTCGGAAATCAGAATTGTCGAAAGTCGGTAATTAGAAGTGATTAAGCGTATTTATAGGATTAACAGGGATATCGTGGGATTAAGCTTAATACCAAGATATTTGGGCGGATTAATAGAAAATCCTCATAAGTTCTTCCCTATTTTCATCCTCAAACCTTTTCCATTTTTGTCCCTCAATACAAAACATGAATCTTTACAAACTCTCTTCATGCCAACAGGTTTAGGCATATTTTCTGTTTTCCATAAACAAAACTTTGAGTTTTTGATAAATTCCTCAGTGTTACATAATGGACCAGTATCACAGTCTACACACTTATTTTTAGGGTGCGTGACATCACATTTACCACAACCGTAATCAAATGCTAAAAATATATTTATCTTTGTCGAAGCTCGAATATTTGAGGCCAAAGTTAAGTCACTTTTTCAGAGGAAGAGATGTCTAGCTCTAGCGGCTTTGAGCTAGAACTTGACCATATTCGGAACAACTTAAACAACCTTCTGTTTTCACTCGATATATGGAGGATTCAATATATTAAAATTCCTGTGTTACTTAATGAACCAGTATTAAGTCTATATGGCTGAACCTATTTTTTCTTTAAATAAATCTGAAATCTATAATTGGATATACTTTAGCCGGTGGCCCACTCAGAAACGGGTCAAATTATATACCATTCGATTCGTCTCGGCGAGCTGAGTCGAATGGTACCACTCTTTTTTTGCGGAAATTTCTACGAGCCGAGATATAGTTCATTGAAAACCGAAAAACCAAAGGGGGGACCAAGCACTTTTTTGGGGCGAAAAATTCGAATATGCAAATAATATCTCATTCGAAAGAGCTCGTCGAGCTGAGTCGAATGACACTAAAATCAACGAAATCCGACTTGATTGGCCCGAGATATAGATACCTGAAAACTGGTAATCCAAAGGGGTGATTTTTGGAATTAAAAATTTTTTAACCATATTATAGTTCATTCGAAAGAGCTCGACGAGCTGAGTCGAAAGACAACAAAATCACCGGGATTGAACAAGTTTAGACAAAGTTACAACACAAAAAACTAGCAACATAAACCTATGGGGCGTCGGCGAGGCGCTTGTGCAAAACCCCGCGCTTCGCGCAGGGTTTTGCGGCACGCGCCTCGCGGGGAGTCTACGGGCGCTGGGTCTGGGCTCGTAACATAAACCTATTCCTATCTCCCTTGCTCTGGATGTATTTGGGGCCTCCGTATCAGCAGAAATCTCCACAGATGCCATAGGTAAGGAGCTAAAATAAAAGATTATAACTTTGTCAAATCAAGTCGGATTTCGTTGATTTTGGTGTCATTCGACTCAGCTCGACGAGCTCTTTCGAATGAGATATTATTTGCATATTCGAATTTTTCGCCCCAAAAAAGTGCTTGGTCCCCCCTTTGGTTTTTCGGGTTTCAAGGAACTATATCTCGGCTCGTAGAAATTTCCGCAAAAAAAGAGTGGTACCATTCGACTCAGCTCGCCGAGACAAATCGAATGGTATATAATTTGACCCGTTTCTGAGTGGGCCACCGGCTAAAGTACAGCCCTATAATTAATTTAGGCTTTTTGTGGGAACTGATCAGAATGAAACTCTACTATTAATTTGTTATGCTTACTTATACGAAGTAAATTCTGAATTTTACCTTTTCCACCTTCATCAACGGAGGCAATGTAACAATTCGTTTCCTTGCATTTCTCATTACCATTCTTTGATCTACAAAGGGTTCTAAAATCAAAGTTAAGGTTGCACATATTTGTGGTACATGTTACACAAGCTGGACTAGGACACTTCCCACAGCCCCTTACAGCTGGAATATAAATGGAAATTGAAAAAAATTTAAATTTTCGTTAAAATCCCTACCTATATTATTTTCTCTAATCTCAGTATAACAATCTTCTCCATGTTTAATACCGCAATAATTAGATTGTTTATTGTTATCTAGTCTACATTTTTTATAAACATTTTTTTCTTCGTTGCAATAATTCTTTTTGCAAGCATAACAATAATTAGAATCCTTCCCTTTGCAATTTCCACAGCCTTGCTCCACTTAATATTAATTATACCTAAGGTTGGCGGTTCCGGGTATTCGGAAACGAAAAAACCCCGTATATACGGAAATTTTCGGTTCGGATATCGGTTCCGGTTCCGGATATCCGGAAATTTCCCAGGAAACGCCTTCCTTAATTATAACATCTTAAACTTTAATTTATTGCATACAATTTCCATTCATATCTCTAAATACATAACATTCCTGATTACATTGTTTTATTGCCTTTTTGAATTTCTCCTCTTTTATTACTTTATTCAAACAAAACAGGGTTTTGACAAATAATTCTTTTGTATTGCACAATGATTTTTCACATACAGCAAATTGAATATCCTTAATTTCCTTAGGTGTATCTCCACAGCCTTGTTCAACTAAAAGATTAAAAGTTTGAAGAATTTCAAGACGCTTCGCTTAACATGCGATGACTCCCTCGTTGCTATGACCAACAAACCATCGGTGGAAAACTGCATGGTTTTGAAATATGCGGACACGATATTCCGCAATTGCATTATTAAATAAAAATCTAAGCATTATGCTCAAAAACGTCTTAGATCAAGCAGTCTTGGTCAAACAAAACAAAAAGTCTTGGGTCATACAAAACATTACCAATTTTATTGTCATAGGATATAAAACATTTCTTCAACAAACATGGCCTTTTCCCTTCTTTTACATTCCCATTTTTCAGTTTTTCATAACAAAAAATTGTTTTAGCCAACAATTCTTTTGAGTTACATTTTAAATCTTTACAATCAACGCATGAGCTTTCGATATTCCTTTTATCGCAAGTTCCGCATCCAGCGGTTGAATCTGAATTGTACGAATTTTTGGGTTTTATGACTTAAAATTTTTCCTATTTGAAGTTTAGCTTAGATAAGTATGAAGAAAAGGGTTCAAACAACTATAAGGGTTGGACTAAATTAGATTCAGAAATGATAGCCTCTACTGATTTTTGAAATATATGCTATTAGTTCTTGGATATTCTGAACTTATTGTTTAGCATTTTTATATTTTATTCGGAACATAGGATCCGGGAATCGGGATTATAGGATCCCTGATTACTATTCTTTATCTTTTAAAATAACTAGTTGTACCTTTAGAAATAAAACATTCTGGGTTTTCGCATTTTTTTAAACTTCTTCCATCATTATCCAAGCAATAATATGTAAACTTATCTCCAGCATTGCACAGATTTCCTGTACAGTCTTTGCATGTCGTAGAATCACATTTACCGCAACCCTTGTTTACTTAAGTATATTTGATTAGATAAATTTTTTATTGAAATGTTGGACTTTGGATACTATCAATCAAACGTTATGAGATCTCGAATTATTAGTCCCAAAAATCCCACAAGTTGAAAAAGAGCCATGACTTTGACAAGATTGATGAAAATCCTGTACTGATCCCGTATTATGCCTACCTCATTATTAAAGATACTTTCTTCAGCATAATGGGAGGGAGTTTATTAATAGTGAGAGCCCACTTTATTGTATTTACTTGATCAATATCCTCCCTCAATCATCTTATGTTTATGGCTAGATTCAAATAAGTATATTTAGTACAAACTTTTATTATCTTGCATTCTCTCAGTAAAACATTTTGCTCTATATTCTTTTGTACATGTTTTGCCGTTGTTTTCCCAACATAATTCCGGGACTATCTTTTCTTCATTACAATATTTAGTTTTACAAGTTTTGCAAACTTTTTCTGTGTTGGATGGACATTTACCACAACCTTGTTCTACTAAAAATTTATTTTTGAATTTTAATTATTAAAAAGTTTCCATACATTCTCCATTCCCATGTCTATAAACAAAACATTCTTGAACACAATATATTCCAATATTATGTTCCTCTTTTCGTTTATTCAGGCAAAACAATGCTTTGTCGAATGCTTCTTTTGTATTGCAATTTTTTGTTTTGCATTCAACACATTCTGAATCCACTAAAGGGCATTTTCCGCAACCCACATTCTGACTACCTTGGTATAAAAAATTATATTTTGTTAAAATAAATGGCTAAGAAGCAGAGCTGTTTTTTAGAATATTCACGTATTTCGCCTGTGATTTTGAAATGAGTAACCTGAGCAAGGCTTTAAGTGTGTCAAATTAAGATTTTATATGTATATAATAGATATCAGCAGTGTTTAAGCTTTATACTAAATGTAATAAAGTTAAACTTTGAGCAATGAATAAATGATATGGTACTCGCAATTTGGCACTATATGAAAGGAGTGCAGGAATTATATTTTTCCTTGTATTGTTCGAATGGTTATTTTTCCATTTTTAAGTTTTGCTGATTTCTTTACATAAACAGAAATAAAATAATTAAAAATTAAGTTACGGCTATAGAAAATCGGTAAAAGGAATATTTTTATGTTATTAGTAAGGTTGTCGGATCCGGATATCCGGATCCGAAAAAAGGCCGGATATCCGGAAATTTTCGGTTCGGATACCGGATCCGGATCCGGATATCCGAAACTTTCGGTTCGGATATCGGATCCGGATCCGGATATCCGAAAATTTCGGTTCGGATATCGGATCCGGATCCGGATATCCGAAGATTTCCAACTATCCGACAACCTTAGTTATTAGCAAAAATCAGCAATCATCAATCACTAAAGAAAATTGACCATTCCTAGCCAATCCAAGAAAGTAAGGAAAAATGATTCCGGCACTCTTTTAATATAGAGTTCAATTTCCGAGTCCAGAGTTTTTTAATTTCCGAACTCTAACAAATAAGCGTCTAAGTAAATAAGTTTTTCAAATTTTTAATTTCCTTTTTGATTTCGATTTTAGATTTGGAAGATTTTTAAAAATATTTTCGATTTTATTGACAGACAAGTATCAAGAACCTAAATGCTTCTTCAATAAATATTACTTAGGCTCTGCTTCATAACTATAACTCCACCCCAATTTTTCAAGTTTAAGCATGATCCTAAAGCTTAACTTAACTGGAAATATTGTAAAATGATAAATTATCTATATTCCATATTACTCAGAAAAAATTTTTTTAATTAATCAAAAATTGAGAATTTTATTAAAAATTTTTGAAAAAATAGGTGCTTCATAACTATAGCTCCACTTTTAAAAAAATTTATTCCAGCGGTAGGAAAAATCTACAAAAATTCAAGCAAGCCTGTTGATCGATATTAAGAGAAAAGAAAGAAGAATTAGACCTATATCTCATTTCAGTATCGAGATATTGACTCCTTGAAAATCAACGTAGAACAGGGGTAAACCTCTTTAAAAAATATTTTCGACCCTTTATAGGTTGCCTTTAATTTTGATTTTGGGCTTATTCGAAAGAGCTTGAAATTTGCTACAAGATATTTTTAATAATATTTTCCAGAAAAAAATCAAAAGAGAAATACAGACCGTTAAATTTACAAAGAATTATTAAACGTCATTTTATGGGGCATTTATGCGGTTTTTGTCGCTTATGAAGTTTAACTGCCAGAATCTCACTTTAGAATTTTTATGATAAAGAAAAGCTTCTGCTATCTTGTAGCAAATTTCAAGCTCTTTCGAATAAGCCCAAAATCAAAATTAAAGGCAACCTATAAAGGGTCGAAAATATTTTTTAAAGAGGTTTACCCCTGTTCTACGTTGATTTTCAAGGAGTCAATATCTCGATACTGAAATGAGATATAGGTCTAATTCTTCTTTCTTTTCTCTTAATATCGATCAACAGGCTTGCTTGAATTTTTGTAGATTTTTCCTACCGCTGGAATAAATTTTTTTAAAAGTGGAGCTATAGTTATGAAGCACCTATTTTTTCAAAAATTTTTAATAAAATTCTCAATTTTTGATTAATTAAAAAAATTTTTTCTGAGTAATATGGAATATAGATAATTTATCATTTTACAATATTTCCAGTTAAGTTAAGCTTTAGGATCATGCTTAAACTTGAAAAATTGGGGTGGAGTTATAGTTATGAAGCAGAGCCTATTTTACCTTTAGCATCAATGTAAATGTAACAAATTTTGGTTCCGCATACATTTCCAAGCTTTATAGTCCCGTCATTACTATCTCTTATATAACAATAGAATGCTTCGTTGAATTTATCTACTGTATTACAGTCTTGTCCTTTGCAATCATAACAATGCTTATTTGGATCACATTTTCCACAGCCACCTCGGAATCTATCTTTAATTATACACTTGAACTTTTACTTTTTATTGTATTTTTTATCCACAAAAAATCACTAAAACAGAAAGTTTAAATCCCCTTGGGCGTGAACATAAAGTTTTAAAAATGAGGAGTATCCTAAATTTAAAATCGTTTTATCTAAAAATTTCTCAGCATACTCTATATGTATATTCCTTCAAAATATGAATAGAAAAGACATCTAACTTTAGAATATCTTAGAATGATAACTAAAATTTAACGGTATATCTAAAATTGAACGGGTATCATATTGTTAGAATAGAAGATTGGTTAACAAATCTTAAGATTTTTCAAAAAACATGTATTTGTTTTAATTTGATTTAACGACAGCTTATATTAAGAAAAACCATCCCCACACCCCACCCCCCTTCTTTACAAGTGGTAACATACCTTTTGTTCCTTCCCGTTTTGTAATAAAACATTCCTTTTCATACCACTCACATTCTGCCCAGGCTCCAGGGACAGGATCGGCCAAACATGAAATCTAAAACATGTGGCTAAAATTTTTAATTCGTATATGTACTATGTACTAGAGTAGCAACAGGTCGAGGCCGAGGTCAAGGCCTCGCCGAGGTCCTCGGCAATTTTTCAACATCGACCTCGATTTTGCTGACCTCGGGCCCCGGAACCTCGTCTCGGTCCTCGTCCAGAACCTCGCCGAAGACCGAGGGTAAATATACACCCCTAGGAATTGACTTTTTTGCAAGAAATGAAAAAAATCTGGCTCATTGACTTTCCAAAATTCTTAAAATTTTTGCCCGCGGCGCTGAAAAAGGAAGAAATCTGGCTTTTCGGCCTTCCAAAATTCTCAAAATTTTCACCTGCAGTGCAGAAAAAGGATAAATCAGGCTATCCCTATCCAACTTTATCTAATTTAATTCTTCTATATCCACCAAAATGAAATTATGAGACCCCTTAATCCAACCATTTCCCCAGAAATGGTTGGATTTTAATCGAAAATTTCGTTTCGGATTGCCAGTTCAGTTTCATGTTAACCAAATTTCATATACAGTGTTTAAAAAAGCTGATCAAAGCCTTGAAATTATTTGATCAAGGATTTGAACTTCCCTATCTATATTGGATCATCTCTTTCATATTAATTTGTAATCATTTAGTGATTATTTAAAAAATTTTATCAAATTTAAGTAGATTTTGAAAAGATACAAATTTTTATAAACATCGATTATCCTCGGTCCCTCGGTCTCGGGTCAAAATTTGCCCCTCGACCTCGATCTCGGCTTTTCCAGCCTCGGTGATCCTCGGGACTTGGCCATTAGGGCGCGGGGCCATTAGGGCGCGAGCTTATAAAACAGTGAGTTGCTTATCAAAAAAGATAAAATTTTGCAATAATAACTTTCATGCCTTTAATTACGTTCTCCAAAAATTTCAGAGTTTTTGATCAAGAAATTCGGAAATTGTGGCCAAAAATGTTGATTTTCCGAAAAAACCCTAATTTTTCGCGGTTTATCGACTATAACTTCAGAAATATTCGATGAAAAATTCTGAAATTTCTGGAGGAGGTAGTCAATGATGTTAAAGAAATTTGAGAAAATTTTCATAAATTTCGGTTTCGCCTAAGTGTCAGTTTCTAGTGCTGGCGCCCTAATGGCCCCGCGCCCTTATGACCCCAACCCTGATCCTCGGCCTCGGCTTTTTCAAAAAACCTCGACCTCGTGCTACTCTACTATGTACATATGTGATTATTGAGCTAATTACCACTTCAAAAAAGCTTCCATATTGAGGCTATAATGTTTAATTTTTAGTAGTATTAATTAGTAACTTCCATACATTGAAAGTAAATGAACAAACAGGAATTTAAAATGATTAAATTTCATTGCATGTAATTATTACCTCCCTACCGCGATTTATTAATAAGGTAACGGTTGTCGGTTTCACAAAAATTTCAACTAATTAATGAACCGAAAATCTTCTGGTCGTTTCGGTTTGAAACTGACGACCTAATCCACAATTATAATGCCTAACCAATGGATACTAACAGTGTTTGTGAAGTAAATTTTTTTCCTGAACTCGTAGTCATGTATGTATGAGTGTGAATTTTGGTATGTGCTTCAAAGCACTGGCTATAAATTTAGAAATTTTGTAAAAATCCTTTAAAAAATTATTTTTTTTGCTCAGACAAAATAATATTCAAAATAATTACCATAATATTCAACAGAATAAATATTTTAAATAACATTATAATTGAAATATCCATATCTAATACTTGAAGAAAATAAATTAAAAGATTAAATTGAATAATACATACTATTAAAAATTTTAATTGAAAATAGGAAATATTTTGGATATAACTATGGTATAATGCAGGAAAAATTTCGATACAAAAACATACCATTCGATTATCTCACGAGCTAGGTGGAACAATACTTTCGGTGTTTCCGATACTAACAGAAAGACTTGACAACAAGACGTACTTTATCAGGACTATGCGCTGAACTAGCTTAGTCCGCTTGACTATGAAATAAGACTGACTTACTAGCAACCTCGATCGGTACACCTCAATTCCGCACCTCCATAAATGAGTCCGCACGATTCAGTCCCCCTTGTATATACCTCAATTCAGTCCCCGTGGATTTATATTAAAAAGGATTAAGAGTGCTATCGGTTGATTTATAGCAATTAAAGCAAACATCAGAGGTCTTTTATGTTACATCGATGGATCAAGTTGGATAACGGTGGATATCCAGGGATATAAGTGGATTTTAAACGATTAAGAGGGATATCGATGGATTAGGGTAGATATCGGGAGATTTAAAGGAAGTAAGAGAGAAAGTAATTCACAGTTTAAATGTAATTGGACGGCCGAATTTAACTTGGCCGGCCAAATTAAATTATATGTACACACTTATTATGAATCAATTAAACTAATATTTTTTATAAAAATAGTTTTATGGCAATATGATTAACTAATTAGAAATACATTTAACAAAAATTAATGAATGTTTAAAATATGTTTTAAATATTTTGTAAAAAATGATTAGTCAGTTATTTAACATTTTTTATATTTCAATAACTTACAAATTAATTATTCTTGAGACGCCATATTTAATAACAAATTAATAAATACAGTCGAAACACATAATAGCGTAACTTCCTTCGAGGAGTTTAAGGAAGTTCAGAGCGGAACGGGTCACTAGAGTGCTGCCACTAGAGAGCGGGCACTAGAGAGCTGAGCCACTAGAGAGCGAGCCACTAGAGAGCGGGCCACTAGAGTGCCAATAGTTAAAAATGTTTTTAAGAAAAAACAATGGAAAATGTTGTTCCAAGTACAGAGGAAGGTTGTTCCAATGACGGGCGAGGTTGTTCAAATGTCGTGGAAGGTTGTTCAAATGACAGGGGAGGTTGTTCAAATGACGTTTGAGGTTGTTCAAATGTAGGGAAAGCTTGTTCCAATGTTGTTCAAACGTTGGGGGAGGTTGTTCCAATGACAGATGTGGTTGTTATGCTAACGGAAGAAGTTGTTCCAGCAATGGAAAAAGTTGTTCCGACAACGGGGTAAGTTGTTTCAATGACGGAAAGGTTGTTCAGATGATGGGGGAGTTAATTCAATGATGGATCTTATATACCTAGATCTTCCAATGAAAAATAATTCATTGATTTTCTAGCCGGAGCCCGGAGCAACATGGAGCGGCTCCGAAAATCGCCGGCTCCGGAGCTCGAGCTGGAGCCAAGATTTTAAAAGCCCGGAGCCGGAGCTAAGATTTTGAAACCCCTGAGCCCGGAGTCGGAGCCAACAAATGGCAAATACCAAGCACTGCTTATGAATTACAAATAAAATATTAAATATTATTGATATAAATTTCTATAAATTTATATAAATCTATAAATTTCTATAAATCAAATATAAAATTAACAAATTATTCATAAGAAGATGCGAATAATAATTTTTCTGAAATTTTTAAATATTTTTTAGATCTATCATTTTCTGGATCTATCATTTCTGAAAAATTTTTTTAGAAAATTTTTTAGATCTATCAGTTCTGAAATTTTTAAGATCTATCATTAAACTATTTAATCATATATAATTTAATTAAAGCTTAAAGAATATATATTTTTAATTTAATTTAAACTGCTGCTAATCAAATTGGCAATCAAATTGGCAACTTTAAATCAAATTGGCAACCATATTTGTGTGTGCGAAAGTATTTAATAAAAATATCTTTTTTTAATAGAAAATTATATGAAAATGGATTCCATTAAAAATTCGTTTTCTGTCAATAATAGGAAAATATTTCAATAAAAATAAACGCATAAATTGTTCGGTGTAGTTTCAATGAGTAGGAAACACAAAAGTTTACTTAGTTTAAAATTTAATAATTATCATTTGTTCACAGTTAAACTAGAAATAATAATAACTAATTAAAGAAATTCGTTTTTATAGCACTTTAAAAAAATTTTAGAAATGAAATTTTTGGAAATGACTGACTATGTCTTAATCATCATTAAGAAATTTCTATTATGTTTTTCGAAAATTTGAAAAAATTTTTAATTATGAATAATCAAAACATAATATCTTTACAACAACCTAAACACAATAAATGTTTTTAAACTAATTCTCCCACAAATATCTTTTAACGAATAAAAATTTTCTGTTTTAATATTTATTAAATAAATATTTGCATATAGTAGAATTTTGCATATAGTAGATTTAATTAAAATTTGAATGAATAATTGCAAAATATTAAATGTAAATATATGCATTAATTTTTATTGGTTAACTTATTATATGATAGTCATGACACCGAACGTTTTATAATCTTGCAGGGACTGATTGTATACCACTAAAAGTATTAAATAACCTAAGGAATGTAATCACTTTTCTGTTAAAAAATTGAAATAAAAGAATATTTAAATGAAATAATAAAATAGCAAAATAGTTGTTATGCCACTGTATGCTGCTTTAATACTATGATTCTGCTTCATAATAGATTACAAATAAATATTATAAAAAATAAATTGCTATAGAATAAAAGGATCTCGCAATTAAAGATGAGTAGAATTGATGTTTATAAAAATAATTTATAAAAAATTGATGTTTATAAAAAAATAAATTCATGTATACATAATATATTTAAATAGCAGTAGTACAAAAAACTTTAAGTGAGAATTCAAGCCTCCTTGCGAGAGCTCCTTGCGAGAGCTGATAAAAATTTCTTTAGCAGGTCTTGATATATTGTAAAATTGAAAATAGAACTAATAATTGCTGTTGATTATGAATCAAATAGTTGTAGTTTCTTATTTAAAATACAAATAAAAGAATTAGCAATTAATTAATAGACAAAAGTTGTTCCTATTTTAGTGAGTGAAATAATTATATGATGTTTTAATGGTTTTTTAAATCTAATTCGAAAATTCAGTCCACGCAAAAGAATCAGGGATTCCCTTACATGCCGCTATGATTTTTGGAAAAGTTCGGGATGCAAAATATTTATTGATTTTCATAACTGCGAAGTATTCACTAAACTTTAATTTACTTTGTTGTTGAAAGGCTATAATATTAGAAATATTATAAATTCAGAAAATGTCTTTCTTCATATATCAGTATAATTATGATGCCTTTCAATTTAATTCATTACTTTAAAGTTTTGTTTTTATCAGCATATGTAAAAATTATTCTAAAATCTTGAAGTATTAATGCTTTTAAAACATTTATTTTTAATCAAACAATGATAAGATAAGCAAGAAATTTAGTAAAATATTCTGAAGGTAAATATAGTGACTAGTGATTAAAAATGACTAGTGACTCACTGACTAGTAAGATAATAATATATTTAAAAAATGAAATCTAAATTTATTATTTAGATACCGTCATTTTTAAAAGATTAGCGAAAAACTAATATTTTTAATTTTATAAAATTAGCCAGCATTTATTGACAATTTTTGTTATTTATTGTTATTGTTAATTAGAATTGCTAATTATTATTGTCATTGTTGTTAAATAAAGTCAGGATAAAGTCCGGATATCCGGAAATTTTCGGTTCGGGTAATTGATCCGAATTCGGATTTTAAAAACGATCGGATCCGGATCCCAAGATTTCGTTCGGATCCTAGAATAATTTTTAAAATACCGGAGCTAAAGCTGAAGCCAAGAATTTGAAATGCATTGAGCCGAAGCCAAGGTTTTAATTCCCCACAGCTCCGGATATACACCCCTAAAGATGGGTGAAAGAAAAAAGTCAGCAAAAGATCGTAAGCTTGAGAGGAAAAGGAAGAGAAATTTGAGACGGGTAAAATTGATTTTCTTTCCTTCGTTCGCAAAGTATGTGTGATTGAATGGATAGTGAGTTATGTTTAATCGAGACTTGCTTAGATTAAATTTATATTAAAAAACAATCTTCAAAATTAATTTTAATGATTATAATTTTTTAAAGATATTTTAAAATATTATTGATAATTAATATTTACGCTATTTAATGTAGCTCTTTCTAATCTCAGCATTTTCTTCCAAGAAAAGACGTTCAATCGTTCAGTATCACCATCACTGCAGAGCTATTTATGATAGTAAAATTAACCATTTTTCTACAAAAAAACATATTTATTTCCTCCCCTTATTTTTTATTCTGTTTTAATTCTTAACTGTATTTCTTTACTATTAGGATAGTAAAATTATACATTTTTTATTTGCCGCTTATCGATATCAATAACCTTACTTCATCTAACTACGCATTCACCGGTTGGCGCTCAAATCATGTGTTAAAATTATTTTTGTAAAAAAATTAAATTTAAAATGTTAATAATTTTAATAAATTAAAATTCTATTTATTTATTAACTGAATGTATATTCGACTTCATTAATGTTAAAGGAAATCAAAATCACTGAATGATCTTATTTATAAGAATAATAGCATTATTGATGAAAAAATAATGAAGCGAATGAAGTTGTCGATTTATAAGAATCATGTTCATTTTATTCTTGAAAAATCTTTGTTATAAAATATACACATTCGGTTATGAAACATTCTATTAAATTACTAATTTAGAAATTGAATAATGAATTAACTTTGCAATTTTTCGAAAAAATTTTTCACAGATATGCGAGCTCCTAAGTATCGTGGAGAGCAATTATAAATATGATAAAACATTATATAATATTAAAGTAATCAAATATCCTCTTAAGAAACATCAATTGATTCAGATAATAATAATTTAGCTGCTCGATTCGAATAGTTATCGTTTTGTACTAATCATATTATTTCTAAATTATTACGTAAATTTATAATTAGTATTATACATCCATAATTACTTTCCTTATACATAATTTAATAAATAAAAATAAAAATATAACAAAAATATTTAAACAAAAAATAATGAAAATAAGAGATGTTATAAAAATTATTATTGATTAAGTCATTCTCAAAGAATATATTAGTTACTACAAAATTTCATTAGTTTTAAAACAATAGCGTTTTTAAAAATTTTTATTTAGTGTCCAATTGAATTGATAAAGTTATTATTTGATGAAGTTGTAGACAAAAGCTTGAAATTAAATGTTTTATGCTATGTCCAAAATGGAACAAATATAATAATTTAATATATATTTTTTGTTAAAATTTATTATCTTAGTTCGACAATTATTAGTGATAAATTAAATATAGTATTTTTAATTTAAAAATTTCTTAAAAAACTTAGTCTTTTAATTTTGAAAAATCGAATTTAAGAAAACAAAAATAAGAGAAGTAAGAGAAGTTGTCTTTGTAAGAGAAGTTGTCTTTGGTGCTTCAAAATTTCAGAGAATTTCTCTTGCTGAATGGAAACGACACAGAGTGGAAATGAAAAAAGAAACTAAATGGTCTCGTTTATTAATTCGGCCAAGTCTTACTAGAGAACAATTGGAAACAGAAAGAATTGAACGTGCTAAGAAACGAGATGAATACAATAAAAGAATGAGTGCTAATGTGACTGAAAGAACAAAAAACCATTAAGAGGTCGTCCAAGATTCAAGGTTTCAAAAAATTCTTTAAAATTTTCCCCTTTTTATAAATGTCTATATTTTAATAGTAGGAGCTTAGTTAACAAATTAGATGCTTTAAGATTACTTTTAGTTTCCAAATCCTTTAAAATAATTTGTATTTCCGAATCGTGGCTTAACAAAAAAATCGATAATTCCCAAATTCTACATACCACATCTTATTCTATTGTTAGATGCGATAGAGGTTCTAGGGGCGGTGGTGCTTGTATTTTAATAGATAATATAATTCCCTTCTCTTCCGTTAAAATCCCTAAAAATAAAAATTCCGACGTTGTAGCTATAGACATTTATTCCCCCAAATTTGACAAATTTAGAATAATAACTGTTTACCGTCCTACTACAAAAGAAAATTTTGAAGACTTTCATGAATTTCTTGAGACTTTAAGTTATTTAATATCTATTAATCATAACTATATAATCGTAGGAGACTTTAATTTTCCTAACCTAATCTGGAAAACCAATATTCCACTAGCTCTCAACCATAAATCACCCTCTGAAAAATTATTTATCGAATTTGTAGAAAACTACAATCTATTTCAAGAAATCTCTTCCCCAACCAGACAAGAAAATTATCTTGATCTACTTTTCTCCTCTTCCGCTTCTCGCGTTGCCAAAAATATTACTATAAATGCCCCTTTTAAAAATTCTGACCATAACACCATTGAATTTAACTTAAATTTCAATTATTTCCCAAAAGAACCAGAATTCATCCATGACTTCCACAATGCCGATTACAACCAAATTAACAATATTCTAATTGGTTTAAACTGGAATAATTTGTTTATAAATTGTACTGATGTAGATTCCCAATATACCCTATTTTTAAATATCATTCATCAAGTAATTCAAAATTTATTCCATTAAAAACGATCAATAAAGGTTCTGCTAAATTCCCAAAACATATTCAAAAAATGATCTCATATAAAAACCTTTTATGGAAAAATATTAATAAACCTGCTATCCGTGAAAAATACATTCTCACACAACAAAAAATCGATAAAGAAATTTCTCGTTTCTTTAAAAACAGAGAAATCTCGAAATTCAACGATCTACGATCTAGATTTCAATATATAGGTGCCTTCCTTAAATCCAAAAAAAAACAAATTCCCAATCTTCAACAATAACGATCAAATTACCATTTCAGACAAAGATAAAGCCGAATGTCTGGCAAAACAATTCCAATCTGTTTTTAACTCTTCTAACTTTGACTCCTCTGACATAAAAACTTTTAACAAAAATACTTTATCTTTTATTGATATAAATCCAGAGGAAATCTACAGCATCATAAACAAACTTGACAATGTTAATAACATATCCCCGGACGAAATCCCCAACATTTTCTTAAAAAATACAGCAATCTCATTAACCACTCCATTAACAATTATATTTAATATGTCAATCATGACAAGTAAAATCCCAACCATTTGGAAAAAGTCAATAATTCGACCTATTCCTAAAAATAGTAACCCTAATGAACCTAAGGATTTTCGACCTATCTCGCTCCTATGCTCAACTTCTAAAATTTTAGAAAGAATTATCTCTAATAAATTAACTTCGTTTCTTGAATCTAATGAATACCTTCCTGCTTGCCAACATGGGTTTCGTAAAAACCATTCAGTTATAACTCAACTCCTAGAAACCTATAATGACTACACATCAGCTATTGAAAATAAAAAATGTGTTGACGTTATATTCTTCGATCTGGCAAAAGCGTTCGATACTGTCCCCCACGATCGCCTTCTGAAAAAATTATATCATCTAGGTATCACTGGCGCCCTACTAAATTGGATCGAGGATTATTTGATAAACCGAACTTTTTCTGTTCGTGTTGAATCTGAAAATTCTAATGAATATCTTATAACAAGTGGAGTTCCTCAAGGATCAAACCTTGGCCCTATTTTATTCATCTCGTACATTTTTGACATGATAGATTCTTGTAAAACAGATAATGTTACACCCAAATTATTTGCTGACGATTTAAAGGCCTATACCATCTTTGATTTTTCAAATAAAAACCACTATTCTCCACTCCAAACATTTATCCAAACATTCTCAAAATACTGCGAAATAAACGGCCTTAAAATCGCTATCAGCAAATGTAGTTCATTCCACATAGGAACTAAAAATCCCTTCCACCAATATTCCCTACAAAACATAAATATACCAATCATTCCACCCAACGAACCTATTCGTGATCTTGGCATTTATTTTACATCCAACTTAAAATGGGATTCTCACATTAAAATCACTACAAATAAAGCAACTAGAATTTATTACACCCTTATCAGATCTCTTAAAACTAATAACACTCAATTCCTAATTACTCTATTCAAAATATATGTCTTACCTATCCTCGAATTCGGATCTCCTATAATAAACCCTTATTTAAATAAAGACATAAACGCCTTAGAAAATGTTCAATATAAATTCTTAAAAATAACATACTCACGCTCTAGGAATCACAATAACAGTTCAACACTACCTAATTATAAAGAACTCCTTGACCTGTTTAAACTTGAATCTCTATCGCATAGACGTTTAAAATCAAATCTTATCCTTTTCCATAATATTATTTTAGGTAAAATTAAACTAAAACATGATAACTCATTTAGCATTCTCCCTACCACTACTAGAGGTAATCCGCATAATTTATTTATACCCTTTTGTTCAAGCACCATTCGGAAAAATTCATTCTTTATAGACATCCCAAACATTTACAGAAAACTTCCAATAGAATTACAAAAATCGTCAATCGAATTGTTTCCAAAGCTCCTAAACAATATTAACCTAAACAATATTTTATCAAAGTCAAATTCCATTTTATTGTCTCCAGACCTTATACAAAACTTTTGATTTAAATTAAATTACATTTCATTGTATTTTTTTATCTGAATGTCACGTTTTATACGTATAAAATGAATGAATGAATGAATAATAATAAATGTCAATTTTTTAAAATTTTCTTAGAAAACCAAAAAACGAAAACCTCTATTAACTCTAAAAAAGTTTTTTAAATGAGGAAAATTTATTTTTTTGAAGAAGATTATCAAAGGTTAAAAAATTTGAAATTAATATACGACGGGACTTTGACCCCCTTCAAGCGGTTAGCAATGTTTTTGTAAGGAGGTGAAGTTCGGCGTATTGAATTATCTTGATGTAGTTTACTATCTTTTATTTAAATATTATTGTGTTATTGTATATAAATATAATTTTTTATAAATTTAAATCAGAGATTTAAGAGGATGGCTTAAGGCATGAGACATACGGATCTACAAAACCTTCTAAAACAAATTTATAATAGCTAGATTTTATAATTCAGCATTAAAAAATTTTGCAATTATTACATCAGTTTAAAATTGGTAAATCAATTCATAGGTTTAATTAATCCTCTAAACTTCCGACATTTTTAACAATATATCATTAGCATTTTTAATCTAGATAATTATCTGCAAAAATTGTTAAATTATGAGTAATATTCGAATTGATATCAATATTTATTAAAATAATATAAATATTTTCTATTATTAGATGATTCAAATAAAAATTTGTATAACTATGAATTATGGCATATTTACATTATAGATGCAAGAAATAATAAAGATTAATATATTACTTTGTAAAAATATTTACCTTTACTGCATTATGGTTCATTAAATTATATTCTATTCAAATAAAATTTTGGTACTTATCCCTTATACCACACCCCCTCAAAGTAGTGTCCAAAATGTCATATATGGGGTAATAAAGGGTGCTGATCACGATTATGGTGTTTATTTCTCAATATAAGAACCCCCTCACCCATAAATTGTTATGGTTCATAATGGTCAACCTTCAAGTTTTTATTTCAATAAAATTATTTTGGTGGAATATATTCTTTTATCGCTTTTATGATTTCTTCAAAAAGGTCTAAGACCCTTAGTAGCTTTGCAATGTTTTGTTGGACATCGCCATACCGGCAATTGTTTGCCATGGTCTGTGACCACGATTGGACGCATTTGACTACCACAATGGCAGAAACGTTCAGTATGAAGCAAACTGCAAGTTTGAAAAAATTTTGCTGCGTTTGATTCATCCGAACATTCCCCCATTAGTGTGTCGTAATTATAGGGCATTTTTTATTTATTTTTATTATTATTATTATGGGTTCAAATAAATGAAATCGTTTATATACTCATTAAACGACCAATAATCACACAGAAAATAAATATTAAATATTAGTGCATTAATAAATATAAGTGCAAAATAAATATTAGTGCATTAATATTGCTCATTATATTTATTGAAATAAAAACTTGAAGGTTGACCATTATGAACCATAACAATTTATGGGTGAGGGGGTTCTTATATTGAGAAATAAACACCATAATCGTGATCAGCACCCTTTATTACACCATATTGACATTTTGGACACTACTTTGAGGGGGTGTGGTATAAGGGATAAGTACCCTAAAATTTAACGGTATATCTAAAATTGAACGGGTATCATATCGGAGCAGGACGAATAGGCGCGGCCGAATAGGCGCTATTTTCGGCGTTTAAGGTAAAAACACACAAACACATCAATTTACGCGGAAAAAAGTTTTTGCCGCTGCGGAGGAAGCCGGGCATGTCGAGCGGAACGACGGCCGCCGCTTCGCTACGGTCGCCGCGAGCGAAGCGAGCACGACCGCAGCGAAGCACGGCCATCGTGTAGCTAAGACCATGCCCGGCTTCCCCGTATCATATTGTTAGAATAGAAGATTGGTTAACAAATCTTAAGATTTTTCAAAAAACATGTATTTGTTTTAATTTGATTTAACGACAGCTTATATTAAGAAAAACCATCCCCACCCCCCACCCCCCTTCTTTACAAGTGGCAACATACCTTTTGTTCCTTCCCGTTTTGTAATAAAACATATCTCTTCATACCATGCACAAGCTGCCCTGGCTCCAGGGATTTCAGGATCGCCCAAACATAAAAGCTAAAACATGTGGCTAAAATTTTTAATTCGTATATGTACTATGTACTAGAGTAGCAACAGCTCGAGGCCGAGGTCAAGGCCTCGCCGAGGTCCTCGGCGATTTTTCAACATCGACCTCGATTTTGCTGACCTCGGGCCTCGGAACCTCGTCTCGGTCCTCGTCCAGAACCTCGCCGAAGACCGAGGGTAAATATACACCCCTAGGAATTGACTTTTTTGCAAGAAATGAAAAAAATCTGGCTCATTGACTTTCCAAAATTCTTAAAATTTTTGCCTGCGGCGCTGAAAAAGGAAGAAATCAGGCTATCCCTATCCAACTTTATCTAATTTAATTCTTCTATACCCACCAAAATGAAATTATGAGACCCCTTAATCCAACCATTTCCCCAGAAATTGTTGGATTTTAATCGAAAATTTCGGTTCAGATTGCCAGTTCAGTTTCATGTTAACCAAATTTCATATACAGTGTTTAAAAAAGCTGATCAAAGCTTTGAAATTATTTGATCAAGGATTTGAACTTCCCTATCTATATTGGATCATCTCTTTCATATTAATTTGTAATCATGTAGTGATTATTTGAAAAATTTTATCAAATTTAAGTAGATTTTGAAAAGACAAATTTTTATAAACATCGATTATCCTCGGTCCTCGACCTCGGTCTCGTGTCAAAATTTGCCCCTCGACCTCGATCTCGGCTTTTCCAGCCTCGGTGATCCTCGGCCTCGGCTTTTTCGAAAAACCTCGACCTCGTGCTACTCTACTATGTACATATGTGATTATTGAGCTAATTACCTCGTCATGAAAGCATCCATATTGAGGCTATAATGTTTAATTTTTAGTAGTATTAATTAGTAACTTCCATACATTGAAAGTAAATGAACAAACAGGAATTTAAAATAATTAAATTTCATTGCATGTAATTATTACCTCCCTACCGCGATTTATTAATAAGGTAACGGTTGTCGGTTTCACAAAAATTTCAACTAATTAATGAACCGAAAATCTTCTGGTCGGTTCGGTTTGAAACTGACGACCTAATCCACAATTATAATGCCTAACCAATGGATACTAACAGTGTTTGTGAAGTAAATTTTTTTCCTGAACTCGTAGTCATGTATGTATGAGTGTGAATTTTGGTATGTGCTTCAAAGCACTGGCTATAAATTTAGAAATTTTGTAAAAATCCTTTAAAAAATTATTTTTTTTGCTCAGACAAAATAATATTCAAAATAATTACCATAATATTCAACAGAATAAATATTTTAAATAACATTATAATTGAAATATCCATATCTAATACTTGAAGAAAATAAATTAAAAGATTAAATTGAATAATACATAATATTAAAAATTTTAATTGAAAATAGGAAATATTTTGGATATAACTATGGTAAATGCAGGAAAAATTTCGATACAAAAACATACCATTCGACTATCTCACGAGCTAGGTGGAACAATACTTTCGGTGTTTCCGATACTAACAGAAAGACTTGACAACAAGACGTACTTTATCAGGACTATGCGCTGAACTAGCTTAGTCCGCTTGACTATGAAATAACACTGACTAACTAGCAACCTTGATCGGTACACCTCAATTCCGCACCCCCATAAATGGGTCCGCACGAGTCAGTCCCCCTTGTATATACCTCAATTCAGTCCCCGTGGATTTATATTAAAAAGGATTAAGAGTGCTATCGGTTGTAGCAATTAAAGCAAACATCAAAGGTCTTGTATGTTACATCGATGGATCAAGTTGGATAACGGTGGATATCCAGGGATATAAGTGGATTTTAAACGATTAAGAGGGATATCGATGGATTAGGGTAGATATCGGGAGATTTAGAGGAAGTAAGAGAGAAAGTAATTCACAGTTTAAATGTAATTGGACGGCCGAATTTAACTTGGCCGGCCAAATTAAATTATATGTACACACTTATTATGAATCAATTAAACTAATATTTTTTATAAAAATAGTTTTATGGCAATATGATTAACTAATTAGAAATACATTTATAAAAATTAATGAATGTTTAAAAATATGTTTTAAATATTTTGTAAAAAATGATTAGTCAGTTATTTAACATTTTTTATATTTCAATAACTTACAAATTAATTATTTGAGCCGCCATTATTTAATAACAAATTAATAAATACAGTCGAAACACATAATAGCGTAACTTCCTTCGAGGAGTTTAAGGAAGTTCAGAATTAAAAGGAGGTCTGGGAGCTGATAATTGAGGTCTGCCATAAAAATAAGCGGAAATAAGGATTATATCTAAATAATATAAGCAAATGACAATAGTTTTTTATTTGTACCTTCAGTTCTTTAAAATATTTAGTAATCCAGGTTTAGTTTTGTAGACCTTGTGTACCATATTTTCTGCTCCAAGAGAGTACAATATTATGAGGTCGAGTGCAGTAATTCATATACATATTTTTTATAATAGTGTTTATAATTAGATTATAAACACGCTATTTGCCCATAACTGACACTGCCTTTTTTTATTTTAACTAATCACTCACTCAGGGATTCATGAAGTAATCATAGATTTTATAATAATTAGTGATTTATCAAAGCAGTACTACTAGCAGCACTATTATAAATTATAATAGTGCTGCTACGATTAAATAACTGTTAGTTTTAATGAATCACTATATAGTTAATATATAATACAAAAAATATTAATATAAAAAATATCGTCACAAACATATTCATTAAATTATATTTTATTTTAATCTAACTTTGTAGAAGAAGGGTTGTAAGAAAGGTTAAGTCCCAAAGACCACTTCTTATACCAGGAAAAGACGTAAGAAGCAACAAGATAATAATTTAAATAGAAAACCTATAATTATTAAAGATAATGGTATTATCAATATTAGCTTCCCATTAATAAGATCCAAGATTAAACTATTTAAGTCAATTAGTTTTAAATTACTCCAAATATTAAATATGCAATTATCAGCAGTGTTTTGTGTTTTATAAATTTCTGGAGTACCATTTTTCATAACCACCTTTACTCTCTCAGCTACGTAAAATTCTAACTTGCCCATTAACTTAAAAAAAGAACTGCCTCCAGGGCAAATCACTTCAGAGTTTTCTTGTACTATTTCTTTAGAGAAAGCGGGGTCGTAACAAACATCATTACGTATTTATGCTTCGAAAGAGACAAGATTCATAAAAAAATTTAAAGAAAGTTCAATATATTAACTCAAAAGTCTTACTTATCAAAAATTTTGTAACAAAATTTCGAGTTTAATTAAATTTTAATTTAAGGATTTTCCTGAAGAGAAAGATAAAACTGAAGAGAAAGATAAAACTCCTGAAGAGAAAGATAAAACTTTAGAGAAAGATAAAACTGCATACTGCTCTAGACCTTCTTTAGAACAATGTGCTGTAAATATATTGTCTTTGCACTTAATTTCTGCAAGTACATTCCCCATATCCGCTTTACATATAAATTTAAAAATAGCTCCAGCACAACTGTAACATCCTGACAACTTTATTGGCGTAACCTTACACTTTGTAATCTCAGCATTAGAAGCTATTGTCCAATTTTCGATTCTTATCATAATTTGTATAGGTAAATAAATAATTTCACTCATTATTTTCCTACCGACGCTCCTGAGTTTAACTCTGTTTACGTCTAATGGTAGAGATTTGTGTGGATCGTTTAAAATATCCTCTACCGATAAATCTACACAATTACAAGAAATTCTTTCCTTTTCCGTATCTTCCCAACATTCGTTACACACTGAAGTGTCCAGCTTACACTGAGAAAAATTTCCAGGATATTTCCCACAATCTAATATGTTTTGAAATTCTCAGTAATTGCAATCCCAGAATTACCTATAATAAATTGACTATTTAGGACTGGTGCAATTGGGGGGATTAAATCCCATAACATAATTTTAAAATCTTTCCAGTGAACTGTTAATCCAGGATAAAGTGAAAATTTAGATTTTTCAGAATTTACATTTAGTACAAGGGTTAGGCATGTTACTAATTTAAAATTTTCTTCTGACTTTGGCATCGCGTATATTTGATAAAAATAGCATGTAGAACCAGGCAGTCCACAATTAAATCCCCAAAGTGACTGACCATCTATACAATAAGCATTTCCTGGATATTTAGTCCATTCTTCCAGTTCTGGTACAACTTCGTTGGTTTTAATATTGTTACATTTTCCTGCTTTACATGTCCCGACCGAAGGACATCTCTTTACCGATTCTATTCTTGTTTCAAACGACCTTAAATATCCTAAAATTTCTTCATTACATAAAATCGATAACCCTTTCATTACAAATTCTAATTCGCCAATTATAAGACCTTTCTCATTTTTTATTGTAAACGAGCTTGTTTGACCTTCGGGTAAAAGTGCAATCGTATTCACTGTGTTTATTTTACAAAATAAATTATTGGATTTTTTATAACAGTCTTCGGATTTTGCTTGTACTGAAACAACTTCCAAATCTGCTAAATTTACCGAAATTAAACAATAAACAAGTACAAGTATTCCTAATTTATGTAGACGTCTATTTCTTTTCTTGTTGCTTCTTACGTCTTTTCCTGGTATAAGAAGTGGTCTTTGGGACTTAACCTTTCTTACAACCCTTCTTCTACAAAGTTAGATTAAAATAAAATATAATTTAATGAATATGTTTGTAACGATATTTTTTATATTAATATTTTTTGTATTATATATTAACTATATAGTGATTCATTAAAACTAACAGTTATTTAATCGTAACTAACAGTTATTTAATCTCAGTAATTGCAATCCCAGAATTACCTATAATAAATTGACTATTTAGGACTGGTGCAATTGGGGGGATTAAATCCCATAACATAATTTTAAAATCTTTCCAGTGAACTGTTAATCCAGGATAAAGTGAAAATTTAGATTTTTCAGAATTTACATTTAGTACAAGGGTCATTTCCATTTCTACACTATAATCCCAAGTTAGGCATGTTACTAATTTAAAATTTTCTTCTGACTTTGGCATCGCGTATATTTGATAAAAATAGCATGTAGAACCAGGCAGTCCACAATTAAATCCCCAAAGTGACTGACCATCTATCACGCCATCCGTAAATTACCCGTCGTTCACTCTGTGAACGGTCCTGAAATTTTTTGTAATGAATTGCGATCGTTCGTTGATCAATTCGAATCCTTATATTTGCAAATGCTTGAACAACACTTTGATGTAAATACTCTACCTGTTCAAATGGAGCTCGAATCGAAATTGCCACCTCAAATTCTGGAAGAATTGTTTAGAGAGAAAGAAATCCATGGACAGGACTGGAACACAGACCAACTCCGAAATACTTTGAAGTCAATACTGAAAAGAAAAGAAGGTGTCAAAGCCCTTAGAGACCAAAAGAAGGAACTTAGTACACCGGAAAGGCCAGCCAATACTCCAAAACAATTTAGGCAAGTTGGAAATTTTCGTTCTCCAAATATGCCCCAATCCTCTCTAACCTTTTCCACATCTAGGCCAACCAATAGACCAGGGATGTATAAATTCCCCTGTGTTTTTTGCAATCATCCTAATCACCTCTCCCACCTCTGTTCGAATTATAGCACCCTTCAAACACGAAAATCCCGACTTCGAGAAAAGAGACTATGCTTTAATTGTTATAAGCCTGACCATCTCGCTAAATTCTGTCAAAATCCAATTACATGTACTAATTGTCGAAATTTACACCCCCGTGCACTTTGTCCAAACTTATTCAATTCCCAACAACAAAGACATCGGAATTTTGAAAATTATAATTATGGTGCAGGCAGTTCATCACAGAACGAATTTTCCCACCCACATATGACTAATTACATCCAACCTGTCAGATTTGAAAATATCCCCAGAAGAGCTATTCCCCCATTATCCTCGGTTGTCCCCCCAGCCAATCTATACAACAATTATTATCCGCAAACAACAGAATTAAACACGCAACAATCGAAGGAAATTCAAACTGAAAGAAATGATCGGCAACAACCACAAACGAATGTCTCCTCCCTCTCTGCTCAAAGTCGCACTCAAGAATTGCCAATCCTACTCAAATGTATTAAAGTAAGATTTTTTAATCCAAAATTCCCCTCCCATGCTCGTATTGGCTTTCTGTTATTGGACGATGCAAGTACACATTCATATATCCAAACGTCCGAAGCAATGAATCTCGGATTGAAATTAGAACCCAAAACAGTAAATTTAGGAGTTTTCAGTGACCCGAATAGTAAACCGACCCAAACCTACTCTACAGAATTCGGCCTTTCACTTTCCGATGGCCGTTCCCTCATTATTCGAGCATGTACCATAAATTACTTAACCCAACCTACGAAATACATACCACCAAGCAATAATGCACTAATTGGCCTCCCAGAATTAATTCCACCAGCCGAAGTAATTTACCCAGTTATATTACTGGGAAGTGATTATTATTATGATTTAGAGCCCACCCCAATAAAGCGATTGCCCTCTGGCTACACATTAGTAAGCACCCTTTTAGGCCCGATTGTGGCTGGAAAGCCGTATTTATGTTCAAATAAATTAATAAATACTTCCATCAATTTTTGCTCACAAAACGAAGAAAAAATAATAGAATTTCTGACTTTGGAAGGAATTGGAATAAAAGAAGATCCCGGAGAAATTTCGGAAGACAAAGTTTCGGCCCAATTTTTGAAAGACATTAAATTTGTAGACGGGCGTTACGAAATAAAATTCCCGTTTAAATCTGACCCAACTCATTTGCCAATACCCACCAATTACTCTTTATGTTACGGACGCTTGCGTTCTGTTCTAAATTCTTTGAAAAATGATAAAACTCTCATTGCCAAATACCAAGATATACTTACCGAACAACTCCAATTGGGAATAATAGAAAAGGTCCCAACCCCTAGCCAAAATTGTGTACCACTCCATTACCTCCCCCACCACCCAGTAATACGTCAAGATAAGAAAACCGTTCGAATAGTGTACGACGGTTCAGCAAAATTGGGAAAAAACCTATCACTTAATGAATGCTTATTTTCCGGCCCTAACCTTTTAAATGACCTTGTCGGTCTCTTATTTAAATTTCGACTCCCTAAATATATTATCACAGCTGATATTCAGAAGGCATTTCTCCAAATTAGTATAAATCCCACCGATCGCGATGTAACGCGATTTTTGTGGTTAAGAGACATTTCAATTCCCTTCTCCTCATCCAATATCCAAATTTACCGATTTGCCCGTGTACCATTTGGACTGATTTGTTCTCCATATCTTCTCGCAGCAACAATCCGACATCACCTTTCAAAAAATAAATCAACACTCTCGAAAGAATTGGAAGAAAACATTTATGTAGACAACATACTACTCACTGCCTCCTCTATTGTAGAAGGAAAACAGAAATGTCTTGAGGCAACAAAGCTCTTCGCCACAGCAAATATGAAACTTCGAGAATTCGTAAGTAACTGTCAAGAAATTATAAAAGATGTTCCAGAAGATGACCGACTCCCAGGTGAAAAAATTAAATTCCTTGGCATAAAATACTGCCCCATACAAGACGAATTTAAACTTGCTTTACCAAATCCTCCCGAACTTTCTAATCCTAAAAAATGTGATATACTCTCATTTGTCGCATCTGTTTATGATCCATGTGGTCTTTTATCCCCCATCCTACTACCCTTAAAATTATTCTTCCAATCATTATGGCTAAATGATCTAAAATGGACCGAACCCGTACCCGAAGAAAAATTAAATGAATGGACCAAATTATTTTCTGAATGGAAAGAATTAAAATTCTCAATACCAAGATGTATATGTCCTGACCCATTAAAAGTAAAGCAGATTGAATTACATTGTTTTAGTCTGTTGTCTGCACAGTTGCTGGTGTTGTTTTGACAATTGCTGAGGCAGTGATGATTGGCTGCTGCTTGCTGACATTATTGGTTGTTGTTTTAAGTGTAGTAGTAGCAAGACGTGCTGTTGTTGTTGGGCAGAGTCGTTCTTTTCCCAATTTCTTTATGAGAGCAGCTTTTGCGCGACGTGCAGCCAATTTGTCAGGTAGTCCCAATTTTTCACGCCAAGTTTTTCGTTTGTATCCATCATTGTAAAAAGGGCAAATGCTGTCACCGGGTCGGTGTCCAATTGGGTTGCTTCCTTTGCTGTCACACACGATACAAAGTGATGGAATAGGCATTAGTTCTAATTTTAATTTCTTTCGCTCTGAAGAAGAAAGTTTTTCGATTTGTGCTTGTGCCATTTTTGAAATGTTAAAGTTTAAAGTGATTTGAACGTTCAAAGCGCGATTAGTATAAGGCGGAGCCCAAAGTTCGATATCAACAAGCATAATCGGGGAGGCGCAGGCAACGTTGCAGCAAAATAAAGATAGCACAATGCCGATGAAAATTGAAATTGATGGACACATCTGGCTTGGCCTTTCTTTTGTTTTTGTTGTATATTGAGTGGGCGGCGCATGTCGTTCAGAGAAAGATGAAGTGTGTGGCCAATGTTGAGTCTGAGTACAATGGATCGAAGAGTGTGTAGGCACGTGTTGAGTCTGTGTGCGACGAGTAGAAGAGTATGCAGGCACATTGCTAGCATCTTCGTTGGTAGGCACTTGCTGGTGAATAATCGACCGCGTGCGATTATTTTGAAAAGTCGACCGTGGGCGATTGTTGTTTATAGTTGACCGTGGGTGTGTAGTCGATTGTAAGTTCCTAGTCGGCTGTTGAGTAGTTGACTGAGCATTTCGGCGCACGTTGCGATTGGCGTTGCGATTATTGAATAAAGTTGTTCCAGCCATAGGTTCTATTGGTATAGTTGAGTCCAATCGGTTAAATCCACCATTATCAAACGGTTCAATGTTGTTCCCCGATTTTCGAAATACCATCACTGGTGAGATTGGTATTGTTGGTAGTTCTCGGGTCCCCAATTCATTTTGCACTGGCGTAGAAGTTCTATTAGCGGCCGGCGGTGGAGTAGCATGTTCTGAGTTGAGCGTCCAACCATTCCAAGTATCATGTTCTGGTTGGGCACCAACATGTTCAAAGTATTGTTCACTGTCACGTGCTGTCTGTTCCGAGTTGACCCAATAAATTCTTTCTGGTGGGATCAGTTCATAGTGTCGTTCTCCTTGCCTCCAACATGCTTTTCCACGGTTGCGACGAAGTGATTTAGCACTTGATCCACGAAATCCATGTCGATTCTCACGTTCCAGCGGGTTTCCAAAAAGCATACAAGGTAGATCGGGTCGTATCAGTGTAACTCCTTTGTTCCAGTAATGACGGTCGACAGTGCAGCTGGGCATAATTAGTTCCTTGTTGGCGGGTAGCTCGGTAAATCCTGCAAGTCCTGCTGGTCGTCGCACAGTTCTTTTTGCAGTTAACACTTCAAGTTCGGCGCTTCCGGTTTCCAAAATCTTAGCAATTGCTACTCCTGCTTCGAATTGAGTTTTGTCGTCGCACTCCCATCCAAAGTAGTGATAATCCAGCCAGCGGTCCAATCGAGCTGGAGTCGTTTGATCATTGTTGAGATGGCACATCATATTGATTAGTAGTTTTTCCAAGTTCTCAAAATGATTGATGGATGGCATTCTGAGCTGAGCTTTTATAGCCAAAAAGGGGCGTGACCATTGATAAAGGTTTGTAGTTGTTAAGTTGGCAATCAAAGTAGGCGGTGCCAATTTTCGTGAGTGGGTGTGCCAAGTTTTCCCATAAGTTATTCGAGACTCGGGGCATGAAGTCGAGGTTGTCGAGACATGCATATTCTTCCATATTCTAAGTCGAGGTTCGAGACCATAGTCCAAATAAGTCGAGGTTAGCATATTCTCCCGTCCGTAGGGCCCTCCCGGCGCCTGAGTTGCGAAGCAAAGTGAAAATAGTGTGATGAGTAGCACGAGTCGAGCTGTTGCCTTCCAAGCTCGAAATACTGGGTTGAGGCGCACAAAAAGATACAGTAGTCCAACTCCAATAATAAGTGCGAGTAGTAGGGAGGTGATGCTTGAGAACGAAGTCAAGAGTGTTGCCAATACTCTTGGGTCAAATCCAGTGTCCCACCAATTGCCTGAGGGTAAGTCCAATGTTTCTGAGTCTCGGTGACCATGTTGAAATCTTCTCTTGATTGGCACGTAGTAAAGGTCTCCAATAAGTTCAAAGTTAGTTTCTCCTGCCGGGCAGTCAACACGGCAATTGGTCCGGATTTGAAATTGGTCAAACGGTAAATTCTCTTTTCCAATAGTTCCATTTGGTGAGCATCTTGCTGAAAATACAGTTCCATCAGCACATTCAATGTTGGCAAGTGCATTTCCACGATCCGTTGAACAAGTATATTGTAGTTGTGCTCCGCTTTCACATTTGTAACATCCAGTAAGGTTGTGAACTTGAACAATACAATGCGAGTCTTGAAATTCTAATAGTAGTTCCAGGTGCTTCATCTGCACGTGTAGTTGTAACGGCGAGTATCCATAATCCGCGTAGACGTTTCCTCTCTCATTTCTAAGTTGTAGTCTTGCCACACTGAGTGGTAGTCTCACTGTTGAGTCATGTAGTATTCTCTCAAAGTTCAAGTCACGGCAGCTGCAGGCGACAGCTCCAGAGTCGTGGTCAAAGATACAGTCGACGCAAACTGTGTTTGAGATGCTACAGTTGAACATTCTAGCATCCGATTCAGTTGAACAATCCAAATCTCTCGGTATATTCTCCACCATTGCCACGCTGGTCCCATCAGTGATGAATTGCCGGTTCAAGACTGGTGCCGGGGGTGCAGCGACAGCGATTGGTGTCACAGATACGTTGTTCCAGTTAAAAGTCATTCCAGGGTGAAGCACAATTGATTCCATGAGAGGTTTTTTGCCACTAACTTCTAGTTGTAAGCTTGCGTGTATGTTGAACTCCCATGTCGGACAAGTGATGAGTTCAAAGGTATTTCCAGTAGTTGGACGAGCGAAGGTCCGGTAGAACAGGCATGCACTCGTAGGTAGGGCGCATCCTTGAAACCAAAATGATGAGCTTGGTTCACATCGCGAAATTCCAGGTAAACTATTAACTTCTCGTAGTTCTGGTATGACTGTTGACGGTCTGACACTTGCACAATAGTTTTCTTTGCATGATCCACTAGTAGGACATCTTTTGACAGCGAGCGTTTCCATAGTATAGCTCCGGTACCATCCCTCGGATTTCGGCACACAATCCATCGTGAGGGCATCCACAATAATACTCAAAGTTCCCAAAGCAATTCCATGTTCGTTTCTAAGTAACAAAGTAGTTGTTTGGCCTTTCGGTAGCAAAGTTAATGTTGTGGCATAGTTGAGCACACATGTTATTCCTGTCGGTCCTCGTCGGCAGCTTTCTGACTTTGTTGTGACTGCCACGGTATTGGAGGAATAGGTTTGACTGGCCAAAGTGAGTAGCACGACCAAAGGTATCCAGTTTGAAGATGCGGGTCGTCTACCAAGTATCCGGTCCAGGTGAGCACGTCTCCATTCCTGTCCGGTTTGCTGAAGATTGCGACTTGCTTGATTCAACTGTTGTCTCACAATACGAGCTCTTGCTGTGATTCCTGTAGTTCTAGCCAAAGTTTGAGCCTGCTGAGTAGTTTTCCTTGTACAAAGTGTTCCACATCCCACTAAACAGTAACATATTGACATAAGTGCACGAACATTGAAGCTAAAAATTCGTAGTAAACATAGTAAACATCCGCAACAGCAAATAGTGAAGCTCATAACAAGTCCTGTCAAAAATGCTGCCCATCTTGGACTGCATGTTGGGTTGGCGACGTGGTCAATACAGAAGAGACAGTCAATCAGTGAACAGTCTCCTATTGCTGGGCAAGTAGTGTGGACGGCACATGTTTCGCTGGTAGTCGTCCAGAAGTAACTCTTGCAAGTGTAAGCCTGTAGTAACATTTCCTGCGGCAGTTCATAAGTAACATTTGGTGAGGCTTGTCGTATCAGGCAATCTCCTTCACAGCAAATTTCCATTTTCGTTATTTGCGGTGGTGTGCTGACCAAAATTCCTCTGTTCGAACAAGTAAGTAGACATTTAGCACAATCCACCAAAGCTGCGGCAGGTGCAAACAAGTTAAGTACACAGATAATTGCCAAAATCCATGGTGTAATAACAGTCAATGTTGTCTTTTGTTCTGCTCTCGGACGAAGATTCCAAGTCTTAGTAGTTCGTTGTTTAGTTGGGTTTGCAGATTGATCCTTCTGATGATCAGTTGACTCTAGTTCCTCAAGTTCTTCCATTTCAAGTGCTTTGTCCCCAGGTTGTCTCTGAGTAGTTTCCAATTGTTCTGTTTCATTTTCTGACTCTTCTAACGTTTCTTTCTCTTGTTGAACACGTGTTGAGCATTCCAGTGGGTAAAGCTTTGAAACTGGTCGAGTAGTGATGTGACCATTTGGCAGGCGTAGTTTTACACTTCTAACGTTCGGTGTTGTACCATTCAGTTCTGTAACACGTGCTAGTTGCCAAGTGTTGCGCGGGTGAAGTTCGTCTCCAATGAGCACAACTTCTCCAATTGACGGAGGTCGGCATTGCTTAAGGCGAGGTCCTTTGTGTTGCCAGGCTGATCTTTCTCGAAGCATAGTTAGATATTCAGTATGCCATCGGTCCCAAAACATTTCCACTGCTTCTTGAGTCGATTTCCACCAGGATATAATCTTGTCCTCTGGCGGTGCCTTGCGGTCATGTTCGTTGTAATCAACTTGAGCAACTGGTAGATCAATTTGAGCACCAGGTTGAACAAGGTCGATTGGTCTGAGTGGTCGAGGAGCATCCCTTTCCTCTGAGACATAAGCAAGTGGCCGATGGTTGATGACTGCTTCCACCTCTGCTGTGAAAGTTGATAGTTCGTCGTAAGTAAGTACACGTCTTCCCAAAGTTCGCATAAAGCAGTTCTTGACAATAGCCACCAGGCGTTCATAAAATCCCCCCATCCAAGGGGAAAGTTGTGGGATAAAGAGCCATTGAATCCCTCGAGTGTTCATTTCCAGTTGTTCAGCTTCTTGATCTGATGATGGTGGACAAAGTCGAAGTAGAGCCTTGTTGGCAAGCACAAATTGCCGTCCGTTGTCGGAAATTATTTTGGACGGGCATCCTCTTCTGCTTACCAATCGTCGAAGAATATTGGTAAAGGATGCTGCTGTAAGGTCCATTGTTGGTTCCAAATAGACTGCACGAGTAGACAAACAGGTGAAGAGCACGATCCATACTTTTACAGAGCCGTTGCCCAATTTTGCTTTAGTTGGTCCTAAGTAGTCGCATCCCACTGATGAGAACGGTCGTAGACGGTTGACACGATCGGCTGGCAATGGCGGCATGTCCGGTCGAGCATAAGGGTAAGAGCACATGCGAGCACATTTTGGGCAATTCCTAATAACTTTCTTTACTAGTCGACGTGCATGTGGAGTCCAATAAGTACGTAGAAATTCTCCAAGGGTCCAGTCCACACCCATATGCAATAGACGTTCATGTATTTGGTTGACCATCAGCAATGTTATTTGTGCTCCAGCTGGTAGTATTATGGGGTTGACCAAGTCGGGGTTGCCCTTGTGATTGATAATCCTAGTCATGAGTCGATAGATTCCATTGTCGTCAATGTATTTCCTCAGATCACCTAGTTGATCCATGTAATGTTGTTGAAATTGTTTGATGAGTAGTAGACGAGCACTTTCCAGGTCAGACACGGTCAGTTGTCCTTTTTTAGTAATTTTTCCCATAAAGCGAAGAACATAAGCTGCGACTCTAGTTGCTTTGTCCATAGTTGAGTACCGGCTAAGATCAATTGTAAGTTGGTTCCTCTGAGTCTGATTTGAGGCCAAATAAGTTCCTGAAGTACACACATCTAGTTCTGGCAGCGGCGAGTCCACTTCGGTTGCCACTTGGAAGGTCAGCTCCTCAGGCCATTCCTCAGGCGAGCGCACGAGCCAATCAGGTCCCTTCCACCAAAGCTGACTTGCTGACAGTTCTCTCGGATTGAGTCCTCTAGTCGCAAGGTCTGCCGGATTTTCTGAAGTCCACACGTAATGAAAAGTACAATCTGTGTGTTGTCTAATTTCCTTGAGTCGCCGTTGAACAAAGATTGGTTGTAGTTCTTTCGTTTGTAGCCATGAAAGTGCAATTTGACTGTCACTCCACACGTGACATTCTGAGACAAGTCCATTAAGTTGTTTTTCCACAAATGTTTTGGCGCGAACTCCAATAAGTAGCGCAAGTAGTTCAAGACGTGGCACGGTAAGTGACTTTCCAGCGGCCTTGGGGCATAATCTTCCTTTCGAGAAGATGAGTTGACAGTTGCACCAATTCCCATTATTAGTTCGTAGGTAGACGGCAGTTGCAAAGGCTAGTGTTGAAGCATCCGCAAAAATATGTAGTTGACAAGTTCCTTCTGCTCCTTGAGTACATCTGCGAGGCACACGAATCGTTTGATCCATCCAAGCACTTGTAATGTTCTTCCATTCAATAACAAGTTCTTCTGACAGTAGTGAGTCCCAAGTAATTGATTCTTGCCAAAGTCCTTGAGCAAACAGTTTAGCACGGAGCAGACATGGTGAGATCAGTCCAGCGGGGTCGAAAATTGAGTGAACAACTGAGAAAACCATTCTGCGTGTTGGGTGTCCACTTGGTAGTTGCGGGAAGTCAAACACAAATTGATCCTTGTGAGTGTCCCATTTGAGTCCCAAAAATTTGTTGATCGGTCCTTCCAACTTATCCTCTTCGGATAATTGACCGTACACTTCTTCTGAGTTTGAGACAAATTCTCTGATGTTCATTCCTGCCTGTTGATAAATTGCTTTGACTTGATGGTACTTGTTGACTGCTTCCTCAGGTGAGTCACATGCTAGTAGTTGGTTGTCGACGTAGAGGTTGTCGATAAGTGAGTTGGCAAATTCTCCACAAGATTGTAAGTGATGACGAACCACTGCTGCTAATATAAATGGTGATGAGATTACTCCAAATCCAACAACAGCATATCTTCGGATAAGCAAGTTGCCTGGACTGAGTGGTTTGTTGATGTCCTTGAGCCATAATATTTTGCACACTTCACGGTCAATTCCAGGGTCGAGGTAGATCGACATGAAGGCCTTTTCGATGTCTCCAACCAGAGCAATTGTTGGTAGTCGAAAGCGAAGAAGCACTCCAACAAGGTCAGGTAGTAGCACTGGTCCACGGTATAAACAGTCGTTAAGTGATGATTGCCCTCTAGGATGAGCACTTGCGTCGATAACAATTCTCAGTTTGTGGGTGATCACTGGGTGATGAGGAAGAAAACATTCAATTCCCTCTGGGTTGCGTTTTGCTGGTTCTAGCATTCCTCTCTTGACTTGGTCCTCGAACACCTCGTTGTATTGTGCCAAAAGGTCTGGTCTCGCCTGAAGGTTGCGCAGTACAGAAGACAGTCGGCTGTATGCCATTCTGAAGTTTGATGGTAGCTGCGGGTTGGGGTCCACCCAAGGCCATTTGACTGAGTAATGTCCATCAGGTCGTTGATGAATTGATTGTTCGAAGAGCATAACTGCTTGTTCGTCATCGTTCTGAGTTGGGTCCTCGCGAATTCCAATTCCCTCGAGGCCGAGCCATTCTTCCACTTGGTTCTTTGATGGCACTTGCTCTTCGTTGCTTTGATGTACTGCTACCATAGATACAGATTTGTTCAAGTTATTAGTTCTAAAAGTTGATTCTCCTCCAAGCATTTTGCCAAAGACAGTTTCAATAAGGTAAAGTCCAGGTGATATTGATTTCCAGTTGATAAGATACTTCCAAAATTGACGGATCCCAATCATAATTGCCGGTGCCTCGTGCGAAATCGTAACGGCATCCTTGAAGTCGGCCCCAGACATAAATTCCTTGCTATCATCCCAATGAACAGTATTGAACGGGTTGGTAATCTCTTGAACACGGTTGAGCACACAATTCTCCCATGTTCCATCTGAACGTTGCATTCTGAGTTCGTACATCGGCGAATGAAATTTGAGTGAAATTTGAGTCCACAAGAGCCTTTGTAATGTAGCTGGCCATACTGCCTGGATCGAAGAGTACACAAACTTTTTTCTTTATCCGGCGTCCACGTGATGTAACCATTATATGACGAGTAAGTAACAGAGCATTCTTCTTTGCTGGACCACTTGTATGAAGACTGAGTGTTGAGGCTGGTTCCTCTAGTTTATTCTTGTTCTGTTGCGCAACTGTAGGTTTAAACGGTTTTAGTTTGGTAGGCGAGCTCCGCGCCTTGATCATTCTGTCCTGTTGTGGTAGATTGAATTGAACACTTTTCTTTGCCTGTTGTGGTGTCCATTGACGATTCTGAGGTGCTGCAGCTTGTTGGCAGACCAGAATGTGATGAGGTCCCTTGCATCTAAAGCAAGTCCTTCGAGTTTGACAGTTGCGTGCATGATGTCCATCCCTGAGGCATCTGATGCATCTATTCATTTCTATAAGTCTTCTAAGTCGGTCCCTAGCAGTTGGGTAGATGCGACAGCGGCTGGGCAAATGTCCTTGTCTAGTACACAGTGAGCATGTTCCTTTGTCGTATTGCCTTTGTTGATTCCATCGAGGCTGTGTAGCTGCGGCAAAAGATCTCACAATATCACGTGGCGGTGTCTGTTGAGGTTTCCTCTCCCTCTTGACATGTGTTGAGTCGTCCATTGAGTGTACACAATGCAAAACTTCTTCCTTGAGACTAATGATTTCTTGAAGTTGCTTCAGTAGATCCTTGTGGGTCCATGGCCGGCGAGATTCCTTCTCACGCATTAGTAGTTCTCGCAGCACGCCAGAGGGTAGCTTGCTTCGGATCTGCAACATAGTTTGAGTTGAGTCAGGCGATTGTCCCTGCGACTCCAGTTGATAACATATTCTATCCACAGTGTCCATAAAATTGCGTAGTGATGATGAGGCGTCCGTTGCTCTAGGTAAGTGCATCAGTTCTGAGTACAAGTTGTCAATAAGTCTCTTTGAGTCTCCAAAACGGTCCTTCAAAATGTTGAGTACGTGCTGGTAGTTGGCGTCCGACGGTTCATAGTGTTCAATAGCTTTACGTGCTGGTGAGTTGGCTGGCAAACACATCAAAAGATAGGTGTGCTTCTGGAAGGCGGACAAGGCCGGTTGCTGATCAACTGCGACTGAAAATGCATTCCACCATGTTCTGTAGTGATGGGCTTCTCCATCGAAGCGCGGTAGTTCCAATGTAGGTAGTCGGACGGCTTGTTGTACAACATTTGGTTGATTGACTTGTTGTGCGGGCAGCTGCTGGCCCTGGTGACCCTCCAAGGTCAACCCCAATGGTGACCCTCCAAGGTGACCCTCTCACACAGATATAGTAGTAGACGGTCGATTGCAGTTGACGACGGTCGATTGTAGTTTGCCCTGACGGTTGATTATAGTTGACGGCTGCAGTGCCAACTAGTAGTTAATTGCACACACAAGTGAAGTGAGCTGATGAGCAAATTGAGTTAAACACACCAGTGGAGTGAAGCACCGAGCACGTGATGAACACTCAGCTGACTGATGTACAAATTGAGTTAATTGGCGACGGTTGTTGTTGTTGACCCGAGCTGCGCACTGACAATTGATGTGGGCGCTGTTCCCGGCCGATGCACCAATTTTTGTGGGCGAGGGATGGTGGTCGAGGAACACAGATCCGATGAAGTCAGACCAGCCACGCGTTGTTCCAAGTTCCCTCGGCACAAAAAGAAGAGAGTTGTTTCGGCACGTGCAGTCGACTGCTGAACGGTCGACCAATTGTCCTTTCGGTCAATTGAAGTCGACTGTGAACAGTCGACGGTGTTGTTGCAGAAAGGTCGATTGCACAAAGAGCACGGCCAAATTTAGTCGACGGCAAGTAGTCGACTGTTGTTCGCTGGAAGGGCGATTGTTGAAAGAGCAGGCCAAATGTAGTCTGCTGAAGGTCGATTAAAAATTAATCGACCGTTGTCGCCAAAAGCACTTGCAGGGCGATTAAACAAAGAGGAAAAGGGCGACTAAGCTCAAAGAGAATAAAAAGCAGCAAATAAAAATATTTATTTTCCAAAGGCAGCCAAATATAATAAAAGCGAACAAAACAAATAAAAGGCACGTACAAAAAGTTAAAGGGACGAATAAATGTAAAACTGGGAGCAATGCGAACGAATGAACTGAACTCCACATAAGGTAAAAGCAAGTGCTTAAATAATAGTCGGCTGGTCTAGCCGGGGGTGTGGCTTGTATTCCGACCAGCCGAAGAGAAAAATGGGCGTGGTTAAAATGAGGGGAGAAAGTTAAACAAAGAAATAAAATAAAACCCAGAAGGGCCAAAAGATCAATGGAAAAAAGTCGCCTGTCGGCGACAACAACCATATAAAACTTAAAATAATTTAGAGAAAATCAGAGAAATACCTTCACATTATTTACCAAACACAAAAACTAAAATTGCCTCAAACGTCATAATTACCCAAAATTAAAATTATTTATTTATATAACTGGCAATAATTAATTCTATAAATTTTATTTTTAATTTCCAAAAAGGAAATAAGATTTATTAATTTATTTTTGCAAACACAAAAATTAAAAATAAATTAATTCAAAAAAAATTTTGCTAAATTTTTAAAATTTCTGCTAAAAATTAAATTCATTTACATTTAATTTTTTGTTAATATTTTTAAAAAATTTTGGTACTTTGTTCATATCCCGCCCCCACCCCTATTTGAGTCTCAGATTAATTTTTCCTTCTTTACTGTCAATCATTTATTTTCCTCCTTTTTTAATGCCAATCATTTTCTTCCCTCAACTATAGGACACCCAAAAGGGCGCGCGGCAATAACGGCGCAAAGCCATAACTTGCTGGGATATTTTTGACCCTTGACAGTTTTGTTATCAATCTCTTTAGCTCGATAAAAGGAATCGTTTAATATTAATTTTGGTAAGGTTTCAAAATCTTTAAGCAAGTTATGGCTTTGCGCGTTGTTGCCGCGCGCCCTTTTGGGTGTACTATATTTGAGGGAAGAAAATGATTGGCATTAAAAAAGGAGGAAAATAAATGATTGACAGTAAAGAAGGAAAATTAATCTGAAACTCAAATAGGGGTGGGGGGCGGGATATGAACAAAGTACCAAAATTGTTAAACAAAAATTTTTATTAATCAAATTATTAGTAAAGAAACTATATTTATTTTAAAAAATAGAAATTAATTTATCCAAATCAACATTTATTTATTTTTATATATCAGACCAACCTTAGTTTTAAATATCAACTTTAAACATCCTCGCTTTTAAATATTTATTAAAATTAAATAAAGCTTTGATTTTCTAACATTTTTGGGATTAGTATCGAAGAATGAAGGATCTTTTCCTCTAAAAATATAATAACTGATTAAAAAATAATAACTGATTATTATCTATGAGGAAACAAGGTGGATTCAAATTTTTTTAATTTCTTGTTAAATAAGTTAATTAGATTTGGTTTTATAAGTTGATAAATAATGCAAAAGTATAATAAAGTAAAATCAAATATTGAATTTATTTGTGTGTATTTCTGCATGTCTGGTTAATGTACCTTTCATTTTTCTCCAATTTTAATTAATTTCCATTTAACACAAAGTTGTTATTTGTTATTTTATTTACAACCTAAAATTTTTAGAATGCTAAAGTTAATTTAAAAATGTATTTGGAGGGGGTATAATATTAGTGCCACGAACCCGTTGCGAATTAAAACGGAGATTAAAATTGAAAAAAAATTTAATTTGAATTTTTGAAGTGATTTTTTTTGAGGAATTTAGAAGAAGAAAAAAAGAAGTTTTTGAGTGAAAAAATTGATTTGAAAAAAAAGAAGAGAAGAAAAAATATTATTGAAAAAATAGAGGAAAAATAAGGATTTTATTGAAAATAAAGAAGAAATTTTAGTTGAAAAATTGAAGAAAAGAGGAATTTTTAAAAAATAAGAGATTGTTTTGGAAAAGTGGAAGAAATTATAAAAGATAAATGGTCTTTTATAATTTTTTCGAGTACTTTTACTAGAGAACAAGTCAAGGATATAGGTCTATAATTAGCCAAATTTGAGCTATCCCCACTCTTAAGCAAAGGAACAATAGTACTGTGAGTCCAAACAGAAGGTAATGTCCCAGTCATCATAGAATATCTAAAAATTTGAGTAATCGGATGGGTTAAAGTTCCTGCACATTTTTTAAGAAATTAATTGTTTATACCATCGGGTGATGTGTTTTGTTTAGATTGAAGTTTTGTTAAGGTTTCATAAACATCAATTTCCGAAATATCTACATAACTTAATTTAGTAATAGATGAATTTTTATGGTAGGAATTTAAACTCGGGGGAATGTTTTTGTTAAATATTGAATGAAAATAATTCCCAAATAGATTAGCCTTTTCAATATCATTATTTATTAAAATATTTCTAGAGTTATGCTTTAATGCGGGAATACTAAAATTTTTTACCTTAAGTTGTGATGAGATATAGTTAAAAACTTTCATTGGGTTTTTATCACTTATTAATTTGTTTTCCCTATATTTATAAAATTTTTTAAATTCTTTTTCGAATCTTTTGTTAACATAATTAAATTTATTTTTTAAATTCCTCTACAGGTTGTCGCGAAATCCACAAGAGTCCTACTCAAAATTTTTAGGTGAAATTTGAGTGTCAAAATTCAACATATACATGTACTTATACAAAATGAATCATAGAATAGTTTTTATAAAATAAAGCGAGTTTAAATTGCAGAAAAATAATAAACAAGTGGGCCAATAACGCTATAGTACCTTTAATTCATTGTAAAAAAATTAAAATTTAGAGGTATTATATTTGAAAATGCAAAGAAAATGAAAATAAATATAGTTTAAAAATAAGATTGGTAAAAATTAGAGATATTTAAAGTAGAATCACCCAATCGCATACTTTAGCAGAAAATTAAATAAACATGAAAAGCGATATGCGGTGCTCGAATTAGAAGCACTGGCTATTGTTGCTTCTTTGAATAACAAATAACAAAACAACAATAAACAAAAGAAAAATTAATTAAATTTTAATAACTTAATCTTATTAATTAAATTTATTTTAGGTTTATTTCATTAAATCTATTAATTTTATTAATTAAAATATTAATTTTATTGACTAAAACCCACTTAAACTTTTGAATAAAAATTTATTTTTTAAATAAAAATTTATTTATTATTATTTATAATTTATATTTAATTTAGTGGCCAGTTGAAACACTTTTGTTTTTAAAACATGTTATAACTAGTCACTCTATACTTCTAATAGGACGTTTTATAAAATAGATTTAGTAAATGAAATATATAGATTGACTTTGTATAGAATTTGAATCTTCACAAATGTTAAGGAAAATCATAAGAATATTTATAATTTAAATCTTATCAAAGCAATAAAAAATTTTTGTAAGTATGTATATCCTAAAATTATCGTATATTTGTCAAAGTTTAATTTATAAAATTATTAGCTTTTAATTAGAAATTTATTATTAAAAATTAAATTAAATCATTTTTAAATCAGATAATAAATTAGGATGGAAGTAAATGAATATTTAATTAAAAACATAATATTTTGTTAAAATTTTTATATTTTAAAAATTTATACTTTATATACAATCAAAAATAATTCCTCCTACATTTTAAAATAATTTAAATTAATAATAATAATTAATCTGACTAAATAAAATTCTTGTCATCATTATTTTCCTTTGATGCCTAAATTTTGTTTTTAAAATTTTATTAATAATATCCTAAATCTTATGAATGTATGACTACAGTTCAAAAATTTTAAGATTAAAGTTTTTAGATTGTTATTAGATTGGAAGATCATGACTAGTGAATTAAATCTAAAAGACTGATAAAATTCATTAAGATGTAATTTTATCGGAAGAGGGAGTTAATCAAAATCTTATGATACTTACCAGAGACCGACAATTAGATATATATTTTATATTTATTTCTTATTGAAAACGGGTGATACAAATCTGATTGGCACATTTTAGATAAAAAATTTGATTACAATAAATTATATACTTTATAAATTATATAAGACGGATTTTTTATTATCATTTTAATAAGTTTTAAAGCCATATAAAAAGGTTAAGATTTAATTAAAGTAAATTATTTTCCATTACCTCACCAAAAATTGGTAACTTTCTGAAACTGGAAGAGGCACCACTAATTCCCAATCCAATTTTTCGACAACAAGTATTGTCAGTTTAATTATGTAGAAGGAGAATGGCATCAGGTACCACCCCCGCCACTCCTTTTAATCCCATTAAATTTTAATTATAAAATCTAAAAAAATCCTCCACCTCCATCAATAATCCCATAAATGGCGGAATAAACAACCACCATTTATTAATCAAACTTATTCATGAATAATCTTCCCCACAATCTTAATATCAACAATTATAACTAGTTTATAGAGAGAATTCTAATAATAATATAAAATGAATTTGTAAATGAATTTGAATGAATTTTTAAATGAATTTGAGGTAAATTATTATTGACGAAATTAAGACTTGTAAAAAAAGAATGGTTTTTAAATAACGGAAATTACTAATCAAGTAATAAAAGAATATAGACACATTAAATTGGATGGATATTAATTATCTGTATGCGAATTAGCTGATTACAAATCCTTTTAAATGTGTGAGAAAAGTGGGAGGGAAATGAATAATAATAAAATGGCTATAAACTATAGGAAACAAACTCCGAAAATACCTTTGACCCTTACAATACCTATGATTTTTATTATATTGTCATTTTCATATTAATTTTTTACATTTTAAAATATTAAATTATACATATGATACCTATATATTGTACATTTATTTAAAAATACATTGGAATTATTTTTCATTTGAAAAGGTTTATTCATTAACAAAATGTTTTCTTTCAATAAACTGTTATTTCACTGCTATTTATAAATATTAATTAGATTTATTTTTCTAACATTTAATAATTATTTTATATTACAAACATGATTTAAATAACAAAAGTCAAAAATTTAATGTTAACCTCTATTAATTTTAGTACATCCTTTGTAGTTAATTATTTTTCATATCTTATGTGATCAAACAAAAATATTGAAATATTAATATAATAAAATTATATTTAAATCATTAATAAAATTATATTTAATTATATACAACAAATATTTAAATTTTCTGAAATTACGACCTAGGTCTTCCACTTCGTTAATAACAATGTTAATTATAGGTTGCTCGCTCACTTTTAAACTTTGATATAAAACATTTCTTTACAATATATCTATAGTATCTTTTCATTAATTTTTATAAATTTTTTTCTTTTTATTTACACTTCAAAAATTAATTGTTTAATATCTTTATATTATAATCTATTTATACAACTTATCAGATAAATATAAAGTTACATTTATATCAATCATTAAAAAAATAACGATTAACAATATATCTATATTATTATATTCTATATAAAATTATATTTAATTCCAATCTATATACAAAATTTACTAAAATTAAAATTCTCATAATGTCATTAGCACATAGATAAATATTAAAGGCAGTGATGAGATTTTATCAAGTTATCAACTTAATAAGATCAGTGATGAGATTTTTATTAAGTTAAAAAATTTTTGTATTTGAAAATATAATTTGTATTCTTTTCAATATTAGAACAAAATTTACTAAAATTAAAATATTTTAAACAAGTTACATTATAAATTAAAAGAAGCTAATAATTATGTATAAATCACTTTTGATTATTTTGATTGTTTAGTAAAAAATCAATATACGCTCTGTTCCAAATTGTATATGCCCACCTGCATTTTTATCTTTATCGATGTGATATCGCTATAGATTTTTCTTAAATTTTTTATGATTAAATACCATGATATTTAGAAACAGAATACAAAAAAATACAAAAATATATGTTTTTATTTAGTGAAAAAAATCAAAATCTAAATATTGAGTGTTTTAAAAGTATATGCCCACCTTTGTTTTATAGATTTTTAATATTGGGAAAAATCCACAAAAATTTTTGAGAAAATATCTATCAATATATGTAGATAAGAAATGAAGTGTAGCAATAAGCAATGAAGTGTAGCAATTTCTTGTAGCAAATTTCAAGGGCTTTCAAATGAGGCAAAAATAAAATTTTTATTTCACCTGTAAGGTGTCGAAAATATTTTTTAAAGACGTTACCCCCAGTTTTCCGTTGATTTTCGGGCTTCAACATCTCGATGATGGGTATCAGAACTTCATTTCTTTTGTATTTCTTATCTATATTGATAGATATGTTCTCAAAAATTTTTGTGGATTTTTGCCACTATTAAAAACCTATAAACCAAAAATGGGTATATACTTTTGGAACACTCAATATTTAGATTATGATTTTTTACAATAAAGAAAAACATATATTTTTATATTTTTTGTATTATATTTCTAAATATCATGGTATTTAATTTTAAAAAATTTAAGAAAAATCTATAGCGATATCACATGGATAAAACTAAAAATATAGGTGGGCATATAATTTTGAAACAGAGTGTATATAAATTAGAAACATTATTTAATGTTGTCGAATTTTATTTTACTAAAATTATTTAATTTAGAATAAGAAATTCTTAATTATTGTGTGTTTAACACAAGATTTAAATTATTAATATATATCTGAATATTTGTTTTATATATCAATTAAGTGTGAAAAAACCAACAGCTGAAATTGTTTATGCTATTGATATAATCTTTTAAATTAATTTCTAAAAATTAAAGTTTTATAATCATTTCTATAAATGGAATTTTTCGGGTGATAACTATTCAGTATCATCATTTTTTTATATTAAGACATGTATGCGTTGGTCGCCGCTCCTCAGCGATCAAGTCTTGCAAAAGGCAAAATTGTTAAGTAAAAAAGTCACAAATAACATCTACTACAAGACAAGTTCTTATACACAATTTCTTTACCTCTTGCTATAATTCAACTGTTTAATTAAATACAATTTTGTATTAATTAAGTCGTTATTATAATTAATTCGTATTATAATTAATTTTTAACTGAATGGAAAATTTCCTATCTAAAATTTTCCATTTCTCGGAATGTCTTAAAATTAAATTACATAAAATTATTTTCATTTACATCATTATTTTTTTATTTATTAGTTGGTATTGCGGAAAGAAAAAAGAATATATTTTTTTAAATAACTATTTTATTATTTTGATTTTTATAAGTTTATTTTTAAATATTATTTATTCATTGTTTCCGCTCCATAAAATATTTAATATTGCCAGCTTGCAACATTATGTAAATTTGATATTTCATAATTAAATACTTTAATTTTTTTGTTGTGAAAAGATAGAAATGTTTCAATGTAAAAAAAGTTGCTTTTCATTTTAATTAAACTAAAGTTGCTTTTCATTTTAATTAAACTAATTCCAACTTAACTTTCAATCAAATGGATTATAAAAAAGAAATCACGTAAGAACTGAATTATTTCTATCAATTAACATATAAGTTAAACCAGTCGACTACTTTGTTGCAACCTACCTCTTGGGTACTGCAAAATATTAACTAAATTCATAATATAATTTTAATATTTTTTGTTATTCTTAATAATTATTTTTTTTATTTTTAAAATCAATACCTCATCATCAAAATAAGATATGTTTTGATGTCAAAATAAGATATATATCAAAATAAGATATATAATCAACAATATGATATGTTTTTAATTTAATTTAACAACTAATGTTTAAATGTGAAATTTATATTCATAAATATTTTAAAAATTTTTACAAGTAAAGTTAAATTGATTTATTTTAAAATATTAAAAATCTTTTAAGGAAAATGAAAATAAACTTAAGACTACAAATGTTAAAAATAAGGGTGTTTCTCAAGTTTCTCTGCCAAACTGAATTAAAACTATGTGGCTGCTTGTAAAATTTTGGCAATATTAAACGATAACTACATTAAACGATAACTAAGTTAATGACTCAGAATAATTCATTACATTATTATTCTGCTCTACATTTGTGCTATACTACATTAAAATATTTTCAAAAAAACGTAAAAAAGGCTAAATCTCTTTTGTAAAAGTAAAAGAACATTTTTTGTATTTTTAATTCTTTAAAGCCTTTAGAATGATTTTTACCCTGAATAAAGATTAAATGAATCAGAAAATAAAGTATATAATAGAATCTCATAAAAAATCAAATTAAAACTTGCAAATTTATAGTTCAAAACAAATTTTATTATATTAACAACATTGTAAAGGCTCAATATAAATCATGAAATTAAGGCATTACTAAGAAGTAATGCTTTAATTTAGAAAATGGAGAAAATTTATTTGATGTTTCTCATACTAACAACTTATAGAACATAATGGCAAAGAATATAATTGTATATTAGATAAAATTATGAAATATCTAATATTAATGATTTACTACTAAAACAGAATCTATTAAATTATTAGCAACAAATTAATGGAGACTAATAAAAAATTTTTGTCTAAATATTCACTTTCTTAATTATATTTTTATGCAAGAGATATGATACTCAAGAAAAATTTAAATTTAGACTCAAGAAAAATTTAAATTTCGCAGAAACGTTTCTTGCTTGCGTCTGATGCTTTAGGATTATTACTGTCAATCATACGATTTAATGAGTAATTATATTTTTCATTACATCTAATAATACAAAAATTTGCAAGATTTTAGCTGGTGGAAGTTATTCAACCAAGCGGAATTACCGCTAGTTTTTTGATAAGAAATAAAATTATAATTAAAATTTTCATATACATAAAAAATAAAAATCTCTGGATAAAAAGTTTGAAATGTGGGATAACAATTAAAATTTAAACGCAATAAATACTAAATTAAAGGTATGAAGAGAATATCCAAATATTTATTTAAAAATGTATTTTGTGTATATTCTACCGTTAACCACTTGAGAAAATTTTAATTTATTTAATAATTTAAAAAATATATCTTTTTCTAATATGTATAACAATTCAATATTTACAGACTAAAATTTAGTTTGAAGAATAAGAGTATATTTTAAGAGAAATATTATTTTAAGAAAAACTTGAAACATCAAATGATCTTTGGCATCTATATAATGACATAAATTTCTTATTCTAAAAACAAATGAATATTTATTTGTTTGTTTATTATTTTTTATTTTTTTAATATTAACTCTTAAAGATCCTTTCTATCATAACTAACTTTTGTAGTCAAGCCACGTTTAAAAAAGATGACCAACCCTTTTAATTCCCTGAATATTTATTTTTCAAAGATTTATCCAAGAAAAAGTACCACTCAACAATATTATTCATTTTCCAATATAACATTAACACATCAGCACTATATTATTAAATCTTTTAGAAAGCAAATTTTAATTCTACTAATTTCTTATTTACAATAAATTCTGATTTTTCTTTTATTTCTGGTTTTATTCTGAGTTTATTTTGGACATTATTTGTGATTAATTGGCAGCGGCAATAAAGTACTTATTTTTCAAGGAGGAGAAAAAATAATAATAAAAAATGAAAATGTAAATTTTATTTGAAATAATGAGAGTTATAAAATTATTTTTATGGAATATCTAAATAATCCTCAATTTTTAATTATTCACTAAAAAATTGAAATTAATTAATATTATATATTTTTTGAAAATTTAACTAAATATTCTTTTTTACAAAATGTTTTTACTTTGAAATCGAGAGAATAAGCCTGAGCACCGTGATTATTATTTAAAAAATTAAAACTAAGAAAAAATTCAAATAATAGAACACTTTATAGGTATCATCTAATTAAAATTCACCATCCTCACCAAATTCACCATCCTCACTTAAAATTCACCATCCTCTACTTAAAATTTTTTTGATTGTTCAAAAGAAGGCAATTATTTTTTTATGAATTGCTAGGTGTAGTTTACCTTTGATAATAGAAGTTTTATTTATTTATTTATTTATTTATTTATTTAATACGTAAATTAATACGCGTCCACAATTAAAAACAACAAATTAAATTCAATAAAATACAGTGTCATTATTGGAAATTATAGGTTAAGTGGGAGTATTATTAGGACAAAATTTCGAAAAATTGAATATGTTGAGTTTTTTTAACAGTTTATTTTTAAAGACTTCAGTGCTTAGTATCCGTAAATAATTTCTACACATTTAATTTAATACTTCTTGTTTTTTTTTGAATACAATGTCAGGTTAAGCAGCAAAACCCTTACCGAATTAGTGTTAAGGAAGCCTATTCTGACCGAGCTACCAGATGAACTGGCGCTCATCAGCGTTGGCTGATGTGCGTGCCTCTTCTTGCCGAGCTACCAGATGAACTGGCGCTCACAAGCGTTAGCTAGATGCCAAAGCAGACAGGATTACATTGCTGTAATCCCCGTGGCCCAATCGATAAAGTGCAAGACGATTGTTAGGCACATTGAGGGGAAAAATGGGTATTCGGCAGGTATTTTGTGTGCTTAATATATATTGTTATAGAAGTTTTTTTTTTCTAAGTATTTAATAGTATTAAATTAATTTATTTTGTAAGTTTAATTCAAATTACTGAAGTCTTTTTTTTTTAAATATGATGCTTTTCATTAACAACTAATTTAAAGGGAAAAAATTTCAAACAAAATTTAAGTATTCTTTGTAATTTAAATTTTTTTTTTTTGAAAAAACAGCCATTTTGTTGTAACTTCTTTTTTATTTTTCTGTCAGATGTTTTTGCTAGAACAAATAAAACAAAATAAAATTTGAGTTGATATCTAAATTTAAAAGTAATTAATTTATTCAAAATTAATTTATTCTAAAAATGACTTCATTTAAATAAATTTTATTTTTAAACATTGATTAAAGACAGATCAATTTTATTTAAACAATTACGAAAATTTTGTATTTTTTGATGCTTAAAAAGTTTATTTGGAAGTTTTGGATATATTCTAGCCATTTTTTCAAAGAAAAAATGGTGCCTTAGATTTAAAGTTGAGTGTGAAGAATTAATTTTGATTTGGTTTCTTGTATTTGATTTAGTTAATTTGGGATAATGAGATTTACCAATGTTTATATACCCGTGAATTATTTTATGATAACACATAATATCATTAATTAAAAATCTGTCTCTAATAGATTTAAGATTAAGAATTATAAGGAGATCTTCATATGATGGTTTAGTTGGATAGAGATTTTGAAGTCCACGAAAATATATAATTTTAACAGCCATTTTTTGGATATCTTCAAGTTTTTTCATTTCTGATTTAAGGTAAGGGTTAAATAATTGAGAAAACGATTCTATAATTGGTCGGACATAAGAAGTATATGCTCTTACCAAGAAATTAGGATCATTAGATCTAATTGCTTTGAAAAGTGAGAAAAGTCGAGCATAAGCTCTTTTTTTAATGAAATCAATATGAATATTCCATTTTAATGAAGATGACGTTAAAATTCCTAGGTCTCGAACAAAGGAAATTATTGTGTTAATTTTTTTACAATCAATATAATAGGGGAATTTTGAGTTATTTTTTCCAAGATACAGGACATTGCATTTTTCTGAAGAAATTTGTAATTCGTTTTTATTAGCCCACATTTCAATTTTGGAAATACAGTTTTGAAGACGAAAACGTTTATTGCAATTCGAATGGATTAAGTAGGCTTTAAAATCATCAGCAAAAAATTTGAAAATAATATCATTTGTGGAACAAAAATGTACTAAATCATGAATGTAAAAAATAAACAAAATGGGGCCTAGGACGGAACCCTGAGGCACACCCAAATTACTTGTATGATATTCTGAATAAGCATTATTTATCTTAACCGAGTAAGTGCGATATCTTAGAAAATTTTCAATCCAAAAAAGTAATGGATTGCCTATACCAATATTTGCGAGTTTTTTTATTAACATGGTGTGCGGTACCTTATCAAAAGCTTTTATAAAATCAAAATAAATAATGTCCACAGACATATTTGCATCAAGAGCTTTTGTCCAATCATCATGAGCTTCTAATAGTTGAGAAACAATAGATTTTGATTTAATAAATCCATGCTGAGATGTAGGTAAATATTTTGATATGTGTATAATTAAGTTATCTTTTATAATTTTCTCTAAAACTTTAACTAAAGTGCAAGTTAAGGCTATGGGGCGATAATTAGCTGCTAGTGATTTATCGCCCTTTTTAAATAATGGTATAATATGTGAATGAGTCCAGATAGAAGGTAAGGTGCCAGTCATCATTGAGTATCGAAATATTTGTGTTATTGGCGAAGTTAAGCTACCTGCACATTTTTTCAATAAATAATTATTTAGGAAATCAGGTGAGGTATTAACTTTAGGGGTTAATTTTGTTAGTCTGTCAAAAACATCAGCTTCAGAAATATCAATGTAATCAATAGTGTTTGTTATTAAGCTGTGTAAATTTAGTGGGTGTGGCAGATTATCTTTGTTAAATATTGATTTAAAGTAAATGGCAAAGTGATTGGCTTTAGATATATCTGTCGAGAAATTTTCGTTAGTATTAATGTCTGTTATGGTGGGAATTTTTAAAGAGCTAGTTTTGACTTGGGAAGAAATATAATTGAAAATCTTTTTGCTATTTCTGCTTTTGAGTAAAGTGTTTTCCCTGTATTTTAAGTATTTTTTAAGTTCTCTATTGAACCTTTTATTAACGTAGAAAAATTTATTTTTTATTTTTGTTTGATGTATATCCTTCCAGAGCTGAGTTCGATAAATATCAATGTTTTGTAAATGATTTGGAAGATTAGGATATGAAGAATTTGAAAAAGGAATGAAATTTGGTATGAAATTTTGAATAATTTGAGTAAAGGTAAAATATACTGAGTCTAAATTATGGGGAATGACCGATTTAAATATATTATTCCAGTTGGTATTAATAAAAGCACAGTTTAAAGAATTGTAGTCACCTTTAAAGAAATTTAATCGAAAGCTTGATTCGAGTATTTCATTATTAAAAGTAACAGAAAACGAGAAAGAGGAATGATCTGACGACGAAAAAGGTGGAAGAGATTGAATATCATTAAATAGAATGGGTTCGTTAGTAATTAAAAGATCTAAAATATTTGCAGCTCTAGTGGGAAAAGTAATAAGCTGATGTAAGTCAGCATTTTGGACGAATTCTTTAAAAATATTATTTCCCTGATTATCATCAAGCCAATTAATAGAGGGTAAATTAAAGTCACCAGTTATTATTAAAGGATATGGAACATAAATTAGAGAGTTTATAAGTGAAATAAAATCAAAAAGAATAATATCTGAAGTTTTAGGTGGTATATAAGCATTTAACAATCTCATTTTGTGTCCCAAAGAATTTATTATATCAAGGCATATAATTTCGACATTTTTTAAATTTTTTTTCGAAAACTTAATAGAGTTAACCGAAAATATATTAGAAATAATTATAGCTACTCCACCACCTCTCAATTTCCTATTATGTCTAAAGATAGAATATGGAAGATTTTTTACCAATAATGAGTCAGGAATATCGTTAGTTAACCAAGTTTCTGTAATGAGAATTATGTTATAGTTATAGGATTCCAGTAGAAAATGTAAATCATTTAATTTGTTTTTGATTGATCTTGCATTAAAGTAAATAATTTTAACACGTGGCCCAGGGTAATTTATTTGTTTAAAGAAACTTGGTTAAAAGCGCGAACGATTTTCCCCTTGAAAATTTTCCAAGGGGGTTCGCCGACATTTAATTTTGAATTTTTATCTCTACATTCCTTACGTAACTCATAGTCGTGCTGACGCTCTTCCTTAGTCATTGATGGTCGTAAATATACGCCAGAGAAGTCAGAAATATTACGTAGAGACTTGGATCTTGAGAGGATAAGGCGTTGGTGGTATGTTGTTGGCATCACCACTTTAATAGGTCGACCTTTCCCGTCGTTACGAGGCTTCCCCATCCGATAAGTTGTTATGGGATTAGTGGGAATTCCAAGCGAATCAATAATTTTATTTATTTTATTTGTGTCGTCTATGAAATTCTCTCTATCATTCTTACCCTGAGATTCAGAAAGACCGACTATGACAATCGATCGTGCTTTTTCTTTATCTTCAGAGGATAATAGAGGATTTTCAATTTGAAGCTTTTTTTCGATATTAGTAATCGTCGTTTGAAGTGTATTGATTTGTTCGGATTGTTTAATTACAAGATTTACAAGTAGATTAATGGTAGAAATTAAGTCAATATTAGTGTCAGAATTATTAGGGGACAAAGTAGAGATACCAATTGATGTCAATTTGTTACGAATCGTAGTCAAACGAGAATCTGAGTCATTATCTGAATCAGTTTTCTCCTGACACGAACGTTTTCTATTTTTATTTGTATTTGGGAGAGTCATTTTTATATTTTTATTGATTAGTTTTGAAGGGAGTAGAAAAAATAGGAATAGAGTAGAAAAAATAGGAATAGACAGTAGAAAAAACTACTAAAGTAAAAACAAAAAAGTCTAAGGTAATTTTTACAAGTTATTATCTATTAAATAAATATTTAAAAAATTTAATTTAAAAAATTTAATTTTAAAAAATTTAAAAAAAGCCACAAATTAAAGTTAGTGTTTATTAATTTTTAACGTTTTTACAAAGGATTAGGGAATAGGTATTAAACTACGTCCTAAGAATAATGTTAGCTTCGTTTCCCCGATAACAAGTGATTTGGTAGCTACAACAACATCATAGCCAGTTTCTTTTAAAAAAAAAAAAAAAAGTTCTAAAAAGAATTTTGCATAAGATTATTTAAATGGCAAATCAAGAATAATAACTTTTCTTGAATTCTAAAAATAATTTTGCCTAAGATTATTTAAATGGCAAATCAAGAATAATAACTTTTCTTGAATTCTAAAAAGAATTTTGCATGAGATTATTTAAATGGCAAATCAAGAATAATAACTTTTCTTGAATTCTAAAAAGAATTTTGCATAAGATTATTTAAATGGCAAATCAAGAATAATAACTTTTCTTGAATTCTAAAAAGAATTTTGCATAAGATTATTTAAATGGCAAATCAAGAATAATAACTTTTCTTGAATTCTAAAAATAATTTTGCCTAAGATTATTTAAATGGCAAATCAAGAATAATAACTTTTCTTGAATTCTAAAAATAATTTTGCCTAAGATTATTTAAATGGCAAATCAAGAATAATAACTTTTCTTGAATTCTAAAAAGAATTTTGCCTAAGATTATTTAAATGGCAAATCAAGAATAATAACTTTTCTTGAATTCTAAAAATAATTTTGCCTAAGATTATTTAAATGGCAAATCAAGAATAATAACTTTTCTTGAATTCTAAAAATAATTTTGCCTAAGATTATTTAAATGGCAAATCAAGAATAATAACTTTTCTTGAATTCTAAAAATAATTTTGCCTAAGATTATTTAAATGGCAAATCAAGAATAATAACTTTTCTTGAATTCTAAAAATAATTTTGCCTAAGATTATTTAAATGGCAAATCAAGAATAATAACTTTTCTTGAATTCTAAAAATAATTTTGCCTAAGATTATTTAAATGGCAAATCAAGAATAATAACTTTTCTTGAATTCTAAAAATAATTTTGCCTAAGATTATCTAAATGGCAAATCAAGAATAATAACTTTTCTTGAATTCTAAAAATAATTTTGCCTAAGATTATTTAAATGGCAAATCAAGAATAATAACTTTACTTGATTTCTAAAAATAATTTTGCCTAAGATTATTTAAATGGCAAATCAAGAATAATAACTTTTCTTGAATTCTAAAAATAATTTTGCCTAAGATTATTTAAATGGCAAATCAAGAATAATAACTTTACTTGATTTCTAAAAATAATTTTGCCTAAGATTATTTAAATGGCAAATCAAGAATAATAACTTTTCTTGAATTCTAAAAATAATTTTGCCTATGAAATCTACTATTTTGCAAAAAGGCCGCACAATGATATAGTTTCGCTAGTTGAAATATAATTAGTAAAAATATGATTGGTTGATAAGCAAATTATTTGTTAGACGAATCTTTTAAATATATCTATATCATTATTTTTTCTAAACATAAATGAAGAGAGAAATGATAGATCTGTAATTGCACATTTGTATAGTTTGAAAGATTATTCTAATTCTTTTCATCGCATTCCTTCACATTATTTATTATATTCTCTTGGTGTTTATTTTGGTTCTCATTTCATTATAATTTTTTTATAATTTCATGTAAATAGCTATAAACAAGATATATTAATTTGAAAATTAAAATAAACTTACTAAAAAAGAGAAGAATACCGCAAAATTACAAAATATTCTAACAATTTCTAATTCGAAAATTTGAAAATTAAAATAAACTTACTAAAAAAGAGAAGAATACCGCAAAATTACAAAATATTCTAACAATTTCTAATTCGAAAATTTGAAAATTAAAATAAACTTACTAAAAAAGAGAAGAATACCGCAAAATTACAAAATATTCTAACAATTTCTAATTCGAAAATTTGAAAATTAAAATAAACTTACTAAAAAAGAGAAGAATACCGCAAAATTACAAAATATTCTAACAATTTCTAATTCGAAAATTTGAAAATTAAAATAAACTTACTAAAAAAAGAAGAATACCGCAAAATTACAAAATATTCTAACAATTTCTAATTCGAAAATTTCGACCGATTTGGATGATTTTTTTGTATTGTATGTAGAATCTGGAGGAGAATCACATATATTTTTTACAGACCTCAAAAAAATTTCTCCGAAAAGTTGAAAAAGTAGTACCTGTTAGACCGGTCGAAAAGTTTTCGAAAATTTCTGAATTTCGAAAAACGCTGAAACATGTCAACTGAGATACGAATAGAGCTTTCGATTGATATATAGAACATATTTTTTGAATGAAGAAGAAAGAAGAAAAAAACATAGGGATCATTACTTTTGCACCCCACTGTATAGGGAACGATTTGGAGGATATCAAGTGGTTAATTACATTTTCACAAAATATTAAAACATCCCCGTTATCTTAAAATTCCTCAAATCCATATCCTGCAAGTCTCGATTCACTCCGAATCCAAAAACCCTCTTAACCCTCTTGTTCAACGAATCTATGAATATCTCCCATAATTATATTAATCCCAAGATGTTTTCCTCAAATCATTTTGATAGTCCAAAATTAAGAATAACTAGTGATCAAATTGATGGTTTATTTCTAGTTTAAATTCTCAATTACGAAATATGATACTTATACAAAAAATAAATGAGAAAACAATCGATGCAATTCTTGACAGTTTTCATATTATATTGAATAGTTTATAGACAAAAATTAAAAAATAAATCTTTTCGTCAAAAAGTTATAATGAAAATATAAAATAATAAGTTTCATGTATAATTGTAATATTCGAGTTTATTTTTACATAAATTATCTTCTATTGAAGAAATAAAACAAGTGTTATACAGAAATATTATAAAACATAGCAATCATCAAACATAGTTCTGAACAAATTTGAAAAGAAATTTAGTATAAAGCTTCTGTTGACTTATTCTATGAATAGAATAATAACATTAGTACAATCATCCCACGTGGTGTAATTGAGAATTAAAACTACAATATTTGATAAACTATATTATAATTTCATCTAAAATATAAATAAGAATTATATATTATTCGAAAATAATCGAAGTTAAAAAAGTTTAATTATTGAACATAAATTATTTTAATTATAAAAGTTTGCAAAACTATCGGGAATCACCGCCTAGACGTGGAAGATTACAAAATGTAACATATTTAAAAATAATTTTAAAAATTACAAAATTATTCAAATTATATAAGATAATTTATAATAATAAAAAATTTTAAAATTAATTAAATTTAAAATTTGATTTTTATCTGCATTAATAATAATTTATATTATTTTTAAAAATAATATGAAGTCCAGGACATTTGTATAATACTTCTGCATAGGAACTTTTGTTACTAAGCGAATTATTGTGTGTGTTCAAGCTCAATCACCGCAAGATTACATTTCATGTAAAGAACAATTATAGAAAAAATGTTTAAAATGTGTTATTTTTTATATTTAAAATTCTCTATACCATAATGAGAGAACTTGATAATTTTGTAACTTTAAATTGGACAATAAGTGAAATTAAATTTTAAAATTTAGCTAAAATAAATAAAGATAACTTGTAAATTACAAAATAATTAAAATGATATACATAAACATATAAAATTTATTGTTCCTAGAAAGGAATTGTTAATGAGGTCATACAAACAATAAAGCTTAATTGGGAGTGTTTTGTAAAGCTGCACCAATAATTTTGTATATTATGTTATAAACAGGTTTTAAATTGGTTAAATAAACAGGTTTTAAATTGATTTACAACATTTGAACGTTTGTAATTTTTAGTATAACATTTTAGCTTAATTTATATTAATTATGGTTGCATCTTCATATTATCTGAATTCCCCAATAAAAAATTTTATTTATATCAAAAATGAAAGAAGAATGAATAGAATAGTTCATGATAAACCTTTTTGGTAGATTATGTAGTTAAGTATGTCGTTGAAGAATGGGAAGCATTCTGACGACATTTTAATTGCAATAAACTATGGCAAGATCATGTTAAATAACCAAATTTTGCACAGGCAAAACAAGACTTTCTGTTTCTGTGTGTAATTCTGGTCGGCCCTACTGACGATTGTTGCTGAGGAAATGAGTTTTCTTGTTCGGATGGAGGTTGTAGTTGTTATGGGACAATAGTGGCAATTGGCGGAGCTGTTGAAATAGGTGTTGCTGTTGTCTGTGATATCGGAGGTAAAGGCGTTGATTGGAGAGAATTTGTTGCTGTTGCTGATGTAGAGAAGACATTGGTCTAGTGGCTATCAAACTTTCTAAAATTTGTTCAAAATATGAACGATTTGTTTATTATCAGCCGAGATTTGTGCTTGTGGTCGAGATACCACGCTAGCATGTGTTTTTGTGCTATTAATATTATTATCTATATTTTTACTAAATAATTGAACCTCGGCATTTTGTAAATTATTATTGCTCATATCCACTATAACTAGGGCCCGGATTTATATTGATTTCAATATTTTTTTGCTGGTCTCGTTGGGTGCTGAAACGTTCAAAAAACATAGTTTTAGCATATGTTGAGGCCGATAATCGTACTTCTTTTACCCCGGAAAATCTTGAAATGTATCTAATTTCCAATTGCGAACAAAATATTACTGATTTATGAATATTTTTAAAGGAAAAATAAATTTTTTAATGTTTAAATTTCTATTTTTCAATCCATATTTTGTCAATATTTAGGATTTTAGTCAATATTTCAATCAATATTTTGGGTTTTTAGTCAATATTATATGCCAATATTTCGTGTTTGATAGTCAATATAAATCCGGGCCCTAACTATAACGTCATTTTCTTCTAATAAATCATTCAAAATATCATCTAAATTTTTTTTTTGTTTTTCTCGGGCCCAGCAGAAGTTCTGTAATTAATAAAAATAATAATAAAACTGTGGTTGCCTTTTTCCAAATGGTAACCTTTGTTTTAATTTCAGTAATATTAACGTCTGTATTACCGCCATCACTGTTAATGTAAGCTTTTAAAGTAGTCTGTAATCGTATGGTGTTATTATTCTTTTCATTAATGTTGAAATTTTTAGGTCTCCTGAAATTATATCAACATCCAGCTCTAATGATGATAAACTTAATTTTTCTGTTTCATCCTATATCAAATTCGGGTAATTAATTATATCTATCACCGAACATTATAGAAGATAGACCATCTATACAGTAATGTATATGTATGTATATAAAATTTTAATGTTTACAATTTATTGTTATTTTTTTATTTAATTTCAATTATCAAATACTCTTGAATAATTAATCTACTAACTTATTGGTTAATTGTTTATGCATTTTATACGTAGTATCAACAATGAATAATTTATTATTTTTTCATTTACTTCAGCCACTAGATCAAATTACTTTGATTGAATTTGTTGTTTTTGCTGAAGATGCAGGAAATCCAAAATTTAAGGGAAATGCTAGTGTTATTATGCATGTTTTGGGTAAATTAAATAAATATTTTGCCAGAATGTTTTTTATTTTATTTAAAGAAAGAACAAGTTGTTTAAGAACCTTCAATCAAGCCCTTTCCCTTAACAAATACAGAAAAATAGATTGAAATTATTTTGACAGGATTTTAATCATTGTTTATTTAATTTTTAAATTAATTAATTTATTTTAAATTCTCTCAGGGTTCTGTAATTGAAATTAAAAGAGCAAAAGACAAATATGATGACTCTCTTTTGTGGTCAATTGAAGGTGAAATAGAAATTTAAACCTGATTTTTTAAAATATTTTCTTTTTAAAAAGAATGGAGAAGATTCTTTTGCCCAAAAATTCTTTGCTTTAAGAAATGCTAAAGAAGGAGCAAAATTTACAATTTTATTTGGAAAAATTATTTTAATACAATTTAATAATTAACAAGTGTGGGAGAATCGGAGTTTTGAACAAACAGTACAAAACAACATAGAACCATTTAACAAAGATTAAAAATATAGGATAATTCTAACATTTATCCTATAGTAGATCTCAACTTATTAGAACAAAACCGTGTCGTATTATCTAAGAGAGGAAAAGATAAACTCATAAAATTATTTTTAAATTAAATTAATTTAAACATTTAGAATCTTCCTTTTATCTCAAAACAAAGAGTTTGATACTAAATATCTTCTCAAATTTGTTATTTCTAAATTAATTAATTATTAAAATTCAGTTAATTTATTTTATTATGTATTTTTAGTATTCTTAAAATCTTAAATAACGATAGAAAGTGTTGAATAAACACAAAAATTTAATAATAGAAATAAAATAAACAATAGACTTCAAAAAATTAATAAGAAATAGTTATTAAAATATGTTAAACGTTTAACAGCTACAAAAATGAATATATCGCTTTCTTGGTGGACCTTTTAAGAAATGTAACTTTGCTAATGTTAAGCGTGAAGATTTACTCAATGTTAATCAGGGCATTGATTTTGCTTCCGTTGCATTCAACTGGTTTATGCGTTTCATTCAGAAAGTGCCGAATTTATTAAAATGCCCGATACTTGATTTATTTAACAAATCAAAAAAGATTTATTTAACAAATCATTATTTTACTTAAATAAATTATACCATAACTTTTATCATATTATGTTTAATTACAGAAAAATGATTTGTAGTAAAAGTTAGGGCAATAAATAATTTAATAGATTAGTCACCTGTTTAATATATATAAAATTATGATAGATTTAGTTTCGCTAAAGTTTTGAACTAAAACAATACTTTGCCATTTCGGAATTATTATGTAATTACAATTGTAGGCCTATAAAAAAATTTTAATAAATTGAAAATAGTTTATTTTTGATGTTCCCTTATTTTTCTGTTTTGATCTTTTACCAATTATTTTCATTCCCTTTTTGAAAACATCTGATATTTTTTCTTCGTATCGAGTTGCGCCGTATCGATATCCCTCTAGAAATGTTAAATAAATAAAGTTCAAAACTAAAATAAAACTTTAAATCGAATATAATTTTTTTGTTTTTTAGAAAAGCGATTTGTATAGCAAATAAACAAATTAAAAAAAATTAAAATACTATCTCCTCCGTTTATTTAAATAAGCATTTTAATTAAGAATGAAGGAATGCTGCATTCGTTTTTAAAAGATTACTGTGATAATACACAATAAAAAATCATTAAAATGATTATTACAAACATCGATAATAATTACAATAATAATTACAATACAAAAAGAAAATGTGTGTTATCTTTGATATGTTATTTTTGTTATTACGTTTTTTTTATTTTTTAATCCAAGTCTATATTTCTGAATTATTCTAACTTTAACTTTTTTGAAATTTGTTTTGCATAGTACTTGCATAGTAATAGCCGTAATGATTAGGTAACGTATACTCTGTCTACCGGTACTAGGGATGCGATATTTATGTGACGAATAGCCAACTCCAAAATTGATGACTCCAAAGTTTTATTCAAAAACATAATTTCATTAATTTAATGATGCTATCCTCGATAAATTTTAACAATATTAATATTTTAAACTTTTCTAAAACTTACTAATTATAATACTACGTGTGAATTTTGGATCGCTATAATGTTGAAATAGCCGTTTAGGTGCATTCTTCATTAATTATCTCCATACATCAGTCTGATTATCAAGGTCTACCACATCATTCTGATGGTCATCAAGGTGTTTGTCAATTATATAAATAGGATTTTATAATTTTATATAAAGGTTTTAATTTATATCGTATTAATTATTTTTAGTTTTCGTTTAAATTTCAGGCTTTTTGCAATTTTCAGACATAATAAATTAAAACTATTACATCAGTGTTTGGCCTTGCCTTGATAGATTTAGTTGATATAGATTATTATCAAAATGAAATTCTAGAGCTAATTTTCTATACGTTGAATTCAAGTGTTTTTATAAGTGAAATTTATTACAAGTAATTAACCAATTATTATTGCTTGTTTGCTAATTTTTGTTTTTTAATTTATATTTTTAGATGTCTTTCTAAAGCAAATATTTTAATATCAGTTTTCATTTGTAAAAGTTTGCTGATAAAAAACTACTTTCTAATTTTAATATTATTATAATAAAATTAATATAAAAATTAATGAATATGTACAGAAATTTATAAGAATAAACATTAAACAACAAACATGCACAACATATTCGATTGAAAACGAGCATCGTATCTTAGAATAAATTTAGAAATAAATGCCACGAAAACAAATCATTAATGAGGTAAAAGATCGTGTGTTTAGAGACTTAGGTAAATTGACAATAAAACAAGCATCCATTAAACACAAATTGAGCACGGGGACCATATGGAATATATTCAATAAGTATCGCAAGCAAGAATCGATTGTTATTCATAAATCTCCATTTATGAATACATCTCCATTATTTGACTCACCTATAGCACTTTGATTTTATTTAAATAAAAACAAAATATAATAGTAGTATGCAGCTATTCTAATATATTTATTAATTCAGATATTCTAATTCAAGATATTTTATAAAATATTCTCAATTAGATATAAAAATAAAATATGATAGAAATAATGGAAATGTTTCAGGAGATAATCATATACAAAACTTGATTTGAGAAATTTTACAACATTTTAGTATGTTTAATAGAAATATTTATGTTTTAAATATAATAATGATCGTATTGTTAATGATAAGGAAATCTCAGTTTTCAATGGATTATGATCACAAAATTTTGTGAACGATAATGATAAAAATAATATGTTATTTTTATAAATTACATTTAAAATATTAAAGATTAACGTTTATATCTTAGAGTGAAATAAAATTCTATTAGATAAACTTCTTGTAATACTTCTAGTAATAATAGTATATGAAACCACTATAAAACTTTAAAAAAACACAAGAATTTAAAATAGAATTTAATTACATTTTAATTAAAAAGAGAGTAACGATCAAAAACAAATACAAGTCAATGCTCTCTAAGAATTGTGTGTCACCCGAAAGGGCTTTAGGACACAAAAATGTTGAATCTATGTGAACAGCAAAAGACTTATACGAATTATTCGGATTTGTTTCGCATTTTTTAGTAAAGGAAAATTCCCTTAAGGTCAAAACGATACACAAAAAAAACTTTATTATGATTTCCAACTCTATAAAATAAATACCCTCCTTTTTTCCTAATCTATTCGACTGACAAACTTATTAAAGGCAATTTTATTTTTTAAATTTATTTTTCAAATTTAATTCCATTCATTCATTTTTTGCAAAATTTTTGAATTATTTCTAGCATAAATTGAAGATTTTTAATTAAATTAGTTCTTTATTAGATTATTCATTCGAAATACATATAGTCAGCACCCTGTAAAAGACAGCACCCTGTATGATAGACAGCCAGCCCACATTGGAGGATAATAGAAAATATAGTCGAATGGGGTATTTGTTTTTTATATTTATTTGTTTATTTGTTAATATAATTTGTTTGTTAATTATTTGTTAATAAATTTATTTGCATATTTTGTCAATATTATTGTGTTTAGTTTTAATAATTTATTTTCAAAATTTTACAAATATGTATGTTCGATTTTAAAAAAATTTTAAAAATAAAGAAAGTGCAAATTACACAATTTTATCCTTTTGTAAATTTTTTATGCCGCCCAATTTTGTAATTTTTTTATGTGAAATCAGCTGAATAGTAAGCTGCACTTTTAATTTAATAAAAATATATTTACCTTTTATGGGAATGTTTAATTCGATAAAAGGGCAAATATATCAGCTATAGAAAACAAACAATGAAGATAAAAGTGATAAAGGGCAAATAGTTGAGAAATGGTATGAAGCGTATAAAAATGTAAGAAGCTCGAAAATAAAGATAAAGAATTAAAGGAAAAATCGTACATAATATTTAAAAATTATTAAATAATAAGCATTGAATAGTTACTATTTAAGAGAATAAAATAACACAAAAAATCATTAAAAATAAAGAAATAAATTGAATAAAGAATTATAAAGATGAAATGGATCTGTTCGCTCCTTTTACTTTCTTTGTTAAATTTTATTTTGAAAATTGAAGCCGCCACCATAAATAACGCTACACCTAGTGAAATAAAAGATGCATTTAATAAAAGAAATGAGGAAAAATTGTCTAAATCTCAATCTATTTTTAGAAATAAAATGAAAGGTGAAGAATTTGATAGAGAATTGGTGAATAAAAATAAAGGAAAATTAGTCGAAGGTGAAAGTTCAAATGCTGGATGTGAAAATAGAGAAAAGAATCAAGGGGACTGGGCCATTAGGGCGCGGGGCCATTAGGGCGCGAGCTTATAAAACAGTGAGTTGCTTATCAAAAAAAATAAAATTTTGCAATAATAACTCTCATGCCTTTATCTACGTTCTCCAAAAGTTTCAGAATTTTTGATCAAGAATTTCGGAAATTGTGGCCAAAAATGTTGATTTTCCGAAAAAACCCTAATCTTTTGCGGTTTATCGACTATAACTTCAGAAATATTCGATGAAAAATTCTGAAATTTCTGGAGGAAGTAGTCAATGATGTTAAAGAAATTTGGAAAAATTTTCATTAATTTCGGTTTTGCCTAAGTGTCAGTTTCTAGTGCTGGCGCCCTAATGGCCCCGCGCCCTTATGACCCCAACCCGAATCAAGGGGTTTTCCCATCTTTTTGTGGGAGAGCCTTAAGACACGTAACTCAACTCTTAACTCCATTGGTCTCAGCATTCTCATTTGATAACCAAGGTAAGTAAGATGATACCAGAATGTGATTGAACCTTTGATCTCTCCAAAAATCAATATTTTTCAAATCTAAATTAATAGATTTGAAATTTCATTTCGATCTCTACCAAAAAATTATTCACAAATCAGAAAATTTTGGGTGAATAACCAAAATAAGCGAAACTCACAATAAATTTTCTAGTTTTATAGAGGATAAGTTATTGGACACAATCATAACCATATTTAAACAGTCGTAACCATAATTATCGGGTTTAATGTCATACATATATATTTTATAACATATTAATTAATTCTATAACAATGTCTAGTTTTTAATTAGAAACGAAAAAGCTAAAGGTTAACATCTTTAAAATAATCCTTAGAATCCGAAACATTATTTCTTCTAACAATATCAAGATATTGGATACCGACCGAATCCTCGTCTAACCGAACATCGCCTGACAAAACTCCGAACGAAAAAAACACAGTCTTACCAAGACATCATGCTTAACAAAACACCACCCAAAGAAAAAATTATGGATTTTCAATAGGTTGGAGGTATTTTTCGCGAGGAATGATGTTTGATTTAAAGCAGGCCGGGCAACTATTTGGAACCCTTTGGTTCCAAATAGTTTTACCCTTTGGTAATTTTACCCTTTGGACGGTATATTGTTTAAGACAATGATTTGTTAGGTGTTTTGGTAAGATGATGTTTTAGCAGACGGAGCTATGTAGGAATAGTTCTATTTATTCGATTTTTTAGCCTGACACGGAAGATATCTTTCTGTTTACAGATAGTATGTTTTAAAAATATATTTTATTTATATAAAAAAAGAATTAACCAAATTATTACTAAAATATTAAGGATGGAGTGGTGTTAGTTATGCGAAAATTATCGTATTCAAAGAAGGAATTCTCGTTGAAAACTCAACACATTCTAAATTTGTTAAAAATTTAAATATAAGCCTCGATGTGTGCACTGCAAAAATTTATGGAAATAACATAAAAACGACAGAATATTGGATGAAAACAAAGATATCTCTAAACGGAATTGATGTCAATTATAATGAGGATTCCACGATTATAAATGGAATTAAAATCGATACTAATGGAGAAAAGTTAACAATAAAGGGAAGTAATATAGATTTAAAAAGTTATAATATGAAGGGATATAAAATTTTGAAAGGAGGGCCTATTGAATTACGTGTTAATGGAAGAGTCAGCAATATTTCTACATCTAAAAGTAAATGCGTATTTAACCAACTCAAACCGAATAACACAATTATAAGTAATGATCTTAATATATGTGGTCGCAATATAGATCTCCAGGTATTTTGAGAAATAATTTTTTCTAATTTATAATAAAATTATATTTAACATAATTAGAGTAAATTTTTACATGCTTTCCCTTTTCAAAACGCTAAGGCAGTTTTGAAGGCTATCTAAAAGTAAATGAGATTCCTGGAGCCTACATAAGTGGTTAAATACTTAGAATTTAGAAATTTAAAAAATTTGCACCATTTTATCCCTGAATCATGATGGATATAAATCAATAAGAGATATAAAACCTGATTGATAAGCCAGAAAGTCTCAACATTAAAATTCAGATTTATATTGCTGATGAAGAGGGTAAAAATCATATTAAATTTTCTGGCGAGGTTGTTAATGTTCGATTGATTGGGGAAGGAAACACTTTTGGAAAGGAGGAGATTGAAAACGAAACAAACAAAATTGAGATAACTACCACTGAGATTCCTGGAGCCCACATAAGTGGTGAAACTGTAATTACAGTTAAGGGCAACTCTGTTTCAGTTTCATCTATAAGAGGAGTGTTTTATAATTGAAAATTTCTGGGAGATGTTCTTAGATTAGAGTGACAATTAAAGCAAAAAACTAAATGAAAGAAAAAGAATTCTATGAATTTTTAAGTAAAAATCTATTATACAATATTTATTAATTTAAATTAGAGTAGCAGAGACCCTGGATCACCGAGGCTGGCTAATCCTGCTCCATGCCGGTGAGCGAATTTAGCCCCGAGACCGACATCGAGGACCGAGGATAACCGCGTTTTTAAAAGATTTTATAACTTACAAAAATCATGTCAAATTTATTCAAATTTATCGAAAATTCAGCAATCAAATTCCGCTTTTTAATTTAATTGTTTCAGTAGATGTTTTGAATAATTTTCGGCGAAAACTAATCTTTGTAAATCAATGCATCAGTCAAAATTCTTAAAAAGTTTGGGAGTTTAATAAACAAAAATTTTCTAAGATCGAACTAATTCCAAAAGATGAGGTGCAATCGAAAAATTAAGCTACTCTAATTTAAATTAATTTTTTTAGTCTTTAGTGAATAAATTTTAATATTTAAGATCGGAATGTTTGAGTAAATACAGACTTGCTATCAGTGCTGAGTATGGCTCCGGGAGCTAGCTCCGGAGCCCGGCTCGGGAGCTAGCTTCTTTTTGAAAACCACGGAGCCGGAGCCAAGGTTTTTCAAATCCCAACGGCTCCGGCTATACACTCCTAAAGATGGGTTAAAGAAATAAGTAAAGATCCACCCGGAGCCAATTGGAGCGGCTTCTGGAGAATGAGCCTGTGCCAAGATTTTAAAACCCCGGAGCCGGAGCCAACAAGCGCCAAATACCCAGCACTGCTCACTGTCTTGTTGACTAAACGGAAATTTCTTTAAAAAGTTTATTTTTTTAAATTCGCGATTACGAGTTCGCTTTATTAAGTTATTATCCACCTATATTCTGCACCTATATTCTGCAGATTTTCATTAATTTAGATTAATTAAATTTTAAAACTTACAACTAGGGTTGTACACCGTCCCCGAAAGTCGGGGAATTTGCGTCCCCCCCCCCCCCCCGTGAAAAAATAAAAAATTTTCCCCGTCCCCGTCCCCCCCCCCCGTGGCAGAATTTTCCCCGAGCTCTCCTCGAAATTTTTATGCATAACTAAAAATATTTTCTTTTACTTGATATTTCTTTTACTCAGTAAGGGAAAACATTTTCTTTCAAAAATAATTAAATATGTGGTTGGTTGAGTGGCTAAGGCGCTTGTATTTATTTAATGGAGAGTTTGGTTCGAGTACTAATCACCCCCCCCCCTCCCCGTGGCGCTGCCTCCCCGAAAATTTTCCCCGTGGCCCCCCCCCCCCCCCGTCGGGGACAACCCTACTTACAACAATTAAGATCAAGTAAAATTATTAATCTGATGAACAATTTTTTAGCTAAAATCGATCAAATTAATTAATTTATTTATTTAAATTAATTATAATTTTTTGCGTAGTTATTAAAATTAATTAGAATTAATAATTAGAATTTTTACTTGGAATTAAACAATTATTCCTTATCTTACTTGTGATTATTTAATACGCTTCATTTTAATGTGGTAGTTGATTTATATTCCAACTGTTTTTAACCATATTTTTTATAATTATTATTTTATGAGTAGAAAATGCTAAAAATTAAACAATAAAGATAGATCTTCAACCGTGAGTTAGCAGAAATATTGTTAAGAATAAATCTGCCAACCCGGAAATTTGCACGCTGGCTCAAGCTCTTCAGAAACAAAAAAGAATTAAACAAAAATTGTGTCATCTACCGCAGGTGTTAAAGAAAAATAAACAAATTTTAAAATGTTAGAAAATATTTTGAAATAAAATTAATATAATATTTAATATTATGCGAAAATGGTTACATATTTTTGACATTTATAGAGTATTCTGTATAATTTTGAACATTTTAATAAATAAAAAGAATAATATTAATTAAAAATCAAAAATAAATATATTTATAATATTTTCAAAAATTTTACAGAAAAAATTTTAATTTCAGACAACTTCTAAGCAAACTTCTGTTAATCCGAGAAACTTAATTCATAATAACTATCATAATGGAAGTCTTTGTTAATATAACTTAAATCTATCTTATATTATTAATTCAATTGATCAAATAATACTACAATCTTAAATTTATTTAACAACTAATAAAAAACAAATTAACACTAATTACCAACATATCTGATAGTCAAATTAAACTTCTTAAATATTTATTGTTAAAAATTTTTTATTCTAGAACAAAAAAATAACAAATAACTATTTTGAAACCGCGTAATCAAAACGCAAAAAATTTAAGTATAACTGCTTTGAAAAAATTTTCTGTTTTATATAAAAAGTAACTTATAAAGATTTCTTATATTTTAAAATAAAATTTTATAAAAAGTTCCTTATAAATGCTGTCCAGAATTTTATAAAATCAATAGTATAACCCATTTTTAATTATATTCCACTAATTAGCCACTTAGAACAAAAAAACTAAGAAATCACTTTAAAATGGAATACTTTCTTTGATACGATGAAATATGCATATATACATTGAAATATATTCGTCGTATCAGTCGACCCCTTCACAATAATTTTATATCAACTAAATACCTACATGATTCTAGGACACCAAGTGTAGTATTTCTTTATTTATGATTAGGGATGGGATTTATATGGACTATCAATCGAAAAATATGGACATATAATATGGACTAAAAATCTCAAAATATGGACTGAAATATGGATTATAATCCAAAATATGGATCAAATATGGGCCAAAAACTACTAATTTTTAACGCAAAAATTTTCATCTTAAAGCAGAAAATGATAAATAAGCTAATCTTAATGCAAAATATTACAAAAAAATGAATTTAAAGTAATTATTTTGTTTCTAAACATACTTTGTATAATATTTGGGCCGAAAATTTTTTGAAAATTTTTTATAAAATTTTAATTTTTGATTTTTGACAAAAATTTTACGAATTTTTTTTTCAAAAAATTTTTTTACAAAAATTTTTGACCAAAAATTTCATAAATTTCAAAATTTTAACCAATTTTTGGCAAAATTTTACAAAAAATGACGAAATATGGATAAAATATGGAAATATGGACGGAACGCCAAAATATGAAAAAATATGGAAAATATGGATTGATAACTCATTATCGGTCTTATCAACATATGCTAAAACTATGTTTTTTGTGCGTTTCACGACCCAACTAGGTCAGGAAAAAAATATGGAAATCCATATAAATCCCATCCCTATTTATGATAAATAGGGCTTACAAAGAGCGTTATTCATAATTTATTATTTGTTATATTCATAATTTTTTTTGTCATTTAAATTATTAAAAATTTTGATTAAATTTATTTTAATTAAGTATAATGGTTTTAAATAAGATTCATCTGCTTTTTCTCCTTCTTTGAGAAGTTTAAGTTATATTTGAAAATATTAATATCATGATCAAGTTCGATTTTTTTCAATTCATGCATTTCTTTTCTCAGTAATAGTAATAATTAATTTTCGTAATCCCACATTTTGTAATTTTCCAACCTTTTTTAGCCCTTTTTCTAACCTATTTAGGTACCTATTTTTAGTTTTTTTTAACCTAAAAAACTCCCTTTAATTATAATTAAATATGTCAATTAGATCGACGTTTATCCTTACTAGCTGGTTTTCATCAACATTCACTTTCTGCAGATAGAGGACGTAAAAATATTCAGTCAATGAATTTTATATCTTTTTAACTTAAATATGCATTAAATAATAAGTATATAAATAATATTCTAGCTTTAAACTTTTATAAATATATATTAGACATACTAAATAATGACATTTTGAAATAAAAAGATTTTTAAATTTATTACAAATATAATCACTAATAGTTAACTAAATTAATTAATAACAACTCAATATTTCTTCAAACTATATTTTCAATTTTTTCCTCCTTTAAATTATTAAAAAAAATTAACTAGCTATATTAAGATTTTAATCAGATCTTGAATTACACAACATGTTCTGAAAAAATTTCATATGCAAAATTGTTAATTATTTAATCTAACCACTGCCAAAGCATATAATATAGATAACAGATTTCCACTCATTTAATAGTCAACTAATTTTAATATTAACTCTGAATTATTTATAAATTTATATCAAATATAGAATCAAAAATAGCGCTACATGAAAATTTTGAGGCAGCGCCAAGAATTCCACATGCTGAGGGAGGTGAATAGAAATCTCAAATTTTAACTAGAAATGATAGAGTATTTGACTAAAATTAAACATTATTAGCTTCCTTAATAATGAGAATAATTAGAAATAATCAGAAATAATTTCTCATCATCGTTAATAATCAGAAATAATGAGAAAATGAATTTACATAACCTGATCGATCCATTTACTGATTTTACAAACGCGGATTTTTTTATTTACGATGGGAAAAAGATTAAATATTAGAGTATGTATTTTTACTCGGGAAGAATTGTAATAATTGTCTGCGAATTTCATATAAAAAAATGAAAACTAAAAAATGTTAAATGAACTCAAAAGAAAAAAGTTATAGCTAGTAAAATTTTTAACATTATAGATAAAAGTCAATCTAATAATTTTTTTAGTGACATTACAACATATATTATAATGAACAATATATCATATTATTATTTTTTAAATTATGTAAGCAGTTATTATAGTATTTAAAATGTGTTTTTAATTTATACGAAACAAGTTATTTTTTGCCGGTTAAAAATATTAAATTATATTATATAAAAAAGTAATAGATTATTAAATTATTATTAATTATTATAAAATAATTATTAATGTTATTAAATCTTTTAGTTGATCTTTTAAAACAACACCATTACTTAAATTACCTTAATAAAAATTTTTATTTTTAAGAAAAAATTGTTTTGGTTAAATATCACAAATTTTGATAGCGAAAAGAAAATTACGTCACTATGCCCTTGTAATGACGGGGCTTTTTTGTAGTTAGCGTTTAAAAAATGTAAAAATTTTTGATGATTGCCTCTTGGTAATTAGAGAAATATCCATGTAAGTTTCATTATTATTCGAAAACAAAAAAGCAAAAGCCTTCTCCAGATTGTTTGCTACAGCGTCAGACAATGTAGAACAAGAAAAATAGAGAATACTCCAAAATCATAACAGCAACCGTCTACTTCAAGAGGAACAATAAATTTAAATCCTTAGCAATTAAGAGATGACATGTATCTAACAAGAATATGTTAAATATAATTGATATGTTTGCTATTAATAAATTGAATTAGTAAAAATTTTACATAAAAACGTTTAATGTTCAAACTATGATTTAAAAAATACGGAATGATTTAATTTTTGATATTATAAAAAACAATTAAATTATAGAAAGGATATATAATTGAAGAAATTAACTTTGAAATACTACTTATTTAATTAGTAAAAAATTAAGAGATTTGACGGATTAAAATAGTATTCTGAATATCCCGATAAACGGGCGGCGTTGGGCCACAGTTGTGTTTTGTCCATTTTAGTTATTTTTTCATTTTGTATTTTCATTTTGTTGACTTTTCCATATGTTAAATTTTTTCATATTTAAACAATTTATTTTCGATTTTCCTCATTTTTCTCACTTTTTTATAGTATTCTCTTCATGTGCAAATAGTTTACCAACAGGAAGTACATTAATCAAAATATTAAAAATAAGAAAATTTTATAAATACTTTAGATTAGGACGATTTGAAAACAAAATACAACAAAAATATATTTATGTTTTTAGAAGTATACGTTAGCAAAACCTAAAATCGAAATTAAAAAAACCTTACCAAGTATGGGAAGTACAATTTAAATAATAAAATTTCGAATTAACTCAGCAGAGCAGAGAAACAAATCGACAGTAAAAAAATAAAATAAAAATAAAAAACAAACTAATCAAAAAATTATAAAATTCGAAATTTTTAATTATTTGACTAGGAAAATAAACGAGTTTTGTATTTATTTTATATAAATTTTATAAAAGCATGAATGCATTAAAAATTCTATAAAAGACTCTTAATTAATTATTGATATTTTAAAATTTTATAAATAAAATTTAAATATAAAAGCAACTGAATTTCACGTAAACGCATCGAGCTAGAAATTGAAGAATCTAAACAATTTAATATTTACTCAATTTAGAATGATAAATTATAAATTCAAATTATAGAGCATCTATTTCATAAATTAAAAGATTCTGACAACGATTTATTGAAAAAGATCGATATGCTTCGGCCGAAAGCTTTGGACTAATTTGTAAAAAAAGATTAAGTATTTACTTTATGAATTATCAAATTTATAGGTATATAAAACTACTGCTTAATAATTACAATATGTTAAGCGTATATTCAAAGATTTGCCCAATAATAAGCTGACATGAATTTAATTATATAATTTTGCAAAATTTTATGATTTTAAATAATTTTATAAGTCAAAACAATAAAATCCTTCTCATATAATTTCTTTAGTTATCATATAACTCTCATATATAATTTCCTTAGTTCTCATAAAATAATAGAATTCTCATTAATCAATTAAAAATGCTAATAAAGAATTTTAAAATACAAAAATAATTTGTACTCTTTATTGCTTTGTTATCTTCGCTAACCAGAACAAGAATTAAATAGCTATATGCTTTACGAAATAGAAAATATTTTTATTAATTGCCAACATGGAAAAATCTAATTGAGTGGGCATAAAATAATTAAATTGAGTTAGACCGTTGTGTGATTGGCCTAACGGGAATTTTAAAAGTTACATCTGTCAGCTGGAGATAATCATTGTTTAACACAAATAATTTTTTAAATAATTAAATTTGATTAAAACATAAATAATTTTCTAAAAACCAATATTTAATTTTTTAACTCGAATAATTTTTTACAAAATAAAGTTAAGTTTAATTAAAACAAATTACTGAAAAACCAATATTTAATTTTTTAATCAAATAATTTAAAAAATTGTATGTTATTACAATAATTGATATTCATTAACTAATTGTTCTTCATTAATTTTTTTACATAGTTAAATTTAAACATAAATATTTTTTTCAAAATCAATATACAATTTTTAACTCAAATAATTTTTACAAAAATGAAATTACAACAAAAAAATTTTTTGACGTCAATAATCATCGTTTAACACAAATAATTTTTTAATAATTAAATTTAATTAGAACATAAATACTTTTCAAGACCAATATTTAATTTCTTTTAAATAAATGAAAACTAATATAATTAACATTTTTTAATAAAAAAATTTTTATCAAAGAAATTCAATAAGTTATTTATTAATCATACACATCATTTATCTATTCATTTATTTTCATTAGTCTACATCTAACACAATTAAAATAAAAATTTAAAAAATAAGATTTGTTCATTTTATTAAAAATGATGTTCTATCATTAAATATTTATTAAACTTTCAAAAAATTAGTAAAAAATCTAGCATTAAAACTATATTTACTAATATTATTTGAAATTATTAAATAATTTAAAAATTTTTATATTTAAATATTGAGAAATTTTTCTAAAATAGCTACCCCTCCTTGATCATTAGCATTTAAAAGCTCCCGATTTGAGGCACGTGCATTTGCTTGAGTTGTCGAGACACGCGGAATAGGTGCCGCAAGTGCGTAGTTTGATTCACTACCTGTTCCCGGCATCTTCTTTTGCATGGCTATATTTCCTACTAAAAATTATACTAATGTATCTTATTTACTATTATTACCAATAGGAATATTGATGTTGTTGTTGTTAACATTGTTAGCTTGATGCAAAATTGGTAGAATTTACATTGTTGTTGTTCCCAATAATACTTGTTCCATTTTACGAATCAAAAATTGAATTAAATAACAGTAAATTAGATAACAGTAAATTACAATTAATATTAAATTATTACAATTAAATACAATTAAAATTGCTTGATATTCATCGAATATAATACTAATATGTAGGTAGTATATAGGTAGTAATCAGTTAGAATAATTTTTAAAAACAAAAATTATTTTAACTGACGACTAAAAATTCAACCTAGATATTCAACAAGTAAAACATTAAAGTAAACCCTTAATTATAAAATTATATTAATTTGTATTTATCTCCATGTATAAGAAAATATGTATAAAATAAACATATTAGTAAAAATTATGGTAATTCTTTGGTTCGTACCCCCCACCCTTTTTCTGACCATTTTTTCATTTTTCCTTCCTTTCATTTTGCCATCACTTCATTTTGCCTTCCCTTCATTTTCCTTCGCTTTCTCCCTTATTTTTCATGAAGCAAGTATCTAAAAGGATTATGTATCAGGGGTGGCTCTCGTCTCGTATCTCGTGTCTCGTATCTCGTGAAATCTCGTGTTTTTTAGAGGTCTCGTATCTCGTGTCTCGTATCTCGTATTTTGCCACGAGACACGAGATATTTTCAATCTATTTAAGAAAAAATGTCGAAAATTTGGGACTATTTTAAGATCCTAGAATTAGGAAAAAAGGAAGATATCTTGCCCATTGGCCTTCCAAAGGTTTCAAAATTTTTGCCTGCGCCGCTGAAATGGTGAATTTTTTGACCTACGACCTTCCAAAATTACAAATTTTTGCCTGCGGCTCTGAAAAAGGAAGAAATCTGGCTTAATGGCCTTCCAAAATTCACAAAATTTTCGCCTGCGACGCTGAAAAAGGAAGAGGGATAAAGTTAGTCAAGCGGGAAATATCGGCGGACCTGAAGGGATAGAAGAATATCGGGCGATTTACTGGGATTAAGGCGAATTTAAATAGATATGAGGATTCGAATGGATATCTGGGAATCCATCAAGGTCGAGAGATATTAATGGATTGTGAGAATTTAATAGGTTATCTAGTGACTAAGCGGATATTATGTATGAAGATATTTATATTTTATACCTTCATCATGTAGTGGCTCAGAAAACCTCTACTCCTTATCGGGTGTCCATATCTCCCAGTATCTAATATCACTTAAATCAGTTGACAATCTCAATAATCCCATGGTATCTGTTTCTTTAACTATACTTGATCCTTCAAAATCTCATGATTCTCCGTAATCCCGATATTTAATAAATCCCCTTGATCCTCTAAATCCCCAACATCCTTCATAATCCACCTGTAATAATTATCCATTCAAACCCCTATATTTTCGACTTTACAATTTTATGTATGAAAAATTTTGAAAAACAATAAATACTTAATATCTCGTATCTCGTGTCTCGTATCTCGTGAAATCTCGTATTTTTTGAGAGATCTCGTATCTCGTTTTATCTCGTTCTCGTATTTTTTTGAGAATCTCGTATCTCGTGAATCTCGTGTCTCGTATTTTATGGCACTCGCGCCACCCCTGTTATGTATCTATATATGCATGAGAAAAGCTCTGGAAAAACCGGCAAGCCCTGTTCCCCGACGATCCCGAACCCGAAGGCTCGGGGAGCCCTGCTGGTTTTTTTTCGGGGAGCCCTGTCTGGTTTACCTATGGAGTGTTTTCCTAGTTCTTCTATATTCCAAATTAGTCTATATTTATTTATTATTTACTAGATTTAAATTAAATTAATATAAAAATGGTTTAATTAAATTAATATAATTTTTTGTGTATAACATTCGAATATTAATAATTTTAATAAATAAATATTTATTTATTTACTATATTATTAATTTAATATATTTATTATTTATTTATATACATTCTTATATATATTTATTTATAATACAAATTTTATTTAATCAATTTATTAAGTAATTGGGGACACTCCCAGTGTTGGGTTTTTTCGGAGACGCCCTGGGAGTCCAGCCCTCAACACTAAGGAAGAACGATTAAAGCCCTATTAAAAAAATATTTATTCAACACAAAGTGGGAAAGTTCTGTAGATAAAGTGAGTTAAGAAAAAGCTTTTTGCATTTTGGCTGTTTGGATAATAATGAATATTTTAAAGCTTTTTCCTTTATTATAGGTATATGCAAGTAAGGTTACCAAATACAGCTGTTATATCTATAACATTCTCGGCGCATCTATTTCAAGCGTCCTTGCTTTTAATATTTAAAAAAATTTTTGATGTTATTGAAAAACGGGAGAATAGGTATAGACAAAAGGGAATTTCTTTATTTAAAATTTTCACACACTTGTTAATTAATATATGTTTAATGTTTTTAATATTAATAGTGTATTTCTCACAAATATTCAAATTTTTCGTAATATTTTAAAAAGTTTTCAATTTGCTGGTTTTCCAACTCGTTGTGCACAGGAGGAGGATTCATTAGAGAAAATGGTGGTTGTTGCTCTGTTGGTCTAATAATATTCACAATTTTCTCATTTTTTAGTGGTTGTCCTTAATTTCTTGACGGTTTCCATTAATTAAAATTCAAAATACTGTCATAAGCTGTATTTTGAATTCTAGCTGTTCAGCTGTTCAAACTAATCATGTCTTCTTTAGTAAACGGTTGTATAATCAGTATAAAATTTTCTGAAGTAAAATTGTTGTTATTACGTATGGAAACACGGAGAATAAAAAATTCTATTATAACGATGAATGCTAAATTTTATGTTAAATGCATTTTAAATTTTCGATTAATCTTTCCAATTTCCACGCCCAAATTGATCTCTAATCCAAACTGCGTCACCAATTTCAAATATTTTAATTTTATTTTGCCTTTTTCACTTATTAATATCTATTTGGTTAGTTCCGGCTTATAATTTTATGATATGTATTTTATTATGTCTATCTTTGCTTGTATTTGTCTACCTAAGAATCTATAAGAAGGTGACTTTCCATTAAGTAATGGGTGCGGTGAGGCTCTGTATCTTTTAAAAACTCAACAAGAGAGTGTGTATTACTTGTGTGTATTAATATTCGTACTCGTCTATTTCAAGTATCAATAATAAAATCCAGATGGTGATTAAAAATAATTTATATTATCGATTTATAATTATTAATATTGATTTATGTTTTTAATTGTACTTGTGAAACATAGTATTTTTTAGGCTATTTCAATTTCTTAATCTTTATATTAAATTAAATTTTTATTTTTAAAAGATTTTTACTCGTTTTTTGACAATATACACATGCTATTATAATTTTTATGTACCTTCTTAGTTAATTTGATGTTTGATGTTGCTGCTTAAGTTTTGCAAGTATTTTTTAGTTTTTAATAGATATCTATGCTCCATTTTCAATAGTCATTAAAATATTTTATGTAGTACATTGTAATTTATGTTTTAGCCTTTTTAAGTTCGCACTTTTTATTTTATATGAGCTTTTTTGAATTTTATTTTTTGTTTAAAGAAAGCATTAATGGCACCAGCCTTAAAAAAAGACACCACATTTTATTCGTTTGCACCTCATAAATATATGTATATGGGGCAGTATTAATTTATTTACTTCATTGTATACTTATTATTTTTCCGATAAACTGTTTTAATTAAAAGTAAGTAGCTGAATAATTTTTCAATGGTTTGAGAGGATCCACTATAACTTTTCTTTATTATTATATCAATTATTTCCTTTTATAGTTGAAAAATACTTTTTAAAATAATTTTAAATAATTTAACTGAACTAAAAATACAGATTTTTAAAATCTTATTTTAAAAATTCTGATTTTACAGATTCGATTTACTTAAACATATATTATCGATTTTAAAAAAGATCAACAAAATTACAATTATTTAAAGCATTATTTAGTTAGATTTACAATTAGATAATTTTATAATATAGGTAATTATATAATTTATACAATTTTAAATAACAATGATCTACTTCCAGTCTCTTTGTGTAATTAAACCAAAATTATAATATACTTGAATCATAATATTGTAAATCATAATATATTAATTGATGATTCTAAATAATATTAATTTTCTTTATCAATTAGATTATCTTGAATATGTATTTTAGTAAAATATTTAGGTTAAAAGAGTATTATTCTATTAAAAATAAGTAAAATCTCCTAATTTTTTTATATCGAATTTTATAAATTTGCTATCAATATTTTCATTTAATTACTAAAATTATTTTTATTTTTAATTTGTATCATACATTTTTATTAAGATTTTTATTTTTACAAAGTTATTTCTATCTCTTTTTGACTTTGAAATTTGAAAACCTCCGATTCTTGCTCTAAAACTACTAAACATTAATCTTTGAATTCTAACCAATACATGCTTTTTTTGTTTAGACAATTTTTTTATTAAAATTTTATAATTGAACATTAAATTAAAAATTAATATATTTATTTAGACTCACTAACATTTCCTGACCTACTTGATGATGTTAAAATAATTAATATATAGTGAACCTGTTGATCATTGTAAAATAATTTATTAAAAAACAAACGTTTAATTTATTTGTATAATTTCTGTCCTCCGAGCTCTTTAAATTTATAAATTGGTTTTTAATCAGGTCAAATAATCGGAAATTTTCAATTTAAATAAATATTTTAATTTGAAGATTTCATTTTTAATAATTTTTATACTTATAAACATTATTATAATTTGATTGGCCGTATTGTATATGTACACATTATAATTTTTTAATTGAATTGTTTTCCAGCAATTGTATGAAATATCACTTTTTTATTTAGCACAATTAAATTTTAAATTGCATTTTTTGTCTGCATTTTTTGTCCATGTGTTTCCGTTTTGCGTGTATGCAGTGTTTTATGTGCAGCACTAAATTACTTTGTCAGTGTTGATTTGAGACATTTTTTTGCTGTGCGAGGTTTGATTGCTAAGTATTCCATTACATTATGATAGTTTTAGAATTATTTTATACTTTTAATATCGCTTTTTCCTCGGATGATTTTTTAGTTTTATTCAAAATTTATAATGAACGTTATACATTTATTAATACATTAATTTCAATCTAAAATAATCTATATTTTTACACTACTATTTAAAATTGGTTTTAATTTAAGAAATAATTCTTTAACATTTTGATAATATTAATATTTTTTACTTAGATTTATTCTAAATAATATTTAATATAAAAAAGAAATTATTTCTATCAAAACAAGAACATATTTCTATCAACCAATACATTTATTGTGTATAACTGAGCAAATGGAAGCGGACGGCATTTTAAGATATACCAAAATATAAATTTGAGATTTTATAAATTTATAGTGTTTAAATAAATCGCTAGTTTCCATCAGTGTTTGCGAAAGCATTCCATAATTGGGTTGTTATGAACTTTTAAAGTTTCCCTTTTTAGAGAGGGAAAAGAGAAACAATACACCAATTACTTTTAAAAATTTAATTTTTATTAAAATTTAAATTTTATTAGGTATATTTAAAAACTTTCATATAGAATAAATTTGATTAATAAAATTAAATCTAGATAAGATAACTTGTTTTATTCTATTAGAAACCTAATCTCGGGCATTAACACTAAAATAAAAGACCATAACTAACTGATCTTCTTCACAATATAAAATATCCTATCAAAATTTATAAAAGAAATTATGGGCATTTTAATAATATATTCTCAAATTCTATTTTTTTATAAGTAACTTGAAATGGAGACTTATTTAGAGTTATTCTTCGCACCATTTTATTGATGTTAACTTCTTAGACCAGCTTGTTTTGTGTAATATAGGTAAGTCAATGTGTTTTCATATTAAATTTATATAATTTTTAAATTTCATTGCAAAAATTAGTTTTTTATGCTATTTATTTCTTAATTCCATGGACAGTATAATATATTCAATAATTAAAGTACTTTAATATATTCAATAATTAACTATTCAATAATTAATTTAAAGAACTTCCAATAATTTAAAACACCAAATTTTTATTTGGTGTTTTTTGATTTGTATATAATTTGTCTGTTTATTTGATGAATTTATTGTTGTGGATGTGTCGGAAAAAGCCATAGTTTTGTTTTGCAAATTGATGTTGAGAATTATCTGAATTAGAAAATAATTTTTAAAAAATGTATTAATAAAAAATTAAAAAATTTATTTATATAAAATAAAATTTTAAATTTTTAAAAGTTAAAAATATCACTTGTGGCTGAGATGTAGACCGTGCCTAAAGTTTGAAATTAAATAAAAATTTAAGTTAAAAAATCACTCGTGGAAGAATGGAAGTTTTTGCACTATGTAATTTAATTAACTGTATTGTAATTTGAATTAACTGAATCAACGAAGACAACATTCTACTTGGAGCACTAGAATTTAGTAGTAATATAATCTTTGATTCAGTTTTAATGTATTCGATATATACTTTTATATTTTTACATTAATATACATATACTATTACGCATTTCAATAGAGTGGATTTTGGAACTGAAGATTATTCATCTGTTAAGGATGTGGAGAATAAAATTGTAAAATTATTGTTACATTTATAAAATAAGTATGCTAAAGTTTTTTATATTAAACAAAGTATTTTACACTAAAGTTGAAGGCACTTAAAATATAATACGGTAAATGTCCAGCTCGTCGTCCCCATGTCCGCAAATGCCTTTCTGAAAAAATGCATTTTTCCTGCATTCTTCTCCTCTCCTCTCTCTACCATAATTTTTTCGGCAAACAACTGACAGTTTAGCGCGAATAATAAAGGGAGCAAACATGAGAAAGGTTTATTTATTTACGGATAAATAAAAAATTTTAAATTATAAAAATCTGTGATAAAGTTCTCAACTATATTTCAAGTAGATAGGTGTGTTTTATAAAGAAAATGGTTTAAAAATTTTTATTGCTTCAGAAAATGTTTATAAAAATGTTTAAACAATAAATTTCAGAAGATTTTTAATTTATAATTCTAGCGTTCATTTAGAACCATATTTAAAATTCGGAATTAAAGAATTTTATTTAAAATCAGATCGGAATTAAAAAAATTTAATTATGATTCTTAATTATTTTATCATTTACCGTTTTTATTTCCAATGACTTTATCACAGATTTTTATAATTTAAAATTTTTTATTTATCCGTAAATAAATAAACCTTTCTCATGTTTGCTCCCTTTATTATTCGCGCCAAACTGTCAGTTGTTTGCCGAAAAAAATTATGGTAGAGAGAGGAGAGGAGAAGAATGCAGGAAAAATGCATTTTTTCAGAAAGGCATTTGCGGACATGGGGACGACGAGCTGGACATTTACCATATAATACTATAATAAAAAATTCGAATTTGTCTTAAACAAAAATAAAATTAAAAAAACATATTTTCTAAATAGAATGAAATTTTTATAATTATCCCAAAATCTATTATATCAAAATTTTAAATATAGGTATGAACTATGAAAAACCTTTTCAAACAATAAAAAGAATATTAAAAATTTGTCAGGCATAGTTCGTTTTCGAGCTCCAAGATTTTCTTCACTCAGTTTGATGATCCCACTGAGATTTTCATCTCAGACAAATCTAAAGTCAAAACATTAGAAATGTATTCCGCTATTTATAGGGAAAAATTGTTGTTTTTGTGAATAAAATATTTTTTAATTATTTTTTGATTTTATTCTATTCAATGTTTTTATTTGAAAGAATAAATACTTAATTTTCATTGGATCTATTTCTTTCATTGGATCTGACAAATTTAAGATCACAATCCGCTAAATCTAATAATCCTTTTATTAACTTTTTAAAAATGTTTATTTTATATTATTTTTATCATAATATTATTTTTTCCAGTCTAGCCCAATTGAGCTCTGTTTTTGTTTTAGAATATTTTAAAATTCTAACTTTCTTTTATTGTTTTTACAACAATTTTCTTGTATATGATCGTAGCTCGGGCTAATATATAATTTTTTATATTCTCTAATAATAGAATATATTCTATATTCTCCAATTTTCCCAGACCAAAATTTAATTAATAAATTTATATGATTTCTGGAAAACTAGGAAAACTTGTATACTACTTTAAATTATATATCTATTAATTTAAGTATACATAAATTTAAGTCCATCCTTCATATAATTTTCAGAATTTTTATTTTTTGTTAAAGCTTTTTTTTTGTTATTAATTTTCGGTTTAGAAGTTTCCATTTAAAGCTGAGATATGAATTACAATCAGTTTTAATTTTTTCTTTCCAGTTTCTCAAGAAAAAAGCCATAATATTTTTCTTCTTCATTCGTTTTTTAAACAAGGATTAATTTATAATGTTTAAAATAATTATTAGAATTCTATTTATTATATTATTATTTCACTTTACGTGCAAATAACGGTTTTACTTCTTAATTAATTCAAATGCGCTTGCTTTGAATTGAGCGTCAAATTCATTTATCATCATCGTTTTCTATGATTTCATATTTCATTACAATATATCTGATGGCATTTTATTATTAATGTTTATATTTATAAGCAAGTCTAGAGAGTATGATGCAACGTTTTGTTCAATCGTTCCTCTTGTATTTAGAAGTATCGATTATAATATTTAAAATTAATATGCGTCTATTATTTATGATTTGAAAGAAAGTTTACGACTTTGCAGCATTACGTATTACTTTCTTATTTATATAAATGCTAATTTATTTAAATAACGAGTATTTTTTAATTTTCTATTAGAAAAAAATTTCTTATTTAAATAATAAAAAGTTGTAAGGTTACTGCTTTTATTTACTACTTTTCTTTCGGAAAATTTCTTATTTAAATAATAAAAAGTTGTAAGGTTACTGCTTTTATTTACTACTTTCCTCTGTATCTCTCTTAACTACCAACCTCCAGCTCTTAATCCACCAATATACCTATGTCTCTATTAATTCCCCAACTGTTAATCCTAGATTCCCTCAATACCTTTGTTAATTTCCCAAATCCATTCATAATTGATCTTAATCCCTCTATATCATCCATTGTGACTCAACTTTACAGCGCCGCAGGCGAAAATTTTGATAAATATAATTTCGGTTCCGGATCCGGATATCCGAATTTTCGGTTCGGATATCGGTTCCGGATCCGGATATCCGAAATTTTCGGTTCGGATATCGGATCCGGATATCCGAAATTTTCGGTTCGGATACCGGATCCGGATCCGGATATCCGAAGATTTCCAACTATCCGCCAACCTTATTTATAACTCTTGCTACATTGAAATCCCCCAATATCACTTCAGATCCCCATTAATCCATGCTTACTCTCAAAAAGTCCCCAAATCCCCAGATATCCAATCATCATGATCGAAGAATTTCTTCCTTTTTCAGTGCCGCAAGCAAAAATTTTGAGAATTTGGGAAGGGCAAGGAGCAGATCTCTTTCTTTTTCTGCGCCGCAGGCGAAAATTTTGATAAATTTGGAAGATCAAGAAATAAGATTTTTTCCATTTATTGTGAGGGAAATTTCGAAAAAGTGCGGAAAATTGCGTAAAAATCTTAAAAATCCGCAACTCGCAATCCGCAACTCGCAATTTTTTTTAAAAAATCCGCACCCGCAATCCGCAACTCGCAATTTCTTTTTTAAAATCCGCACTCGCAATCCGCAACTCGCAACTGCAAAAACCCCCGCAATTTCCGCAATCCGCAACTCGCAATCCGCAATTGCGTGCAGCCCTGATGCTTATTGAATTGTATTCATAGATAATTATTTTATTATTTATCTTATCATTCAATTTAATGTCTGTAAGTACTAAATACATAATCAAGACTAAATATAGTTTACGCAATAACCCGAATATAAATAAAATACGTAGTTTCATATTGTTATAATTGTAAAAAATTATTTTTCAAGAATATCTTGGTTTATATCGGTTTAATTAAATTTAAATTTTGCTTAAAAATATTTTTCTTTGAATAAAACTTTATCTATGATTCATCACTATTTATACACTCATCCTTATGTTTCAACCAATTAAAAAAATTTGACTATACATGTGGATTTGTTGAAAAAATTTCAATAAATGTGTTAGAAAGCAAAATTCATACAATAATTTACATTAAATATATATATACGTCCCAAGCTAGTTAGGCGTGTTTTTTTCATTATGCTTATTCATTAAGAATCTGTAAGTTTTGCTTTAATATAAATGTAGTTACTTATATAAATGTACATCTTAAATCAGTTTCAATAGCAGTAATTTAATTAAAAGATATAATTTATAAAGTTTATTTTATTTGAGATTTTTTTAAATTTATTTTTTAGAAATTCGCTAAATAATTTTAATGATATAAAATCTAATGATATAAAATCTATTTATGATATAAAATCTAAATGTACTTATGCGTAAGTTTTCTATAAGTAATCTTAATCAAGTTTTGATTTGAATTCTATTTGAAATTAAATTTTGTCAAATCTATATTACGTAATATAATTTAAGCATTAGATCATTATTCCCTTAATAATTACATTACTATTAGATTACTATTTTCTATTTCATTACTATTTCTTTTTTATTACTATTTCTATTTCATTACTACATTGCTATTTCTTCTTCCTGACTTATTGCTCTGGAAACTTAAAGTCGGGCTTCAATTTTGGAACAAAGTACTATGCCAACTTGTTCCTCATTTCAGTCCAATATACCATAACAATATTCTGAAAATAATATTGTTGAATTCTCATTATTTTCGTGTAAAAATTATAGAAAGTGAATCCTTTATCACGAATAATGGTCATTAATTTCACATTTCTTACAAATTCCTTCTATACCTTTCTTTTCACTTTTTCACACAAAGAAAATAATTTTTAGTGCATATTAATAGGTTGAATAAAAATATTTCCATTTACCTCTAATTGGTCCCATACTTTTTACTTTTTTTGATAGCTTATCAAATATTTTCTTTTCCTATTTGGTGCTTACGATAAGTGAAAGTAAATTTAATAAAACAAATTTAATAAAATAAAATTTATCACGTAATAAATTAATATAGTTTTATTAAAAAAATATTGTTTTTATTATGTCTTTAGTTTGTAGGATTATGCATAAACAAATTCATGAGAATATGAAATAAATTCTATAATATTGTCAGATTTAAAAAATTTTAGAAATAAAACTGTTCCTGGACTGCGGGATGACAGCTTAAAGTAAATTATTTTTAATTTAGTTTAATATTTAAATAATAAATTAATTCTTAGTTTCTTATTTTCTTTTTCATTTTCCTAATTATTTCTTAACTATTCTACTTCTAAAATATCTGCCTGAACTTCTAACTCCGACTTTCACTTTTATGTCGCGTTTTCAGCTTACGGAATTTAGTTTTAATAACGGAATTTAGGTGTAATTGAGTCATTCGTGAATATAAGTTTAATTAAGTCATTCGTGAAACGACATTTCCTTTGTAACTTTCTTGCAGGTATTTTTTAATTATAAGAGAATTTATTTAAACTCTTCAAAATAAAAATATTTTGTCAATATTTTAGTAACCATTATTTTTAGATTTATAATATCTAAAATTTAGTTAATAATGCTCTTCCTTTATTTCAATTTATAATTAAAATATGTATCAAATTCGCCCATTATAAATAGAAATTGCCAATAGTTTTAACTTTTATTTATCATCAAAAGTTAATTTCATAATATGATTTGTAATATTATAGAAATTAAATTATTTTTGACTATTATTTTGTTGATAATTAAATCGTTAATTTGATCATAATTCTTCATTAATTAATAAGATTATTTAGATATTTCTGATAAAATATGTTTCAAGAATTTATTATTTTATTATTTGACCTATTTAATTTAAAGTTCAAAATTATCTTTAGTAAATTAAAAGGCATACGAATTTTTTGAAGGTGTTGGCTAATTTTAAATGCTTTAAAATCATTATCAAAAACTATTTTAAGTTTATTTGTCTTTATATGTTTATTTTGCTTTCATTGTTGAATTTAAATTCAACTTTTTCATTCTGAAACAAAATTCTACAGAAACGTCTTGAATACAAATTTCCCTCGCAATAAAACTTTAATTATCTTTTATAAAATTTAATTAAATATTTTATTATTACAAAATTAAAAATTTTTTAATTGTTTCTGTTGAAGTTAATATAAAAAATAATTAAGATATTCGACACTAAAAGTTGTTAAAGTATTTTTTTGTTAAATAAATGCATTTAAATTTTCGTTAGTAATGCCAAACATTTTTTAAAATTGATTAATGATTTCATTCTTGTTTTTATTTAATTCGATGTATTCTATTATGCCGCTACAATAATCAATGCACAAATAGTAATAGTTGTTAATTATTTTGTATTCGTGGGGAATAGACTATTATTCTAATATTAAATTAATCAACATAATTATGGCAAATAATGAAACCTTTTGGAAGCTAGCTAGAATGAAATATATCCTTAGATTAATATTTGATTATGCAGATACTATTCAATTTTATTTTTTATAGTAATTGTCGAATAAAAAAATTGATTAAAAGCGTTTAACTTATTTTATATAAAATCAAAAATGTTTTTAGAGTTTTTTAATTTTTTCCATAATTTTTTCTATTTAGATGCAAAGTTTCTCTATTTAAATAAAATTCAAGATATTTTTTCACATAATAAATCTATTCTTTAAATATTGTAGTATTCTTTATGTTGATTACATGATGCGCCGAATCAATATCATTTGATACTTTATTTATACAATTTATTATTGAAATATTCACTAAAAATCAGTCAATTATTTTTTAATTAATTATGGATTGATTAATATTATATTCTTGTATTTGTATATATTTTTAGTAAATTTTTTGTTTAAACTTTTCAGTATATTTTCGTTACAAAAATAGAAAAATAATATATTCATATTATAGGCATTTACAAAAATTAAATTAATTCATTAAATAAGATATTTACAAAATATATTAAAATAGTGTAATTAGTGTATTATTAATTATTATTCCCGCACCACACTAATCAGTTTATTTTTAAATTTATTATACATATAAACAGCTTAATAATTTAATATTATTAATATTTTATTCATTTAAAATATTTTAGTTCAATTTTACTTTTTCATACATAATACTTTTATTAAACGGATAATGAAACGTTTAGATTACATGGTTACATTAAATCTAAATCCTGTATCTATGGATTCATTTATTTTACTTTTACATTTATGTAAAAAATAATTTTTTATTTAAAAAATTTTCTAATTTTTTATAATACTACATTATACAAAAAATACTAAAAAATATTTAATTTTTATTTGTTTTCAATCTAAGTATATGATAAAAATCTCTTCAACTAATTTTGAAGAAACTACCTGACAAATTATTAGATATAAACGATAAAATTATATAATGGAATTAAACGCGTATTTGCGTTACATACTTATAATCGATTTAAGTAATTGTTTTAGATATTAGAAATATTTTTTTATATAATTTACCTTCTTTCACTCTCGGCATAAAATTTTACTATTTATAATACTCAAAGTTTTCTATTGTTAATAAAACGAATTGTTGTAAAAAGAGAAGGAGACTTTAATCTATCTTCAGCCTTTTTCCTTCTCTTTAAAGAAAACAATTTTTATATATGTGGAGAAAGCAATTTATTAATAATTTTTGTTATGATTAATTTTCATTCCAACTTTGTTTGCAATTATTCCAATAAAAATTTTTAGTTTTTCTTTTTAAAAAAAAAGAAACTTTTTTCTACCCTTTATTAGCAAAAAACATTAAAAAAATTTATTATACACATAAATGTTTAACGTTTTTCTTCATTATTGTATTTATATCAATTTTTTATTTTCTCTGTTGGTTTCTTTAGTATTTACATAATTGCATCTGAATTGGACGAGTCATCCATAGATTTATTATTTTGTAAATGTTTCTTTTTATAAGCCTTGATGTGATAATTCCTTAATTCTTAGTTAGTTATGTGATTATATTTAAAGAATATCTCACGTTCTGTCATAGTCTTATTTCTCAATTTATTATGGACTCTTTTTTGATCCATATTCATCTGACCTGATAATAAAAAATTTTACAAAAAAAACTTTTTTTCAAATAAAAAATAAATTTACTTCGTTTTTAAAAAAAAATAATTTTTTTGACGAGTCTGAGGAGGAGGAGGAGGTAGTTTAGTAGTTATTTTATTAATAGGGTTGCTTTTAATCCACTGAATAAGGAAGAAGTTAATTTCGCTAAAACTGGTCCAATAGTGTTTACGATTGTTGAGAAATTTAAGCTTAAAAATTTTTTAAATGAGAATTTTATCAAAAAATTTTAAAAAATTTTGTAATGATTAAAAATTTTTATCTCAAAATTTTATAAAGATAAAAATTACTTGAAATTCAATTGTAGTAGCCTTATCACATGATTGCGCACATAAAATCTTGTATTAATAATTTTTTCAAAACTTTTGGGATATTTTATTATTATTTTCTTATTTTTTTTCTTTTTCTTATTATTTTTTTTCTTCTAGTCGTTGAGACAGTATTTATTAGTTTTTTTTAAATCATTTTTTAATTAAAAAATTTGGTTGTTCATAGAAATAATTTAACAGAAGTAAATATCTATAGTAAAAGAAAATTAATAGACACATAATTTCTGATACTTATATTTTAATTTTTTAGAATTATCATGTTATTGGCTTCATATTTCACTATATTAAATAAATATATTTATTATTATTTTCGCCATTGAGTTGTCGCCATTAAGTTGAATTGATACGATTTTCAAAAGTAGTTTCATATATTTATAGGTTTAAATTTTTTACTAGTTTTAATGTCAATAGATAGGTTGTGTCGTTCATATATTTTTTAAAATTCTTTTATAATAATGTTTCTATTATATTATATTTATACAAATCTTATAATTATATTGAGAACTCTGTAATAATGCTAAGATGTGTAAGATTTGTAATAATGTTAAGATGGGTCAAGGTTATTTTAATAAAATAATTTTTTCTTATTATTTTTATTTAATTCTAATCTACAAGTTTTTTAAGTATTCTAAGAACAGTAACAAAAAGAGTAATATTAAATTGTTTTGAGTATTAGAAGTAATAAAACTTTAAATGTTACATTAATAATTTCATCAAATAAAATTATTAAATAAAATTCTACTAAAATAATTAATTGCTATTGATATTTTTGGAGACGTTCAACGTTGAGATATGGATAATATTTTTTATGAATACATCAGGAAAAAATAAAATACACTGCTATAATCAAAAAAAAATTTGTATTTTAAATTTTAATAAATAAAATTTTTATAATTGAAATTTTTAAAAATGATAATGAAAAATCGAATGCCTATCAAATTTTTAAATTACGTTCAATTGTAACGAAAAAAATTTTTTAATTTGCTAAGAAATTTTTATGAATAAACACAAATAATTCAAATAATTTTTCACTGACATAATCTAAATATACTTTAAAATTATGCATTGATTTATATTCTTTTGTAATTGTGATTATTTTCTAAAGTTGGTATTTAAAAAGATTTTTCATTCATTAATAAACTTTAAATATATTTTCATTTTGTATAAGCCCTATTTAATATTAACTACCAAAAATTAAATTTATTCCCAACATTATCTATCATTTTAAAACATCAAAGTTTTACATTCTATTATTTTTCACAGACATTATTATTCAAAATTTTATCATTTGTGATAATAAATTCTCCTTCCTAAATAAATTAAATTCTATTTATTTTGCCGCTCTTTTATTTCCGTGGATAATTTATTTAATTATTTTTATTAATTTTACTTTTTAATAAAAATATATATTTTGAAAAATTAATTTGTTACAGAGCTAATAAAAATTTTTATTTATTTTTAATTGAATATTTAAATATCTAATTTATTTGAAGAATTAATTTTATATTTTATTATATACCTAATTTATTGGCAGCTGGCTTTTGACAATTCAATCGAAAAAATTTCCTAGATTTTTTTAATAAAGTAAATTTTCTAAAAATAAATATTATTACATTCTTTGATCTACCATCTTTTAATAATAATAGCAAAATGTGCCATTTTTATGTTAATTTACCTAACATTTGTTGTTGCAAAAAGAAGTGCCAAAATTACATAATAACTGTCTTCAAGTCTTCTATTTTATATCTAATAAGCTTTATTAGCGTTCATAAGAATTTTGCTTCCCAAGATAGTCCTCTAATATGGAATGGAGTCTTTTCTCGATGTTTAAGGTTACTACATTGGTTACTATGTGCAATAGTTATTTTCCGCCTTTATATAAAACATAAGCAATGTCTATTTGTTAGCTTATATATTATTAAACTTCTTTTTCTATTGATGTTTTTATATATTTTTTATGTTACTTAATGATTAAAACAATTATATTATAAAACAAAAAATAGTTAATATATGTTTTTGCTCAATTACCGGTGTTTCAAATAAAATTAAGTGGTTCTCATTTAAATTTGATTAAATTTACAAAATATTTTAGGTAAGATAAAAATTTTCTAATTTTAAATTATATTATCTTCAATAGGAAGCTAAAAAGTGTATTTGCAACGTATTTGATTTTAGTATAGGCCTTAAGCTCGTCTTTTATTTTATTTATAAATTTTCTTACGTTTTCTCTATGTAGTTGTTAGGTTGCTAAGTTTATTTATTTCACTAAAATCTGAAGATAGAATTGAACCTTCTTCGCTAACAAAAAATATTTAATAAACAGCAAACTTCTTTTATCTATATGGTCTTATATATGTCATTTGCCTCGAATCTACCATTTGACTTCCCAGCTTACTACAATTTATTTAATTAAACCTTATTTTGTAGTTAATTAAAATTACTTTTTTAATTTGTTTAAAATAATTTCTAAATTCAATCATTTTTTATTTAAATTAGTGCTAGTAATTTTGATAATCTAACTAATAATTAGATATAATTTTGTATTAATTTTGATTCTCATTTTAATTATTATTGAAATCAGTTAAATTATATGTTTTTTTATAGTAGATTATTTATTACATCAAATAACATTCTTAAATAATGACTAACTTTTTAGATAAAATAATGGTTAAAATATTTAAAACAAAAAACTTTATATAAAATCATCTGTCTCATCTTCCGATACTTCGATATTGGTTCATATGTTTTCTAATGTTAAAAACATTAGATACTATGTAAATATAATTTATATTACTTAACAGAAAAAAGCTGTCTTTTAGATTTAGGCATTATTGTTTTAATTAAATTTTTTATTTTTAAGAAATATTTTTTTTATCGATTGTTTCCCCGAAGATGAAAAGAAGAGGTGAATGGCATGCAAACAAAGCTAAATCGGTTAGTTATAATAGTGAATAGACAAAACACGAGCATTAAGAATAACTAAAAATAAAAAAAACAATGTAAAAATATAAATTAAGTACTGATTAATTAGAAAAGTTGAGAATTTTTTGTTATGTATTAATAAAAATAAAATGCATATAATCAATTAAACTCATACCTTATATTACAAGAATTTGAAATTGCTAAATTTTGTGGAGTTACAAAAAACAAGACACCTTTTGGCCAAAATGGCCAAAAAAATATTAATAATTATTCTATTATTAAGTAAAATAATATTAATGTTATCGTGCTGAGTGAAGACAAATCTCAAATAAGCTCACTTAAATAGAATAAATATTCTTATATTTTTTTGAAATATTAATTAAAGATAAAATTAAAATATTGACGTTATAACGAATTGGATTTGCATCTCTTCCAATATACCGTAAATCCTCTAAAATAGGCCCTAAAATAACCCCCCCCCCCCAATAAGCCCCCTCTTTTAAATATCTAATTATGTTTGGCATTATGTTTTTATATGCATGTCATTGTCGGAGCAGTTCAACTAAGTCCGCACGATTGAGTCCCCCTTGTATATACCTCAATTGAGTCCCCGTGGATTTAATTATCTTCAAAAGGATTAAGAGGGATATCGGGGGATTTGTAGTGATTAAAGTGAACATCAGGGGACTTGTATGTGACATAGAGGGATCAAGTTGGAGTGAGTAAGACGGATATGTTTAGAGGGAGTAAGACGGATATGTGCATTTGGGAGCTAGGAGAGATATGAAGGGACTCTGGGATATCGAATAATTTCCCCACCAGCCGTCCAAATCCAATTATATCTCCGATACAGCCCGAGCAACAAAAAATAAAATTTAAAAAAACGATTTAAATGAAAAACTTTATCAAAAAATAAATAAAAATCAGCGTCATCATTTCACTTATTAGATCTGTGGCCCTAAAAAATAATAACAATGAAAAAATTCAGAAATAAACGTGTTGGATAAACGTCATGTATTGGATCAAATTCATCAAAAATTAGCAAAGTATAATAATAAATATTAAGAAATTGAATTAATCTTTATGATAAATTATAAATCTTTTTTACATAATAGATCATAGTAATTATTAATAGATTATAGTAATTATGATTAAAAAAAATTCTGATTAAGGATTTTCCGGATTATATATTATTGTCTGAAAAATTAGTTTGTTTATTATTTATTAATTATTAAAATATTTTAATTATTAAAATATTTTTTTGATTTAAAAATATTTTTTTGATTTAAAAATATTATATCTACATTAAATATTTAAAATGAACCTCACTATAGAATCGAAATCATTTCATTATAATTGAACAAATTTGTGACAACGACTAACAAGTCTCTATGGTGGGATTCCAAATTTACTGTATAAAAGTATTTTTTCTTATATTGAAAAAAGGTTCATAACGATAATTTAGACTTGATATGTTAATAACATATGATGAACTTTATTCTATTTTAATTTAGAAATCAATTGAAAAATAATACTTTAAAGAAATAATTTAATTTAAAGAATTAATTACAAAAGAATAATTTAAATCTAACAACTTAAATCTATAAAATTAAGAATAATTTTTTTAAAATTTATTTTAAAGCATAAAAAATTAATTATCTCATTTATTAATAAAATAAAAATGATAATACATTAATGAAAAAATGAAAACATATTTATGTATAATTTTGAGATATTCTAGAAAAACAGTTGGTAAAATTTGTATAGAGTTATAGAACATTGAAAAAAAATGAAATAGTGAGTATATTGAGTAAGTATATGTGAGTATATTTGTGAGTATATATTGAGTGAGTATATTTGCCCCAGATAAAATCAGTAAAATTCAGATTTGTTGCCCCGGGAGTTGTTCAGTCCTCCCAGGACAAAACGAGATTACCCATTATTTGCCCAAAGATGTGTTGGTGTATGATTACACCTGTCACGCCAATTTTTGGGATACCAACCATGAAGAGCCTTTCGAGGTTACAGCTAAGTGCGATGCCTTTGATCCATGTCAGTTAGTAAAATGTTATTTTTGTCTAGACCTACTAGCGAATCCTAGTTGCGATTTCAAGATGTGTTTCTTTGTTCTTGTTTCCGTAGCTCCTCCCTCCTTCCTTATTATCAGTTGCATTTGTGGCGCCCTTCAGCGAATATTCAGACCATTTAAAGCATTCATAGGAATTTTCCGGTCTCTCAACAGATGGGGGACACGAAGCGGAGAATTAGCTGTGGACAAAGGGAGAAGTGTCTTAACTAGTAAAAAAGCGTTAATAAAAGAAAAAACTCATGGAGCTAAGAAAAAGATACAAAAAGAGAGCAAGAAGTTCAGAGAAGCGAGTTTAGCCCGGTTAGCTAAATATGGAATCACCCTCATAATTTTTTTCCTCCTAACCCACCTAGCCTCGAGCGACACTATCTCAGTCATGTCCGAGTCAGAAAATTGCCGAATTAATAATAATACCAGAATTTGTTCAGTTTCGAGCTCAACCACTCTTACTCTACTACCAGCCGGCCAACCCACTAATCTCCTCATAAAAGATGAAAAGGGAGAAATTTTGGGGGCCCTAACCTTTAGTTTATTGAGCTTGACCCTCAGTTGCAACCCAAAAACATTAGCATTCTTGAGGAGTTACCGTATTAATACAAGATCTGTTTGGCGTTGACCTACCACAGGTTCTTGTACCGGTAGCTTTTGTTCCAACGTTGGAGCAAATACTCATGTCCCCGAGGTAGCAGAAGTTATGAAAGAGCCAGGAGCGAGTGGGTGTAAGGAATCCTCAGCCCTTTGGAGTAAGGGTTGCGGACTTCCGACAGCAAGCTGTCATTTTTATAGATGGTACGCAGTTCCCACAAGCTTAGACCTTTTCGAGCTGTTCAGCTGCCCTACCTGGGATTTTAACATAAAAGCTATGTTTCAGCTCACAGCGAGCTCCCAGACATACGATGAGACAGCCATCCTTCAACCAGGACTTACCCACCATTGGCTGAATACCTCAATTACCCCAATTGCAGTTCTAACCCACCATCTCCGACTCTAAGTACCCCATTCCTCACCAACGGATTTTCAGTAGCCCTGGGGCAAGACGTCCCTCGAGACTTGAAATGTGCCGACGCCCAAAGTGCCCTAGGGTTTGGGTGCAATATTTCGAAAGATGCCTGCCGAGAATGTCACCCCATAACAGACGGGTCAGTTGAGTGCCAGTGTCGTGAGTTCGACGGAGAAGCTATCTTAGCCGATCCGGAGAAGCGGTTACCCTTAAACATAAACAAGCAAACATTTCTCTCAGAAGGAGAATCAGTTCAAGTTGATCAAGCCTTCCCTTAGCAATAGTTTCCTTACTTTTATCCAGCTTCATTTTTAAAAATTCTCAAATAAATTTTTATTTTTATTTAAATAAGTATTTTTTAATAAGCCAAGCTATGGCGAATAATCCTGAAACCCCGCAGCGGGGAGAGCACTTAGCAAGCTTTTTGAATCGGGTTATGGGCCCCGTTGACTGGGATCGTGGCGCGACACATGGGGATATGACTTTTGAGGACCAGACATTTGAGGACCGACTTTTGAGGACGCGACTTTTGAGGACGCGACCTTTGGGGATGCGACTCTTGAGGACGCGACGTTTGAGGATGCGACATTTGAGGATACGACTTTTGAGGATCAGACATTTGAGGATACTCTAATGTCAAAAAAAATAAAAAATTTAATTTTATGTTAAAAAATTTTTAATTTTATAATTTTATGGGTTACTCAAGGCCTAACGAGCATATATTGAATTTTCCAGATATTTAGATTGAATTTTCCAGATATCTACAAACGGTTATTCTTTATTACCAAAATTTAAGATGGACTTATTTCTTTTTTATGATTATTTATCGTTATTCGACCCTATAAGTTGACCGAATTGAAACTATCAATCTAATACTGTTTCATAAATTTTAAGACGTGTTTAGTTCTCATTTATTTTAAATAGACCGAATAGAAAATATTGGTCTACAAATGGTTATTCCCTATTACCGAAATTTAAGAGGGACTTATTTCTTTTTTATGATTATTTATCGTTATTCGACCCTATAAGTTGACCGAATTGAAACTATCAATCTAATACTGTTTCATAAATTTTAAGACGTGTTTAGTTCTCATTTATTTTAAATAGACCGAATAGAGAATATTGGTCTACAAATGGTTATTCCCTATTACCGAAATTTAAGAGTGACTTATTTCTTTTTTATGATTATTTATCGTTATTCGACCCTATAAGTTGACCGAATTGAAACTATCAATCTAATACTGTTTCATAAATTTTAAGACGTGTTTAGTTCTCATTTATTTTAAATAGACCGAATAAAAAATATTGGTCTACAAATGGTTATTCCCTATTACCGAAATTTAAGAGTTACTTATTTCTTTTTTATGATTATTTATCGTTATTCGACCCTATAAGTTGACCGAATTGAAACTATCAATCTAATACTGTTTCATAAATTTTAAGACGTGTTTAGTTCTCATTTATTTTAAATAGACCGAATAGAAAATATTGGTCTACAAATGGTTATTCCCTATTACCGAAATTTAAGAGTGACTTATTTCTTTTTTATGATTATTTATCGTTATTCGACCCTATAAGTTGACCGAATTGAAACTATCAATCTAATACTGTTTCATAAATTTTAAGACGTGTTTAGTTCTCATTTATTTTAAATAGACCGAATAGAAAATATTGGTCTACAAATGGTTATTCCCTATTACCGAAATTTAAGAGGGACTTATTTCTTTTTTATGATTATTTATCGATATTCGACCCTATAAGTTGACCGAATTGAAACTATCAATCTAATACTGTTTCATAAATTTTAAGACGTGTTTAGTTCTCATTTATTTTAAATAGACCGAATAGAAAATATTGGTCTACAAATGGTTATTCCCTATTACCGAAATTTAAGAGGGACTTATTTCTTTTTTATGATTATTTATCGTTATTCGACCCTATAAGTTGACCGAATTGAAACTATCAATCTAATACTGTTTCATAAATTTTAAGACGTGTTTAGTTCTCATTTATTTTAAATAGACCGAATAAAAAATATTGGTCTACAAATGGTTATTCCCTATTACCGAAATTTAAGAGTGACTTATTTCTTTTTTATGATTATTTATCGTTATTCGACCCTATAAGTTGACTGAATTGAAACTATCAATCTAATACTGTTTCATAAATTTTAAGACGTGTTTAGTTTTCATTTATTTTAAATAGACCGAATAAAAAATATTGGTCTACAAATGGTTATTCCCTATTACCGAAATTTAAGAGTGACTTATTTCTTTTTTATGATTATTTATCGTTATTCGACCCTATAAGTTGACCGAATTGAAACTATCAATCTAATACTGTTTCATAAATTTTAAGACGTGTTTAGTTCTCATTTATTTTAAATAGACCGAATAGAAAATATTGGTCTACAAATGGTTAACAAATGGTTAATAAATAATTCATAAATTTTAAGACGTGTTTAGTTCTCATTTATTTTAAATAGACCGAATAGAAAATATTGGTCTACAAATGGTTATTCCCTATTACCGAAATTTAAGAGTGACTTATTTCTTTTTTATGATTATTTATCGTTATTCGACCCTATAAGTTGACCGAATTGAAACTATCAATCTAATACTGTTTCATAAATTTTAAGACGTGTTTAGTTCTCATTTATTTTAAATAGACCGAATAGAAAATATTGGTCTACAAATGGTTATTCCCTATTACCGAAATTTAAGAGGGACTTATTTCTTTTTTATGATTATTTATCGTTATTCGACCCTATAAGTTGACCGAATTGAAACTATCAATCTAATACTGTTTCATAAATTTTAAGACGTGTTTAGTTCTCATTTATTTTAAATAGACCGAATAGAAAATATTGGTCTACAAACGGTTATTCTTTATTACCAAAATTTAAGATGGACTTATTTCTTTTTTATGATTATTTATCGTTATTCGACCCTATAAGTTGACCGAATTGAATCTATCAATCTAATACTGTTTCATAAATTTTAAGACGTGTTTAGTTCTCATTTATTTTAAATAGACCGAATAGAAAATATTGGTCTACAAATGGTTATTCCCTATTACCGAAATTTAAGAGTGACTTATTTCTTTTTTATGATTATTTATCGTTATTCGACCCTATAAGTTGACCGAATTGAAACTATCAATCTAATACTGTTTCATAAATTTTAAGACGTGTTTAGTTCTCATTTATTTTAAATAGACCGAATAGAAAATATTGGTCTACAAATGGTTATTCCCTATTACCGAAATTTAAGAGGGACTTATTTCTTTTTTATGATTATTTATCGTTATTCGACCCTATAAGTTGACCGAATTGAAACTATCAATCTAATACTGTTTCAAAATTTTAAGACGTGTTTAGTTCTCATTTATTTTAAATAGACCGAATAGAAAATATTGGTCTACAAATGGTTATTCCCTATTACCGAAATTTAAGAGGGACTTATTTCTTTTTTATGATTATTTATCGTTATTCGACCCTATAAGTTGACCGAATTGAAACTATCAATCTAATACTGTTTCATAAATTTTAAGACGTGTTTAGTTCTCATTTATTTTAAATAGACCGAATAGAAAATATTGGTCTACAAATGGTTATTCCCTATTACCGAAATTTAAGAGTGACTTATTTCTTTTTTATGATTATTTATCGTTATTCGACCCTATAAGTTGACCGAATTGAAACTATCAATCTAATACTGTTTCATAAATTTTAAGACGTGTTTAGTTCTCATTTATTTTAAATAGACCGAATAGAAAATATTGGTCTACAAATGGTTATTCCCTATTACCGAAATTTAAGAGGGACTTATTTCTTTTTTATGATTATTTATCGTTATTCGACCCTATAAGTTGACCGAATTGAAACTATCAATCTAATACTGTTTCATAAATTTTAAGACGTGTTTAGTTCTCATTTATTTTAAATAGACCGAATAGAAAATATTGGTCTACAAATGGTTATTCCCTATTACCGAAATTTAAGAGGGACTTATTTCTTTTTTATGATTATTTATCGTTATTCGACCCTATAAGTTGACCGAATTGAAACTATCAATCTAATACTGTTTCATAAATTTTAAGACGTGTTTAGTTCTCATTTATTTTAAATAGACCGAATAGAAAATATTGGTCTACAAATGGTTATTCCCTATTACCGAAATTTAAGAGGGACTTATTTCTTTTTTATGATTATTTATCGTTATTCGACCCTATAAGTTGACCGAATTGAAACTATCAATCTAATACTGTTTCATAAATTTTAAGACGTGTTTAGTTCTCATTTATTTTAAATAGACCGAATAGAAAATATTGGTCTACAAATGGTTATTCCCTATTACCGAAATTTAAGAGGGACTTATTTCTTTTTTATGATTATTTATCGTTATTCGACCCTATAAGTTGACCGAATTGAAACTATCAATCTAATACTGTTTCATAAATTTTAAGACGTGTTTAGTTCTCATTTATTTTAAATAGACCGAATAGAAAATATTGGTCTACAAACTGGTTATTCCTTATTACCGAAAATTTAAGAGTGGACTTATTTCTTTTTTATGATTATTTATCGTTATTCGACCCTATAAGTTGACCGAATTGAATCTATCAATCTAATACTGTTTCATAAATTTTAAGACGTGTTTAGTTCTCATTTATTTTAAATAGACCGAATAGAAAATATTGGTCTACAAATGGTTATTCCCTATTACCGAAATTTAAGAGTGACTTATTTCTTTTTTATGATTATTTATCGTTATTCGACCCTATAAGTTGACCGAATTGAAACTATCAATCTAATACTGTTTCATAAATTTTAAGACGTGTTTAGTTCTCATTTATTTTAAATAGACCGAATAGAAAATATTGGTCTACAAATGGTTATTCCCTATTACCGAAATTTAAGAGTGACTTATTTCTTTTTTATGATTATTTATCGTTATTCGACCCTATAAGTTGACCGAATTGAAACTATCAATCTAATACTGTTTCATAAATTTTAAGACGTGTTTAGTTCTCATTTATTTTAAATAGACCGAATAGAAAATATTGGTCTACAAATGGTTATTCCCTATTACCGAAATTTAAGAGGGACTTATTTCTTTTTTATGATTATTTATCGTTATTCGACCCTATAAGTTGACCGAATTGAAACTATCAATCTAATCTGTTTCATAAATTTTAAGACGTGTTTAGTTCTCATCTATTTTAAATAGACCGAATAGAAAATATTGGTCTACAAATGGTTATTCCCTATTACCGAAATTTAAGAGTGACTTATTTCTTTTTTATGATTATTTATCGTTATTCGACCCTATAAGTTGACCGAATTGAAACTATCAATCTAATACTGTTTCATAAATTTTAAGACGTGTTTAGTTCTCATTTATTTTAAATAGACCGAATAGAAAATATTGGTCTACAAATGGTTATTCCCTATTACCGAAATTTAAGAGGGACTTATTTCTTTTTTATGATTATTTATCGTTATTCGACCCTATAAGTTGACCGAATTGAAACTATCAATCTAATACTGTTTCATAAATTTTAAGACGTGTTTAGTTCTCATTTATTTTAAATAGACCGAATAGAAAATATTGGTCTACAAATGGTTATTCCCTATTACCGAAATTTAAGAGTGACTTATTTCTTTTTTATGATTATTTATCGTTATTCGACCCTATAAGTTGACCGAATTGAAACTATCAATCTAATACTGTTTCATAAATTTTAAGACGTGTTTAGTTCTCATTTATTTAAATAGACCGAATAGAAAATATTGGTCTACAAATGGTTATTCCCTATTACCGAAATTTAAGAGTGACTTATTTTCTTTTT